>JAAGEH010002534.1:11325680-11489208 GCA_011751065.1 Lasiurus cinereus | reverse complement strand
GATCCTGTTATGGACAATCCTCCACCAGAAATCAACCGCAGGATCCGCTGCACTTTTGCCTGAGAGTCTCCGTTGAGCTGAATGACCCAAGAAGATCAGGAGGAAAATTTACAAGCTGATAAAATCGTGTTTAAGCCTAATTTATGTGATACTTTGAAAAGTCACCAGGTTGTGACTTTTCTTTTTAACTTAAAGAGTCAAAAAGAATCCCAGGGGGAAGTTCCCCAAACTTGGGTTTTATTCATTATATTGGCCAGTTTTAGTAACAGGTTTTAAATTATTCAATACGTTACTAATAATATATTTTGGCGACGTTGTATCCTTGAGCAAAGCTTTTAAAAACATTAATAACAATGACCTCACCACAGCTATGTGCTAAAAAAGATCAAAGCTACGTTCTTCCCTCTTTGCTGAAAGATGTCATGGTTTCAATAGTTAATATTTGATTTAGCTGAATAGCACCTTACTAATATTGAACAGCGTGTTCATACCGAGTATGTAGATAGCTATATTAAGATTTGATCAAACACAGTTAAAAAGGGGAGATGCAACACTTTAAATTAAGTTTGGAAATCATGGATTAACAATGTATTGACAGCTTTAAAAATGAGTAGCCCTGATCAGGCAAAATATCCACAAAGACATAACCTGTGTTCAATGGCCAGGAAAGAGCTCCCTTAGGCAAGGACATAGAAGCCATCATGATGGTATGGGAAACAGAGATGGGCCGGGCAGGATTTTGAGGCAACGGTCGAGCTGAGAGTCATTAAAATGTAAGCCTACAAGGAGGTGGAGTGGGCTGAGCTGCTCAATATGGTGGGTGTGGAGAAGTGAAATACTGACATTCTGGGAGGCCTGAGGGAGGATTTAAGACAAAGCTAGAATAAACTGACTGTGTTTAGAAAAATAAAGGGTGATACTCAGAAATAAGACTGAGAAACAGCACATGAGAATTATAGACAGAGCATTAATGACTATTTTGGGGACCTGAGGAATAGCTGAAGGACAGGCGGCCCTTTACACTCAACGCCGACCCTCCGGGCAGCTGTCCCCACAGCATGGCCAGCTCTCCACGATGGCGGCTCAGCTATGTGGTGGTAAAAACAGGGAAGTCTAATCCAGGTGGGTGTGTGGCGGTGAAGGAGGGAACATGTTGAGAGATGGCTGAGAAGGGAGTCTAGGGGCAGGGAAATGAAGATTGCCTCGAGCCCGGGAAAACCCATTCTATCCAGTACAGCAGCAACTGGGGAGGAGTGCTGGCTTAAAGCACCCACAACGGGAGCCTAAACCTTTCCCCAGGGATAACAACCTTACGGGTCTGGGGAGCTTTCTGGTATTCGGTGAATCTTGTGAGAAAGCCCACACCACAACTCGTTAGTAGTTAAGAAAAAGACGTCAACCAGGATCACAGGAGAGGCTGGAGACTGGAATTTTGCAAAACTTGAACTTTCGTCAAAAGTTTGCTAAGGGCAAGTGCAGATGAATAAAAACCCAAGGGAACTTGTGTATTTTCATCAGGAGTTGACAATTCTTAAAGCAAACACGCCACAAGTGAGACTGGCTGCCTTGAAGAGACAGGCTGGAGAAGGCGGCAAAGGGCCCACACAGAGGAAGGCCAGGACGGCTGACAGTTCAGGACTCAGTTCAGGTGCAGCTCCGAGATGTGCCGCCAACCACACGCGACTCTGGAGGACGCGATCCGGCCACGTGCCTCCGCAGATGAACCACAGCCCTTGAGGAATTTGTCATACAGCTGGTACAAACAACTGTCAACGCTGAGATCAAATAAGGTACACACGCTCTGCTCCCAGTTTAAAAGGACACATTATTCTTTATTTCAAAACCTAATCATTTTTTTTTAATTTGCTCATTCATCCCAACTCAGTACGTACTCTAGTTTTCTAAGAGCAGAAACACTTGGAGCCTTCCCGGGCTACAAGACCCAAGGCACACACAAAGTAGGAGCCAAAATGAACAGACACTCTCTTCTCCCTTTCTTTCAGCCACGCTGGTGAATGGAACTCCAGAGATTCTGACTCAGTGCGCCTCCAAAGGACAGAGCGGGGCACTCTCTCCTCTCTGTCTTCTCTCAGGTCTTCATCCCTCAGTGTGTCACCCCTAGATGTCAGATCACACCCAGAATAAAGAGAATCTCTCCAAACAAAAAGTTAAAAAGTGTAGGCAGAATACTGGGAAATGGGGGGATAGACTTGGGAAATACTGGATTGTTTCCTCATTGTGTTCTAGTTCTCTTCTAGTTCACTGGAACCCCCGTCAGCCACCACATGAGAACCCAGTTCCTCTTACTTTCCTCATTTTTCAGACACTATTCTATGCCATTACAGCAGGGGTGGGGAACCTTTTTTCTGCCAAAGATCATTTGGAGATTTATAACATCATTGGCGGGTCATACAACATTATCAACTTAAGCATTAGCCTGCTATATTTGGTCAATCATTTAATTAACTGCCCCCCTTTAATACTCTGGCAGGGCCAGACGTTCTCCACCTCCGCGTCACTGAATATGGAATTAAAGATGTAGAAAGCTGACAGGAGAAGCATCAATCATAATAGCCAAAGCAGATGGGGCTCAGTGATCTTAAGAACTCCTCAAAACTGGGACCACCACAAAAATAAATAAGGTTCAAGAGAGTCCAGCCTGACGACTGCCAAATGGGAAACCTTCCCCTCCTCACGTCCCTTCAGCCAAGGGAAGAGCTGCGGCATCTGCAGCCAGGGTGACCAGGGGCTTCTCAGGGAAGGGGCTGTCTCTGTGCCAGCCCAACATTCTTGTACGTGGCCAAATGGGTTTAAAGAGCTACATAATTTCATGCGCAATTTATTTAAACACACTTTTCAGAACAAGGGTTTTGTGACTGCCAACAAAAGCTTGGGTTGGTGGCTTAAAGCAAATCATAAGCAGAGGACTTAAGGGAAACCAGAGGGTAGATATAGGGCAAGACAGCTGGAAGACGGTGAGAGCCACGATTTCACCAGGAACCCATAGCTGTGATGGCTGCTGGGGCGGCCACATGCGGTGAGGAGCAAGCTGTGTGAGGCCTCAGGGAGGAGACCTGGCAGCCTCCCAGAGCAAGTGGTTTCCGTGCACACCACTGTCATTGCCTACGGTCACCAAGGGTGTTCTATAGCAGTGGTCAGCAAACTCGTTAGTCAACAGAGCCAAACATCAACAGTACAACGACTGAAATTTCTTTTGAGAGCCAACGTTTTTAAACTTAAACTTCTTCTAACGCTACTTCTTCAAAATAGACTCACCCAGGCCGGGGTATTTTGTGGAAGAACCACACTCAAGGGGCCAAAGAGGCACATGTGGCTCAGGAGCCGCAGTTTGCCCACCATGGTTCTATAGAGTCAGCAACAAAGGAAGCAGGCAGGTTACCTAATAGCCCGGGAACCACAATCTATGGAGCACTGGAAGCCACATTTAGAATGCAATTCTGATTCCTGTTCTAACACAACGATCACCTCTTCTATCGAACAAAGTGACCATGTTTGCCTCACTGAGTCACAAGTCCGGCGCTGAGAGCCTGCTCATACTTTGGGAACATGGGGGCTAATTAGTAAGGATGCCGCCAAAGCTCCCACTGTATTTGTAGCTGGGTTATCCAGGGCGATGTTTACTAATGTGGCTCCTGAAAATTGCAGCTCCTCCACTGAGGATACTTTCTGTCCATAATCATAGCATTTCATCCCTGCAAACCTCATCCATTACTAAGATGCTTGCCTTTTTTCCTGTGGCCATTTCTTCATTTAACACGTTGCAATAACCCCTTAGAAATGTTTATTATGTTTCTGAACTTCTCCTGAGCCTTAATTTAGCTTCGCTAAAAAAAAAAATCAGCCAATGTTTAAATTCAATATGAACACTGTTTTAATCACAGACACTTTCTGCTTTGATGGCTTTGGAAAATTACAGCTTCTCCAAACCACACCTATATTTGGGGAGGGAGACTGTTGACTACTTCACAACAACTCTATTTTTCCTTCCACCTTGGACATCTGCTTAGTGTTCAGTGAAATATGATGTTAGACTTCATTCCCTTGTCCAGGGAGCACAGACAGGATTTGTAAGTCTCCTTTGTTATAAACCAGGGTACATGGGGTCCAGGATGATTAAAATCTCTCTCGAGAAACGACTCTCCCTAGAGAAGCTGTAAATCCTACTTGAGACAGTTTCAGTGTCTCACACTGTCTCAGCAAAAAGCCACTCTGCCTTTTCAACTGCTAAAAACTGGGGTCATCCTTGACTTCTTTCTCTTAAACGTGTATCTAACTTATTAGCACAGCCAGTTGGCCCTACCTTCAAAATGTCCCAAAGGGAACGACTCTTCATTTCTTACTCCCTTGCCAAGACCATGGTTCAAGTTCCGACGATGGCCACAAGGCTCCATAGGATCTGTGGCTGCACCATTATGACCTACACAGTTCCACCAGCCATACCGGCCTCATTGCTCTCTCTCGGTCGCACTGTGACTGAGCGATTTCCTTGGCCTGGGGCTCTCACCCCATCCACAGGCTCCCTTCCTCATGCGATTGCTGCCCAGATGCTTTCTCATAAAAGAAGCTTTCTGACCCCTCTGTAAACTAATACCTACCTTCATAGTCCCTTTCACTCAGACTCTGGTTCACCATGCATCTGATAGCCGCCTGGCTTATCACCATGTGACAAGTTCTTTTTAAAAATATGTTTTTATCAATTTTATAGAGAGAGAAAGGGAGAAGAATAGAGAGACAGAAACATGGATGAGAGAGAATCTGCTGTTTCCTGAATACCCCCTCTGGGGATCAAGCCCGAAACCCAGGCGTGATCCCCAGAATCAAACTACAATTCTTTGGTGCATAGGGTGATGCTCAATCACTGAGCCACATTGGCTGGACACAAGTTATACATTTATCAGTTGTCATCCCTCAATAGAATGTAAGCTGTAGGAGAACTGTTTTAGTCACTGCTGTTACACAGTGCCTGGAACATAACAGGAGCGGCGCACTTGCAGAATGAATGTTATATAAAAGGCGAGTAAGTAAAGATACAACAGTGGAGTCAAATTCCCAATAGCAACTTTGATGTAGCAGAAAATGAATGTTCAAAGATATACATTTCATGAACACATTTTAATTTTCTTACTCCTAAATCTAAAGAAAAACAGAAAATATCCTATATAATAAAAGACTAATATACTAAGTGCCCAATCAAAGCTTAATATGAGAATAATATGCTAAGGCAGCTCAAACTGCTTGCTATGACATTCACTGACCACCAGAGGGCAGACGTTCTGACCAGCAGGTTAGCTTGCTTCTGGGGTCTGGCGATCGGGACTGAGTGAGACAGGCCAGACATGCCCTGGAGCCCTCCTGTGGTCCCTCCCTGGCTGGCCAACCTCCCATGTCCCTCAGCCTGGCCTGTGCCCTCTTGCAATCCAGGACCATTCAAAGGATGTCGCAGAGCTGGTTTCAGCCAGATCCCACAGGCCAGACCAAGGGACCCCACTGATGCATGAATTCATGCACTAGGCCTCTAGTCCTATATAATATTTCAGTTAACACATGAAAGTTCTTTGAAGACAATAACGGAGAACAGATGTTTAATAAGCAGATTGTTTTCAATCAGAGGTGCTTACCTTTGGAGCGCACTGGAAATGCATGCCAGGCACAGGCAGCGTAGTGACGTACATGGTAACACAGCGGTACAGGTATAATGTCCCGATGATAAAAAAGAACCTGCGCCCCACTATTGACCTGAGAGAATAAGAGGGATGGGGGGTGGGGGAGGGGTGGAAACAAGGTTACTTGATATTTCTGTTCCTAATGTTATATGAAAGAGTGTTTAACAGAATAAAAAGTAATACAGAATGGCAGTAACAGACACAGTTTCACAGCTCATTTCTGAGCTGCCCCTCCCTACAATTCCACAGAGACACTGCACGCAGTCTTCACATGGTGTAATCAGTCTAGGTGGGCTGGGCCCAAAAGGAGTTGAATTTGTGGGGACTGAGGGTTCTAGAAAACCACCTCTCCAGAAAAAGTCACTCTTTGAGAGAAAATTCAATGAGGTTCTCTATTTTCAGTCAACTCAGTGCATTAATAAAACCCTCTCGAGAACATATCAAAGGTATAAGCAACGCATAGCCACTGAGGAATTAACTAATGAGCTCAGGTCATGCCACGTAATTGGACACACAGGGAAATGGGACAACTCATTATAAGAAACAAGGTTTATTTGGGGACCATCCAAAAGTATTTTGACAACCTGGGCATTAACTATTTTGTTTGTGACTACACTATAGATTTGCTGAGAATATGTTGAAGATGTTCAGAGTATCCTTGTGCATTTAAAAATATTTAATAATGAAGTTATAAACTGATTAGTCTACCCTTATTCAATCTTGACCAAAAAAGGCAAAAAACCAACAAACCCCAAAACAAAAGCAACACAAGTCCTTTTTCACTTTATCATTATTGGTGGAAATCGTTGTCTTGACTGACATTAGCCCATCCTACACCATCCATGTCCTCAGTCTAAGGCAGTGGTTCCCAGCGGTTGACCTTGAGTGCACTGTTTGTACCACTGCTGAAAAGGGGCTGAATGGGGATCAAGGGTTCTGAGTGCCCTCACTTGCAGGTGAAGACAGACGCTCCTCTTCTGTTGTATAGTTCCGGGGTTGGTCTACAAACTCTGGGCTCTGGGGATTAAGAGACCAGTGGGATCTCTAGAATACTAGTTGGAACTTCCCTAGTTTGCACACTATATTATTCCAGGTCTCCCATTTTCAGAGCTCTCAAATTTCCAAAGCTAGTAATGGTCAAACACTTCTGGACAAACAGGCAGATTCATGCATGTAGCATATTTTTATGTATGTATGTATGTATGTGTATTTTAATCCTAACCTGAGAACAGACATGCTTATTTGTGTGTGTGTGTGTGTGTGTGTGTGTGTGAGAGAGAGAGAGAGAGAGAGAGAGGCTGGCTAACATAGTCGCATGGGCCAGGGCACATATTTTAAGTTTTCTACAAAACTGAGGTCTGAAATCTATCAGGTAACTGCTGAGACTTCTCATTTAAAGAATCATGTACAATTATAATTTTAGATGCTTATTTCTAGTACCTATTTTAAGAATATTCCAGGGTTTCTGGGGTCAAAATAGAGAGGAACACCACCTCGAGGAGTTGATGAAAGTATGTATTTATTGCAAGGCTCTGTTTTCAAAGGCTTGCTATTCAGGCTCTGCCTTTTTTAGCACTGAAAAGGGCCAGGGATAGACACTGCTGAGTCTCTCCATTTGGTTGAGTGAAAGATGATTCAGGTTTTGATTCAACCCCAGGCCCCAAGGAGGTCTGAGCTGTGCTCCATGTGCTAGACAAGGGGAAGTGATAAGCAGGAATTATATGAGTCAATTATACTCATTCCAGTGTTCTGAGTTTAGCTGTAGAGAAAACTAAGAAGGTAAAGCATGCACTCTGGAGCCTTGTTGAGGAAAAGAGCTACTACCAACGACGTTTCCCATAACTAGGAAGGAGCTTGAGAGAGATTTCTCATTCAGCCAGGATGCTCAAAACAGGTTATAAAAATTACTCCACTGGTTCCTAAAACATACGCTCCAATTCTACCTCAAAAATGAAAAGGAAATTAGTGTGATTTTCCCCAGCACCTTTTTGATGATGGGTTGTGACCAAAGCAGTAGAGATGACTAAAACATGTGGCCAGCTGTGTGACCACAAGTTTTGACATGGTAAAATCTCAGGTAATAATGGAGAGGTAGTCAGCAACAATCAGGTGAAGATTCACTCAAATTAAGATCCTCAGGTTGGCAGCTAGAAAATCTATTTTCACACATATATGAATAAACTTGGCTCTAAACTAAAGGAGAAAGCATGTCTTTGGCCCAAGCAGTCTCTATTCTATTCAGAGTAAATTCCAGACAAAGGAAAGAAAAATGCTAAAGTTCAGTGTTGTGAAGGCTTATGAGGGTTGGGGGGTAACATAGGGGCTGGGTAGAAGGGGTCAATGGGGGTAAAAAGGGAGTCATCTACAATACTGTCAATAATGAAGATAAATTAAAAAAACCACTAAAGTTCAACAAATGTAGTTTACTTTTAGCATAAGCATGACATTACTGACAACTTTAGCGGCAAAAAATTCTACTACATAAAAGAAACTTGATAGTTATTTTACTTACACATATTAGGGAAACATATTAAGAGACACACTTTAAGGAAAATGCTTAGGAATGACTTGTTGGTGGATTAAGTTTTTGAAACTGCTAACTTGCATGTAGGGGACTGTTGAGCAAAAATAGATTGAGTTCTTCTAATTTCAAAGTAACAACCAATAGAAAGAACAATATAGCATAAATTCCCTCTCCTAAAAATGCTCTTGTGGCATCAGTATTGAAACCCTATTGAACTCTGAATTTTTGAATTGTACTGATTAATGTAATGCATACATTACATTGCCCAAAGCCTTAGTTTGTGTCTAATGTTTTGATCAAACTTTTATTTTAGTGATTTCATTACTAGAATCTTATTAGAGAACATATATCTGAATACCAATAAGGTGAGAAGGGAAAGAAAAGGGCTTTATTTTTTCATGGAATTAACAGGAAAGAAACAACCACTTGAGAGCTATGTCCTATTTTCAAGTGTCTTCAAAGCAAAAGTACCTGGCTTAGTACTTCCTGATTCTGCTATTCTGAAACAGGGAACTAAAAGCTCCTTTGTGGTGCCCTGGAAACCAGACGTTTGCTTTAGAAATCTAAAACCAAAACCGCATGGCCCACTTCTAAATCCAGTTTCTGAAACAGATTCTTGAGACTGGATTGCCAACAGGCCCAAGGAAAAGAAGTGCAAAATGTGAGAACTACTGAACAGAAGCAAACCTCAAAGCAAGCTCCCGTCCCGTCTATAGTCTCATATAGTCAATCGCATTGACCCACCTGTCAAGAGCCTGAAATAACTCAAGCATGATGAATGTTCTTACTCCCCACGACTCTTGATTTATCATGCAAATACCATAGTGCCAAGTTGCTTGAAATCAGAACTGCACCTTAAATTCACAAACTCTTGAGTCACCCACCACAGCACCTCTGTTCTTTCCTATACAACTGTCACTTTGAGGCACAGCTGCACCATAAATGCTTATTGAATAGTGACTGATTATCCAATGTGGCAGACCTTTCTAGTGATTCCTTTTATCATATACCTGGATAAGACTGAATTTATGAGATAAAACCAAGAAAGATAATTCCAAGTACACATCTACTCACATAAGTACAACTAACCCCAACCTCCCCCCAACCTATCCCCTCCCCCACAAAAAAAACCCCAAAACCCAAATGTGTTAGACCTACTTACTTGTATCTCAGAAAAAGCCACTGGGTGATCCATAATCCAACTAATATAATCCCATTTATTTCTGATACAGAAAATGCCCACTTCACCCGATCAATGTAATCAAAAAACTTGTCTGGAAGTGGAGGGCTGAGCTCCTTGGGAGGCACCCTCTCGTGTACAACTGTGATCATGACCGTGGTCAGGACGAGGTTGAAGAGAGCATACACAAACGCGATGCCCGTTTTCCACCACTCCAGGGGAAATTTGCTCCTGGAGTCCGTGGGCATCGCGATTTGGATATAGTCTGGGTATTTTTTGGTGCCCTTCCGCAGCCCATTGGATAAGCTCTTGGGTTTACCGTTGCCATTTTTCTCTTCTTCTTCGGCAGGTTCAGCAGGCCTTGGGTATGTGTTTGCCGGATCGCTGGTTTGATTTTCCATATGTTCTTCAAGTTTTGCTGTCTCTATGATATCCATTGTCCCCGTCTTCAGATCCAAAAGGAGACGGTAATGTTCTTAGTAGAAACGTTTCTTAATCCTTCTATTTCCAAGATAAACATGGGCTCTCCAACCGATTCTGTTTCCTGGTGTAAAACGTAGACAGTAGCCACCAGATGACTGGGCCTCCCATGCAGCTCTCCCCGGTGCACTCACCGCTCTCAGGAGCGCAGGCCACTTTCCTTTCCCCAGAGACTTCACTACGGCTCCTGTGAAAACAAAGCAAAACTACGATCAGAAATTGTGCCCCTCCAACTGTCAACTGTCCAAAAAAAGAACATGATCAAAATATGGAAACAAATACCAAAGTCATTTGCTTTATAAAGGTATCGTCAGAACACAGTCATAGCTGCCGAGATGAACTTATAAAATACTGAATTGTTTTACCTTAGAATTCTTCTCTTTTTGAGCTGATGTCAGTATAAATAGGAACATTTTAATAATCAATTCCTTTTAAATTTCTTTAAAAAGAAGCCAGGACCCAACACTGCAACCATTTCATCAGCCGCTGATACCTGTTGCTAACCATGAAGTCACAATAAGCTGGAACCTCCCCAGATCACATCACTCCTTCCTAAGACTGCATCTTTTGCAGGAACCTTACAGGATAAAAAATTGTGATGACTGCCCCGCTGGTGTGGCCCAGTGGTGGAGCGTCAATCCTTGAACCAGGAGGTCGCCAGTTCTATTCTGAGTCAGGGCACATGCCTGGGTTGCATGCAGAAGGCAGCCGATTGAGGTTTCTCCTTCATCAATGTTTCTATCTTTCTGTCCCTCTCCCTTCTTCTCTCACTAAACAAAATCAAAGCTGGTTGGTGTTGCTCAGTGGTCATGGTTTGATTCCCAGTCAGGGCACATGCCCAGGTTGGGGTGTGCAGGAGGCAGCCAATCAATGATTCTCTCTCATCATTGACATTTCTATCTTTCTCTCCCTCTCCTTTTCTCTCCCAAATCAATAAAAATATAAATTTTTTAAAATAAAAACATATTTAAAAAAACAACACTGTGATGATTACATGCTCTCAATAATTGTTACTCTCTGCACTTGTCAAAAAGTCAACTTTCTATTTTCTTTTTAAAACTCTGGAATCTTGTCCTTGGCTGGGTAGCACAGTTGGTTGGTTCTCTTTTTGAGAACCAACCCATTCACCAAAAAGTTGTGGGTTCGATTCCCAGTTAGAGCACATACCTAGTAGGCCTGCAGGTTCAATCTTTAGTCGGGGTTCACATGGGAGGAAACGGATCAATATTTCTTTCTTTCTCTCTCTTTCTCTCTCTCTCTCTCTCTCTCTCTCTCTCTCTCTCTCTCTCTCTCTCTCTTTCTCTCTTTCTTTCTCTTCCTCTCTCTAAAAAATCAACAGTCATATCCTCAGGTGAGGATTTAAAAAACACACACATAAAAAACCTGTAATCTTTTTAAGTGACCACTCCTCAGAATATTCGAGAACTAAATGACACTGCCTCAGTGTACCCTTTTATAGTCAGAGATGCACACCACACACCAAGACAGCCTTCGAAATAACACAGAACCTCGGAGACGTGCAGCCTGAGTTATATCTCATTGAGGTAACAAACTCCACTTGTTTCCCGAGGGATAAAAGAATTTACTACAACTGGCATGGCAAATTAGTAACATTTTGACGCAGCCACAATTTCTGGCAAACAACAGAAACAGGCACCGAGAGGACCGGCGCGGGCACTTACCCACCGCAACCCCAGTGAGGAAAGGGTACCTTCAGCAGAAACTCCACGGCTCCAAAGAGCAAAGACTTCTTCCCAGCCCAGAGCACCAGGACCCACTCTTTATACTTGCTGGCCACAGGGCCCCAGCTGTTCTCAATTTAGGAAAGCAGCATTTAGCCAGGCTGCAGATCCCAGCCACCTGAAGAGGCTTCCAAGCCTTCTAATTAGTCCTCGGCTTGAGCACACTGTACAATTTAAGCATAATCCTTTGCATTTTAAAGGCCTCTCTTTCAGGGTAACTTTAGGGAAAAATTAAGGAGGAGGAGAAAAAAGTGGTGACAGCGAAGCCTTCATTTGCCGAAAGAAAAAAAAGTTGTTGAAAAGACACAGTTAATAAGTACAGGCCATGTCTGTTGGGAGCTGTGGATGGTAAACAGAGCAACCACAAGTGTTTGCTGTGCACCCAAATACCCCAGTGATGTGGGGTACCGGGGGACATTAAAAGGCATTAAAAGCAAAAAAAAAAAAAAAACACAACAAAAGGACACCGACCTGAATATTCATCCCAAGGGCGCACAGTCTAACCGAAGAGGCAAAATTGAAGTGACCAGATTTATTTGAGAAGACTGAATGGCACCTTGTGCAAGGAACGAGGTGGTCTCTGGACAAGGGCAGCTTTACTTTATCCCTGTATATCCCTGTATCCCTGCTCCCCTGACAAGATGTGTCCACAGAGAGGCACAGGCCTTCTCGGAGGAAGCAGACGCACGAACAATGTCAGCCTGGGAGAGGCATGGAGGGTGGCGCAAGGTCAGAGATACATATCCGCTGAGGGCGAGTACTAAGCATTTCGGACATCTCACTTACTCTTGTCCCTGTGAACACCCCAGCTGCTAACACGCTAGAGTCAGATGAGAAAGAAGCAGTGTCAGGGTTCCCTGGCATTCTCTGTGGCAACCTGGCACAAGATTGTGGGAAGAGTAAACATAACGAAGAGGTGCCTCAGTAAGGCAGTGTCAAAAACAAATCTTCAACGCCATGGACGACTATTCCTCATGGAGGTTGCAAAGCACTAACTCAGCCATTACCTGTCTCGTTTTACCAATTCTAGGCTATCCCACTCACAGCATCTTGCCAAACGCCACCCAAATTTCCCCCCACTTCCCTATTCCACATGCTGCGAGCCTGGCATTTGTATGAGAAAGAAGCCTGCGATTTTAAAACGCAGGTCCACCAATGGACACACATATGGTCTTTAGAAGGTGGCTACCCAGTTCTAGAACACAGAATGTAGAACAGAAGAAAATCCAATTAGTCACTTTTTTTTTTTTAAAGAGGAAGTGCTCTGCCACTCACCTCATGGGACAACTGTGAGGATGACTGAAATAATTAATCTTGAAGAGCTCTGTACTCCTGGGAGTAAGAGCACTCAGTGAGTGCAAAAACCATTTATCGTCATTAGTGGTTTGATTGATATTTTCCTTGGGATTTCATTAAGAAGATTCAATATACTAACCACAATCAGCAAGTGTCAACCAATCCTGGGCGCACTGTTTGTCATCGAGATGATGATTACAACATATTCATTCCTGTGGTAACCCTGCCCTACCGGTAAGTATCTGGGGAAGTGACAAAGGCCACACTAGTTCCTCTCCCTGGATGGCAATCCCATTACCTCATTTGCTTAGGGTGCTGTACCTGAGCCCAGAGCAGATGGAGGGCTTTCAAGGCCTCTTACATTGCAAAGTATTACAAGTTAACCTAGATAAAGAGCTAAAGATCTCTATAGACTAATCTTCCTTTGGGAGGCAAATGCAAAACTCTGAAATTTTTAGTACACCAATATTGTTTTGTTAAGGTTTTTTTTTTTTTTAAAGAAATAGGTATGATTTATTCCAGAAATGCAAGGAAGTTTTCAAATTAATAAATGATTATAATAAAATATATGTAAAAAGAAATGATCATCTTGAGTGAAATCAAAAAAGCATTTGATAAAAAAAACTTTTGGGAAAATTTTTAGTTGTAGAATGGCCAGATTATTATGATCTTTGAATGCATAATAATCTGGCCACTCAGTGTATATCCTATAAAATAAAAGGCTAATATACAAATTGCCCCCTCAACCAGGAGTTCGACCAACTGCCTATGCCCAAATTCATGTACTGGGCCTCTAAAATACACATACACACACACACACTGAGTGGCCAGATTATTATGCATTCAGAAACCATAATAATCTGGCCACTTGGTGTATATAGCTATGCTCCTTCGATGCCCACATCACAGTTTTAACTATGTAGTATGTGTTCTAGCAGTTGGTGAAAGAAGACTTCTACAGCTGTGTCTCTTTTTAGCCCTAAGGAAACTTAAGTTTTTGTGTGAAATTACAAGAAAACACATCAATTTGCTTCTATATTTTGTTTTTGTTACCTCTATTATACCATAGAGGGCTTGCTATTACCATATTAATATACATCAGTAGTCATTTTCTCTTAATAATCTCAATAGGATTGTTCCTTAATTTGACAAACTGATTCTCAGCGTCAGCAGCAAACAGATGGAAGCATCAGTGGAAGGTTTCCATGGGTAGATATTAGACTGTATTACATAAGTATATTGGGGTAATGACTCCAAGTTAGTCTATTTTGTGGGTTATCCAAAGGAGATAAGGATGTACAAAAAATATCTCTACAAGTATGCTTGAAAATTGGAAACAGCGTAATATCCAAAGGCAAGGTATTAGTTAAATAAATTACGGTTATCTTATTATAAAATCTATGTTTTGATATAGTACCTATGAAACTGTGAGACAAGTATATAAATCTACACTAATAAAAGAGAGAGATGCAAATTGACTGTACCTTTGCAATGCCCACCAACCAATCAGTAGTGAGTATGCAAATTAACCCAACAAAGATGGTGGATTAATTTGCAGATACAGGTGCCCAGCGGTTGGAGGTGGGATGTTGCCATGGTAACGGTGTAGGCATTTCGCGCCCCCCCACCTGCTCTGCATCTCTAGGCAGCATGGGAAGGTAGAAAGGTGGCTCTGGATGGAGCGAAGGCAGAAAGGCAGCTCTGGGCCAGAGCAAAGGCTGTGCCAGCAGCCAGGGTAAAGAAGCCCATTCTGCATGAATTTTCATGCATCAGGCATCTAGTAGTATATAAGAAGGGAACAGTATCAAATTAAGTAGAAACGAGGATCTGAATAGATGTAGAACCTCATTAATTCATTCCAGAGATTATGGATCAAAAAAGGGAGCAGGCCATGTGACACATACTCAAGGCTTTAAGAAGAAGTACAAATTTGAAACTGGAGACACAGCTTCCCCAGCAGTTCTGACCCAAGGCTGTCTGACAGCAGACACAAGTTCCAGTTGCAGGGCTTAGAAATTCTTTGCTGCTAGATTTTTATGTCTGCCTAGTTATACATTTGAAATGGTTAAGAAGATAATGTATTAAATGTGTAAATATCATTTAAAAATTCAGGAAACCTCTAAGCTTATATATATGGATTTTAATGTGATCTGTTACTTATATGTGATCCGCTGAAGATGGAAGTTAAATACTGATCCAAGAAAATGTGTTTGTAACATTTACAAATTGGAAAATAAGGTAGATTTATACCTTGAGCTTAAAGGTTTAAAAAAAAACAATTAGGTCTTAAAACATAATTTATTGAATTGAATATCAATGAAAACAAATAACAAATAACCAGTTATTTTATTAGCAGACACAAAATCTTTCTCAGGCCTTAAAAAACTCAGCTGTCCACCATTAAGGCATTAAAAAGTCAAGGTGTAGAGTAAAACAGCCACAAAGTAACATTTTTCAGTAACTTAGGTATACTTACTGTGCTTTGTGTATTATCTACTTAATCCTCATACCAACCATAGGAAATATTGTAAAGAAAAGAAACTGAGATAAAGTGAGATGCTCAACATCAGACAGGTGGGAATGGCAGAGCCCAGACTTGAGCCAGAAATCTGACCTTGGGGGTCCTGTTCCAATGGCACACTGCCACCTCATTGCCATTTATTACATGTCACAGGTCTACAAGAGTCATTGGAAAAGACTGAGACAATTTTTAAGCTCCCCATCCACCAAAAGAGATATGTAAATACACAGCAACAAAGGCCTCTAGATAATATTGCAGGTATTTTTAAATCTTTGTAATTTTGTAAAAATTAATATATACCAAGAAAAATTTTAATATATAATTCAACCCTCTTGTGGGAGATAGGGAAAAAGAAGTCTAGTAAGTATTTCCCTGTTATGCATATGTGTAACTGTTACTAGTAAACCACCATATTAAATTTATAATACAGGTGTATCACTTCATGCTAATAGGATCCAGGTTAACTAAGAAATTTTATGCCCATGAGTTTTTTCTGAGACCAAGACACCTTCGCTTTTCCTTATGAACATTCTTAGAGCTTAACGTATTTATGAAAATTTTCCCACCTAAAATCATTAAGTACCAACAAGCTTACAGATACCAGGGCACCTGCCTCAGGAGCCATGGGATCCTATTGCAGAAGCACCCACAAAATTTGTTAAATATTTTTACTGGAGTGTTTTTGAAACCTGAAAAGAAGGCACATGCTTACTAAAAAATTATGTATGTACTAGTATGTGTGTGAAATACTTTCCCAACAAAAGTAACATGGAAAAGAGTCCTTGAGAGACCGGTAGACCACACACTTGTATAGGTTATTCACAGATTTTAATTAGAGAAATGGGTGGGCTGGTAAGGTAGCTTGGTGACACTATTCTGAGCATAGATTAGGAAAACATGTTTTTAGTGTCAAAAACAGAATTGACTTTGGGAGAGATATTCTTGGGTAGAGGATAGACTAAAAACATCCCATATGAAGGTAGATTGGACAGCATTAGTTCTGTATCCAGTTGTTGTAAGAGGAAGATACACCTATCAATAGTGGTTACCTGGGACAACAGGTGGGAATGACGAGCAAATAGGCTGGAAGTTTCTTTAAGGAGTGATGGAAATGTTCTAAAATTAGTGACAATGGCTGCACAATTTGGTAAATTTACTAAAAATCATTGCATTGTGCCCTTTTAAAAGAAATTAATTTTATAGTAAGTTATAATTCATTTAAGCTGTTAAAAGGAAGATAGAGCTCATTGAGATGAATGGTTCCTTAAGAATTAGAAAATCAGGGACTATCCCATATTCTATTACAATCCAGGCTCACTGATCCCTTTTAAAGTGTTGTACTTATCAGCGGAGCACTTCTTCAGCAGTGATTCTGAAATAACATACACTTCTACAGACAAGACCAAGGCCAATGAAAAGCAGACTGTTTAACAAGATTTGTGTAAACTGTGCTCCAACAATAAATTTGTAACTAAATAATATAGAGTGACCAAAAAAACAGGTGAGTTTTCTAATAGAACTCATCAAAATTTACTAGGAGTTGAATTACAAATAAAAGATGATCTGTCTTATTTCTCACTAAAAAGAATTGCTCACGTTAACAGGCGAGGTAGACAATTTAATACTTGCTGAAATGAATGCATATTTACACAGAGCAAATATTAGCTGTGCAAACTTGAAAAAAATGCCTTGTGAGATTGGGAGTACTATCTCCCAAGAAGGGGGATTTGTAGGAGCCCAATGTATGGAGGGGGCGGAGCAGTCCTCAGTCACATCGACCGTTTCTGATTTCTAATAAAGGACCATCACCAAAATTAGACTTGAAAAATGTTCCACAGGATTTTTAAAATATGGCTTCTATTTTCTGGCTGTTACTCTTTTTACTGATGGCTGGAGAATTCCCACGATCAGATCTGACCACTTCGTATTTTGGAAAAACAACACTGTAGCCTGGGCCTGAGGGAAGGGAAGCCCTGCAGTCTGGGGAGAGGAACCTTACAGAGCGGTGGAGTCACACGGAAAGACAATTTACAAATAAACGAATGAAAGAATGGGTGAGTGAAGAGGGAAGACAGGATAAATAGATTAGAATTACAGAGGGGATGGATTAGGTAGGTAAGGTGGACAGACAGGCAGGCTGACTGGGATCCTAAAGATAGAAGAGGGCTGTAAAAGGAGGTCAAATGTTAGGGAATATTAAAATATTCCTTTCAATGTCTTTTGGAATACACTATAAATCACAAGTTCTCAGAATTAAGGGGTGCAGTGGGGACACATCATGCTCTTTTCCCAAAAGCTGGCCTATGCTTGCCCCTGCCCCTTTCCCCAGCCCCATTCCTGGTCTGTCTAGGAGACCTTAGAGAAGGTCTGGAGGGTGGGGGTGGGGAGAATGCCAGTGGTTTCTTCCTTTCAGTGCTGAGGAAAAAGAACTAGGCTGGAATTCTCTACTTCCCACCATTTCTAATGTACCCATGCCTCAAAGAATAAGCTGGGTTGCAGGCTTATCTTGGAGTTTAAATGCTTATCTACTTCAGCAGATGAGCAAAAGACATCCTCTATAATTTAAACAGACATTTGTACGTTGAATAATCTTCAGGGTTAGTGTCACTACAATCTTTCCACACAACTGGCATGACCAGCTCCATGTTTCATGGTCAAACCAAGGCAGGCAGCACTTGTACAGCACAAACACGTGGAGGATTTATCAGAAAGGCTAAATCTTATAGTCTAACTGAATGACAGTGACAACTACCTGCCTCTTCCTTATATGCCCCAAAGACTTACATACCTACAAGTTGATTCCTGTAAGTTTGAATACTTATTTCTCAGGGATAGGTGATAGATGTCTATGCAGATTACACATTAAAGTGAGAAGTTTCTGATAACTATAAACATTCCACTTAATATTTTTAGAAGAGATTTAAGTCTGATATTGGAGCTTGTATGTTCTCTAAAGAACAGTGGCTGGTCTAAGAAAGACAGAAGCAGAAGCTGGATCTAACAGTTTAATATCCTACTCCCCTTACCACACTTTTTCTAAATGATGTTAGAGATCTCATTCTAAGTAAATAAACAGATCACCACCAGAGTCAACAGTGTATTTCCTTGTCAACAAAAACAAAAATGTTTCCAAGTTTGGAAGCATAGTATCTTATTACAGGAAAACCATGCTAAGAAAAAAAGAAGAAAAAAAAATAGTTCCTTAAAAATAATTTAATAATTATCTACTTTTACAGATAAAGCTCCTTTATTCCATGCCGTTCAGATTACTTAGAAATATACCTATTGGTTTCTCTGTCTACCACTTGGTAACCAAACTGTGTGTATATTTTATATGATTTTTTAAAAGTTTGCACTGGGTAATATGAATGGGCTACTTAAACAGATATTCTAAAACATCATCTTGAAACACTGCCTGCTGTTTACTAGTGCACTGGAGTAAGACTGAAGTGAAATTACCTTTAAGCAAGAATCCAGAGTGAGGAGTTCAATAATCCTGCTCTTGTGTGGAGGCAAAAGCAGAGACTTTAGGGGAAACATTTAAGCCTGTAGGCAGCACATGTCGTGGTTACGGCAGAGAGCAGATGTCTAAGAACAGAATGTTTCCTCAGGCCCAGGGTTGTTGTGCAAAAGACACAAGCTACACAATTTCCTTGCAGTTCTGAAGTCTAGCATTAGACATCAGCTGGCTATTTGTTATCCTATTTCTGCTTAGTGCTCTGTGCCAACAACACAAATGCAAGAAGTGTCTTAACACAGCCTGAGAGATTTAGGGTAGCACTACCTGATACTCAGAAATAACACTGAAAAATTGAGAAGGAAGGTTCTAGAATGTGCATCTTTGGCAGGTTAGCCTCATCTGCTTGTGGACATTTTGGTGTGTTTCCACAGGCCCTGGTAGAGGGCAGAGGTGAATAAGGGGCATGAGGAAGGATAGATGGCCCTGTGATTCTGAAAGCCCTGTGTTTCAGCTCCCTGGATCCTCCATGAAAAGAAAAAACATGAAAGGAAAGGGACCATGGCAGACCCAGAAAGCCCTGTAAGAAGCCTACCTTTCTCATTCACGTCCGCCAATCACAAAAATGTTCTACAAATGAAGTAACAGAGAATGTATTCTACTCATAGATGGTATATGCTATTTTCAGCTTCCATCAGAAACACAGGGCTGTGTATTTTCTAGAGTTGCTTTTCGCATGACTTGCAGAATGAACCATTTTATATATATATATATATACACCATATAAAGCCCAGTGACCAAACAGCAAACAACCAGAATGACTGGTCAACTAGTCGCTATGATGCACACTGACCACCAGGAGGAAGATACTCAATGCAGGAGCTGAGCGGGATGAGCAGCTGCTAACAGGCCTAGGGTGAGGCTGAGTCCCTGCAACTATCAAATATCTGAGACAATCTGAAGACTCTGGCCCACCAACTGATGCAGGCCTTTTAAGGTGTGTTCTAGAAATGCAGGGAGCTGGCATAATGGATGACAAGAGGGGGCATGACTGTGGATCCCCTTGGGATCCTGAGGGCTGAGGATTCTAGAGCACAGCTGCATGAACATCCCCGATGTCACTGACCTGGTATCACACATCAAGGGCATTCACTGAGTGGCTCTTTGGGGTGCAAAGCTCTCCACCAGGTTCCTCCAGGACACAACATACCTTTACCCAAGACATTTCCCCAAAATATCTCAGACTAATTTCCTCATTCAGCAGCCACTCAAGAGGGCAGGTCCCCACCTCTCGGCTAACCCGGATGAGTGGTACTCCCACAGCAGGCCAATCCCCTCAGGCCATACCTCCCACCAGTGCATGAATTTTTGCACCAGCCTTCTAGTGGGACTATAAAAAGCAACTCCAGAGCAACTGAGGTAAGTGTATTTGCCTCTAGTTTCTCCCGGAATGTAAACTGCTATGTTGTATTTAAATAAATTCTTTCTTTCAAAAGCACTAATTTGACCAATGTTTCCAATCGGGGCTTTGGTTTCTGCAAATAACTCAGATTGTGGAAGAATATTTGGATACCATTGATTAGGTAGTGATTCTTAGCCAACTGCCCGTTGCCCTTAAGTAAAATAATCTAGAACAGGATACACAGTTACTGTTTTATATTTCTTTCAGGAATACCATACCATGAGAAAGTTAGTTCCAATATACCCAACCCATCCTCCAGGAGATAATTAGAAAAAGAAGAAAAAGAGTTTGGAAAAGAAAGGAGAAGAACAACAGTTTTTACAGTGAAACCTTGAAAAAGAAAGAAAATATAGAAAAGTAAAAATAGGAATTATTGTTGTTGGCTCTCAGGGGCCCAAAGTAAGACATGCTGTTAAAGGCCAGCTTATAACCTGAAAAGTGCAGAGGCAATGGAGCCAAGCATCAGTCTGTCATCAAAACCAGGTCAGCCTGCCCTGCCTGTGAGGCTCAGTGGCTGAGCATCGGCTCATACATCAAGAGCCCTGGTCTGGACAAGTTCAATTCCTGGTCTGGGCACATGCGGGAGTTATGAGCTTCATCCCCAGTAGGGGGGATGCAGGAGGCAGCCGATTGATATTTCTCTCCCATTGATGTTTCTCTCTCTCTCTCTATCCCTCTCCCTTCCTCTTTCTCTAAAGTCAATTGAAAAACAACATCAAAAAACCGAAAACAGCCGAGACCAGTTTGGCTCAGTGGATAGAGCGTCGGCTTGCAGACTGAAAGGTCCCAGGTTTGATTCCAGTTGGGGGCATGTACCTTGCTTGCGGGCACATCTCCACTGTGGGGTGTGCAGGAGGTGGCTGATCGATGTCCCTCTCTGATCGATGTTTCTGACTTTCCCTCTCCCTTCCTCTCTGTAAAAAATCAATAAAAAATATATTAAAAAAAAAAAAAGCAGGACAGCCCTGAATATTTGGACAAAACACCAAACTGGGGTAGGGATTAAAAGTAGGCACAGCAACACAGTCTTGAAAATCTGGGACAACCTACACTGCCATTTATACCTTAGCAACTGTAAACACAACTACAACTGAAGTTAAGTTTGCATGTTATAAGAATCCGTCTATTTAGCAGAAACTGTAAGTTACTGTATATAAATAATCAAATAGACATAATTAAAACATGAATATAGCCAAAACCGGTTTGGCTCGGTGGATAGAGCATCAGCCTGTGGACTGAAAGATCCCAGGTTCGATTCTGGTAGAGGGCATGTACCTTGGTTGCGGTCATATCCCCAGTGAGGGGTGTGCAGGAGATGTCTCTCTCTCATCGATGTTTCTAGCTCTCTATCCCTCTCCTTCCTCTCTGTAAAAAATCAATACAATATACTTTAAAAAAAACATGAATGTACGTAAATTCTACACAAACAGTGTACAGAAAATGTATTACAACTATGATTATTTATTTATTTAAGACTTTCCCTTAGAGCCTTGGCTCTCATCTTCCTTGGCACGTTAAGTCAGCTTTTCATTCTCATATACTCTTTGCAGTGAAGGCCAGTGATTCCTGGTACCTAACCCGGGAGCCACCCTCATGTACACCATTGCAAGCACGTGGAAAGAGATGGAGGCAGAGAGAATGTGTGGGCAAGAAGGCAGAAGAAGGGGGTGACATTGCCGGGGCCCAGTCTCAGAGCCAGAACTCATTTCCTTGCTTTCTACTTGGAGTTGATTTCCTCTAATCCTCTGCTGACAAATCCTAGGCCACAAAGCTCCTATGACTAAATATTTCCCGATATTTAGAACAAAAACTTACTCTAGAATGTCATATAGACAAATTAACACACAAGCTTCTACCCATAATAATCCATGGATAGGAACACTGGAAGGTGACCTTGACACAAAGCCCATTAAATGCCATATAAGCTGTAATTGGAAAATAGCCTGAAAACTGAAATGAATTGCTGGTAAGATCCTAAATTTGTACAACTCTTTTGAAGATATGTCTCTCTCTCTTTAAACATACGCTGAGTTTTGTTTGTTTGTTTTTTAAAGCTAATATCTCTTGACATAATAACTCTACGATTGAGAATTTTGGAACATGTTTTAATTACAGAAAAAAAAAACATTACTCAACAATGTACTCAGTTAAACAATCTAAATCCAAGTAGGAGAGTAAAGTATCCATACAATATATTAAATTTGTTTTAAAAACAGCCCTCTATTCTTATTTTCAAAAAAAATGTAAAAATATGCACTAAAAAGAGACCAAGTTAATAAATATATCAGAAGAATATCAGATGTTAATGCTGGTGGTAGAGTTTAGAAGTTATTTTTATTTTCCTATTTTCTCCAAATTTTCTGTAATAAAAGTATTCATCCTTGCATATGCTTATTCTTATAAAGTATTCTTAAAAGTATTCATCCTTGCATATGCTTATTCATTTTAAAATAGTTTCTAAAAATTATGCTTAAGATTTAATGGCAAGGAAATGACAGTTATAATTTCAGTGATGCAAAGATGTATAGTACATATATAAAAAAGAATCTGAAAAAATATAGCAAATATTAACACTACTTGATAGAATTTATGGGCAGTTTTATTTTTTATTTATTCTCAATTGCATTTTCTAATTTTCCACATTAAACATTCTTATTGTTGTGATATGGCCAAACAGCCCCTGTGTGCATAACCTTTAACTCCCCAACCCCGAGCCACCCACTACCAACCCATAGCAAACGGGGAGTGGGAACAGTCGGAATCAAGGATTTGATTCCCCTATAAGACCAGTAGGGAATGTGGAGGGGCAAGAACCAGATTGCGTTTCCCCATAAAGAATGAATCAGGATCAGGGTGACCTCAGGCCTGGGGGCAGAAGGAACAGGGGGTTTCCCAGCTGACATCCTGTGACATAGAACACCAGGTGCCTGAAGGCACCCCCGGCCTTGAGAAGCCATAAAGTTTGACAAACAACTCCTGCAAGGACAACCATTATCTAGACTGCTTACTTGCATAACCAAAAAGCTTAGACAAAGAGTCAGTATATGACATTTAGTAATGCTTAGCCAATTAAAATTTGCCAAGTCCTCCTGCGCTGAGGATAAAAGGCACTTGCTGCAGAGGTTCAGGGCTCTTGTGCTTCCCTGCTGTGTCAGTGGAACCGTGAACCCGGACTCGAGTTCGACTCAAGTTCGTAATAAAGGCTTCCTAAATTTTCTAATTGACTGTCTGGTGGTCGTCTGTCTCGGGTCGCCCCATTACACTTATAATCAAGAAAATACTAATGGCTATCTTAACTGCTCAAGTACTGACAGAGTTCACCGGGAGAATGTGCTTTGGTTTTAAAAAAAAGTCTTGTATTTTGTACAATTTGAAGTATGTAAAAAATGCCTGTACAGAAAATTCCGCACAAGTTCACAAAAATATTAAGAATGGCTGCCGAAGTGGTAGGAGGGTGAGATTTTTTTCCTTACTACATTTGTGTATAGTCCATATTTTTAAAATGTTTATTACAAATGTGTTAATTTATAGCTAAAAGTATCATAAACCAGGTATAGTTGTTACTATGCTGCCACAGAAGTATGTATTTACTGAAACCTCTATTTCATTTTTTTTTCAACTTAGCCTCAATGAACTGCAATAAAAAATGTATGTTTTGATTGTTGTGTTTTTGGGAAAGTCTGCATTGTTGCTGCTGCTGGAGGATAAACTAATAACTATTTGGATGTATCAGCCCTAATCTGAATCACATGTATGTACTCAATTCAATTAAGTCTTTATTTAGTGCCAACTTCCAAGAAGAGACTTAATTGTGCAAAAGAGTGATGTCTTTTCAGCAGGGTTTATGAGCAAGAAAGAAGTGAGCTCTGCTTTATAATGAACCATTTTCATATAGTGGATGTCACTTAGAACGCCACAAACTAAAAACCAGTCACTTATTTGGTGGTGTTCTCCTGAAGAAAACCAGCTGCCAAACAGAAAATCAGGCTGAACTGGGTTTGATGAAAAAGAAGATTCAGCCAAAACCGGTTTGACTCAGTGGATAGAGCGTCAGCCTGTGGACTGAGAGGTCCCGGGTTCGATTCCGGTCAAGGGAATGTATCCTGGTTGTGGGCGTGTCCCCAGTGGGGAGTGTGCAGGAGGAGGCTGATCGATGTCTCTCATCGACGTTTCTGGCTCTCTCTCTCTCTCTCCCTTCCTCTCTGTGGAAAATCAATAAAATATATTTTAAAAAAAAAGAAGATTCAGTCAAAAATGCAAATCCCTAAGCTAGCTTTATAAATATTGGTAATCTTTGTGCACCAAGGATGTTATAATAAGTCTGTGCATTTGGACATTTTAAAAAACATTTTTCCTGATACTTGGTGGATTCTTGCCTAATTGTATTCATTATCAGCTAACAGTTTCTGTTCTTTACTCTCTGTGATAACAAAACTTTGGATATAAGCTAAAATTACCAAATGATTAGTTAAATCAAATACAGAATTCCAGGTATAGACCCTATTTATAGAAATCATTTTAACAAATTTAAAAAATGACTGAAAACATTAACTTAATTCAGTTTGCAAAAATCCATTACAATATTACTGAGTTATAATCCCAAGTATTCCAAAATTCTAATTTTGTATCTTTTAAAAAAAATTAGTATTGTTGCCCTAGCTGGTTTGGCTCTGTGAGTAGAGTGTTAGCCTGCAGACTGAAGGGTCCCAGGTTCCATTCAGGTCAAGGGCACATGCCCTAGTTGTGGGATCAATCCCTAGTAGGGAGTGTGCAGGAGGCAGTCAATCAATGATTCTCTCATCATTGATGTTTCTATGTCTCTCTCCCTCTCTATTCCTCTCTGAAATGAATAAAAATATAAACTTAAAAAAACAAACTAGTATCGTCCCCCCTATTTGTTGCCTATTTTGAATCACTGCTAGGAATGTATCTTAAAGATTCTGCATAAGCATGAAAAGACTGTTTTCCAAATTTGCTAATCAGAATCTTTTGGAAAAGATGCATTTAAAAATTTACAACTTTGGATTTCAGGAAGATTGTAGGTACATATACCATATATTAGATATATTGGGTTACATAGCTCATATTGGATTTGGGAAACACCAAATAACCAAACATTAATATATGTGAATGAGACATAGGGATATATTTACATTAAGTTGGATGAATAAGAAGACTATAAAGAAATGTTGGTCAGTTCAAGAAGTATGTTAACACCAAAGGTTATCAAAGGAAGGAGGGAAGAAAGGAAAGAAAGAAGGAAGGGAGGAAGGGAGGGGAGAGAGGGAGGGAGGTAAGGGAGGAAGGGAGGGAAGAAGGGGAATGAGGGAGGGAGAGAAGAAAGGGAGGGAAGAAGGGGAGTGAGGGAGGGGAGGAGGAAGGGAGGGAGGAAAGAAGAGAGGGAGGGAAGGAGGGAGAGAAAGGGAGGGAAGAAGGAGATGAAGGAGGGAGGGAGGGAGGGGAGGAAGGAGGAGCCTTTTGTTTTCAGAGTTTAGATTTAAAATTACAGGTAAATGATTCTGGGCCCATTAAGACTAAAACCATACTGTCCACCATGATGGGATTTGAGTTTCCTTTTTACTTTTACTTCTATCTGGTGTATGGTTTTACTAAACTTCAAATATTTTTTTCAGGCATTTCTCTAAAAGTTGTTATAAATTTTTTTTTCATTGCTCATTGTTTTTTTTTATTACATTATAAATGTTTTATTTTTTTATAATAAAATAACATCACACAATGTTGGGTGAGGGAATGAAGTTGCAAAATAGTGAGGACATACTGTGCTATATATAAATTACATGGTTGCTGGAAAGGGGCTACTACATGGAACAGTTATTTTACGTTTTTTGTACTAGAAAATAAAATAGCAGCATGCTCTGATTTTAACTGCCTAAAAAGTCAGACCATTATTCATTCAACAATATTTAGTGAGTACCGACTCTGTACTGGGCACTGTTGTAAAGATACAATGGTTTTTAAAAAGTCACTTCCCTCATGCTTACATTCTGTTAGCATATAACAGAAACAATAATAATGAAAAGATTAAGTGTCATGAAGAAAAATAAAGCAGAATGGGGCAACAAAAAACAGGAGGGCTATTCAAACTAGCCTTATGAGGTAATATTCCATATACACATTTTAAATGAATACTCATTATCCTGGAATTATCAAGAACATCTATATTCCAACCTGCTGAGACCCAAGTACAGTAAACAGCTTCTAAAACCTGTATAAATACAGCTTTCTAAAACTAAAAAGGGATTCCATTGGAAATGCTACCATACTTGCTCAATTTTGTCTTTCAGTTCTTTTCCATTTCTAATAGATCAAAATAATATACACCTGTGTATAATATTCTAAATATATTGGTCATAATGGGCTTTTATTTCATTGATCACCCCAGTGATGTCTTCAAAGGAATGTTTAACCCATATAAGGTTTTTTAAGAAAAGGTGAAAGATGCAATATTATGAAGACAGGAATAAAAACAAAGACATTACGTAGGGACAGAAAAGCTGAAGCTATTAAATATCTAATGAGGTGTCAGGATTCAATTTCAATGCAGAAATTTTACAATTTTATCTTAAATAGGTGGGATAGAAGCTAACAATATAGAAAACTTTAAAATCCACGCGAGGTTAATGAAAGCAGAGCTCACTTCTTTCTTGCTCATTTCCAAACTCAAGATAAGCAGACCTTGAGGGTAAGTATGTAGCAACTGTGCAAGCCTGGGTGGGAGGGCAGATGAGTGCACAGCCACAGGGCAGACAACCTTCTTTGGCTTCCGTCCTGGGCAGAGCAGGCTTGAGTGCGAAACAAGGAAGGAAGGCTGGCTCCTAGTTTTGACTAAGTAACTTTCCCATTTTCCAACCAGAAGTCACTTAAAGACAAACAAGAAAATAATGAGCAATGAAAACAACTTTTGTAACAACTTTTAGAGAAGTGCCTGAAAAAGTATTTGAAGTTTAGTAAAACCATACACCAGGTACTCGCAGCCCAGTTATGTGTCCTGACCAGGAAGTGAACACAACCTTTTGGTGCACGGGACAATGCTCCAATCAACTGAGCCACCTGGCCAGGACTGAAAACAAAACTTTAAAATTAAGAGTATGTACTCATTTATTAGGCCTAGTAGTTTTCTGATGGAGTCTTTGGGGGTTTTCTACATGCAATATCATGGCATCGGCGAATAATGACAGTTTTACTTCTCTTCCAATTTGAATGCCTTTAATTTCTTCTTGTCTGATCACTATGGCTAGTACTTCCAGTATTACGTCAAAGAGGAGGGGTGAGAGTGGGTATCCCTGTCTTGTTCCTGTTCTTAGGGGAAATGGCTTTAGTTTTTGCCCATTGAGTATGTTGTTGGCTACAGGTATATAATACAGACTTTTATTATGTTGAGGTATAAAAAAAAGAGAAACTTTTACCATTTGCTACAGCATGGATGGACCTGGAAAGCATTATGCTAAGTGAAATAAGCCAGTCAGAGAAAGGTAAATATATGATCTCACTCATTTGTGGAATACAATGATCAACATCAACTGATGAACAAAAATAGATCCAGAGACAAAGAAACACCAAACAGAACATCCAACCTCAGAGGGAAGGTAGGGAAGGGTGTGTGTGTGTGTGTGTGTGTGTGTGTGTGTGTGGTAGGGGGTAAGAGATTAACCAAAGGACCTGTATGCATGCTTATTAGCATAACCAATAGACACAGACACAGGGGAGTGAGGGGTTTGTCCTGGAGGGTAGGAGTGGCCGGGGAGGGGTCAATTGGGGAAAAGGAAGACATCTGTAATACTTTAAACAATAAAAACAACAACAACTAAGAATAGCTTTATTTTTAAAAGAGCCTTTAAAAACGCCAACTCCAAAACTTAGTAGTGAAATGAAAACCAGAAGTAGTTATCTATTCAGGTTAGCACTGGTCTGTCCTTGGGAGCCAGCTACAATTGGAGCTGTTTTCTATAGAGTGAGGCAAATTTAGAACAACCCAGGATGATTAAAAGCACTGTGAAGAGGGAGTCAGGAAACACTTGAAACTCGATGTCCAATTAGTACCAGGAAGCTGAAAGACGTAATTCCATATTTAATCTTATTCCATGTAATCTAATGTTCATTGATGGCCCTACACAAATACAAGTATTTGACTATAAATAATCACTTGAAACTGGTTTGTAAACATAGATATGTTATAAAAAAACAAACCCATGGTTTAAAAAACTGAAAGTAACAGCCTAGAAAATGAGAAGTTATTTATTTTCTGTGGATTTTTTTTTTTGGGGGGGGAAGGGGGCTTGTTTTTGCTTCTAAAATATCTGTATTAGTAAATTGGGGCCCAAAGCTTGTACTGAACAAGATCAAAAGTGATATTCTGATTAACATGTATCTGCACTTAAAGGGCACATCTTCAGAATGTCAAGGATTACGGGTTGATGGGGGAGGGAGTATTTTTAAAGGAAGAGTAAATTCCATTGCAAGCATGTCAAACTTGCTGCGGGCAGGTGGGCAAGCTGCATTCGGCCTGAGTGCCCTGAGTTTGATATGCTTGAGAAGGGTTCCTGGCCCTAACAACAGAAAAAGCAGATGCTTACAACGAATGTCCCAAACTGCAACCGCCCTTTCCCTCCACCAGGTGAGTGCCTCCTCTTTTGTTCCTTATCTCTGCAAACTGTCCCACCATCCACCCAGCTACGGGCCGTGAATAAAATCTCAGCTATCATCTCAGCTTCACACTCCCGGGTCTGCTCCCTGGACAATCGCCCCAGGTCCTGTCCATTTCAATCATCCATCTAGTACTTCTAGTTCCCTTCCCTTGAGCTTCGCTCAGTTCACAAACACTTCTTACTTGCAGAGGACACGAATTAGTCCAAATACATATCAATAGCCACAACAAATCAAATACATCCACCTAAAAAGACACATTAACATTATTTATTTAACAAAAAGAAAGCCCACATAGTCCTAGGAATGTCAGGCACTGCCAGTGTGTTGCACTGCTAGAGTACAAAGTGACCGTGTTAAGAGAAAATGGGTAATAGTAAACAGTCTACCAAGAAGACCAAGTCATGAGCATTCTGGCAGGAGAGAAAACTAAGCGCCACAATCTGTGAGGAAAGGAGAGGCTGCTTAGGTATTTAATCACCACTCCCTCCCTTTTTCCTTCCCTCCCTCCCTCCTTCTTCAGGTTTGTTCCCAGTACATTTTCTGCTTTACTGACTTACTTAAAGCCCTTAAATATCTCCCCAGGGTCAAAAATCCATTGCTTATTTTGACTTTAAAAAAAATTACAATAGAAAATTTCAAACGTATTATCTTGAAAGTAGAGAGAATAGGACAGTGAACAACCTCATCAGATACAATTATCATGGAAAAATTTTTTTAATTTCTCCTCTACCCTGGATTTCCTTTTGAAGAATTCCAGAGATCATATTTCATCTGGAAATATTTCAGTATGCCTCTTTAAGATAAAGGCTCTCTTTAAAAACAAACAAACAAACAAAAACCCTTAATGCCATTGTTACATCCGGATAAAATTAACATAAATTTCACAATAACATAAATTTCACAATACCCTGACAGCTCGCCTTCCCGATTATCTTATTTTTTCTCCCGACTGCTTCGTGATGGTGTGTCCTTCTGGCATTACTTACAAAGACCTTCATGGTCTGACCTCTGCCTTCCTTTCAGGCTCAGTTTTTGTGCTTCCAGCCATATTTAATTAATTTCTGTTCCCTTGTATTAGGTCTTTACATATAACTTTTCAGCAGCCTAACCCTCTTCTCAACCCTACCCTCTTGCTTCAGATCTCAGCTTAGATGTCATTTTACCCAAGAAACCTTTCCTGCTACAATTCCTGGACTATGAAACAAACTGTCAAATACAGCACTCATAGCCCAGTGAGGTTACAAAACCTACCTTCCCCTCTCCTCAAGTTCCCATTTAAATACAAATGCCAATTTATAACTTCCAGCTTCTTAGAAACATCCCTCTGGGATGCTTCATGTCCAACATTTTCAAAGTTTGGTTACTAATTTATATGTTTCCCTTTTGACCTCTATATTCATGCACAATTATTATACACATCCCTTATAGATGGTGTTCTATAGGTGCAAATCAGACATTAGTTCAGAAGTTGTCAAGAATAAGCAAAGCCACCGAATTACTTAAACATTACATTTAATAATCATAAAGTCTTTAAAATTTGCATTGGCTAATATGTGGGTGTGATACAGACAGGGACAACAGAGCTAGCCAGAACTCTAAAGCAGACTCTGGAATCCTATTGTTACAGGAACAGAAAACTGCTTCATCTTATTCTGAAAGTGGCACCAACTCAAAAATAAAAAAATGCAACCATCAAGGATGATACTGTTAGTGTTTTCCAACAGATAACTGACCAGCTAAATAGACATTCTCTCTGGAGATTTTCACTCAAGTACAATCAGACACCTGTATCTGAAGATCAACAACCAAATAATTTTTTAGAAAATGTTGGTTGACTACTTTGTGTAACTTGCCTTATCTATAACACAAGATCATGAATAATAACCATGTAAAAGTAAAAATTTCTCTGGGGCCTTAACAAGTCTAATTTATATTGTGAAGTGTATGGAGCGGCTATAGGGTTAAGCCTGGGACTGACCAGTTGGCAAAGCCACAAACAAGTCCCAGCTTAGAGAGTATAGCCCTCTTAGCATAATTAAGCTTGACCTTATGACTCTCCCTAGATCTTATCTGGGTAGCTAAGGGGCAATGGGAAGTTCAGCAAGTGCTGCCAAAACAAGTGAAACATTGTAAATCACCTTGTTTACACCTCTGACTATAAAATAAAGGCTCAGCTTGCCCTCTGGAACTTTCTCTGTGGCCTCAGCCGGGCACAGGAGATCCACCTAGACCCAGCTTTTTCTCTTTGTCTTTTCTTCAATCCTTCACCACCCTCCCTCAGGCTCGCAGAATCCTTGGCTGAGCTGGCAAGGCACAATGAAGCTAATTGATTATTATATTTCTGGCTTTGTAATTACTTTAAGAAAGCTTTTGTTTGAAAAAGTACTTATAAATACATACACTTTAAAAACAACATTGGAATACTTAAGTGTTTAAAAAATGTTGACTTTGTACCCCATTATTTTTTTTAATACATTTTATTGATTTTTTTTTTTTTACAAAGATGAAGGGAGCATAGAAGGTTAGAAACATCGATGAGAGACATCGATCAGCCGCCTCCTGCACGCCCCCTACAGGGGATGTGCCTGCAACCAAGATATTTGCCCTTGATCGGAATCGAACCTGGAACCTTTCAGTCCCCAGGCTGACACTCTATCCACTGAGCCAAACCGGTTTTGGCTGTATCCCATTGTTGATTTATATTTACATGGTCTAAACTTAAGAATAAGAGCTATAGTCAACACTGACATAGTATTTATTATTGCCCAAACACTATTCTAAATACTTTTATCTTATTTAATCTGCATACAACTCTATGAGGTAGAGATCATTCTTATCACATTTTACAGATAAGCAGAGAGGTTAAGTGAATTGCCTAAGGTCACCAGCTAGTAAGTAGTAGGGCCAGTAATTACCCAATTACATTGGGTAATTTGGTCATTTCTAACTCCGAATGTCTTTCTACCACTTTTTAGGGAAAGTATCTACAAATAAGCACACAGCTTCAAGGCAAATTCTTACAGTAAATACAAAAAGGAGTAGGACAGCCCTCCTACTTCAGAAAAACCAACCTCCTGTAGTTTTCAGTCTTTTAGAGTGTGCAAGGCCAGGGTAGGACAGGCTCTGATAGGTGGGGATAAGAAAGGAGAGGGAGAAGAAGGCAGGCCTGTATGCAGGAGAAACAGAAATACAGAAAGGGAACAAAAAAAAGAGGCAGAAATGCGGGGCTGCATATGGGAGAGGGTGGCAACCATGGGGACATCGGGAGCAGAGAAGCTGCACCTGGCAAGGGGCAGGGCACAGATGGCAGGGAGCGGGGAGCCCCACCCAGATGCGGGAGGATGGCGGTGGTCTCCAGCATGAAGGGGTGGATGGTTGGAGGTCTTCCTGGCAGAGGCACTCCTGCTCCATGGTAGCAGCACCCAGGCCACACAGGCCTCAGCCACTCCCACTGGGCCAGGCACCCCACGCTGGGAGGGAAGGCACAGCTTAGCTGGGGTGGAGTTGGATACTAAGGAGGGGACTGCTTTCATCCCTTAGGGCTGGGCCCCAAAGACACTGCCAAGGTTAGGTTGGTGGTGCGTTAAGTGTACTTTGCTGACTCGAAGTTGGAGTGTCCCAGGCAGGGAATGGGAGGAGGATGGCAGTGGGGAGGCCAGGGGAGGCCGGGGATGGGGGACGGGGGTGGTGAAGGTCTGGCTGGGGCTGGGCGTTAACACCCCCAGAATGGAAGCTTTAATATCAAAGTGTGCTCAGGAAGGCCTGGAAGCAGGTCCCAGAGAGGAAAGAGGAAGGTTTCAAAGAGAAACCAGTGAATAGGTCGGGGTTGGGGGGTGATAATAGGGAAGGAGGGAGAGAGACAGCATTCAGGCTCATAAGGGAAAGGTGAATGGGGGGGAGGGTAGGAGGAGTAAGAAGGAGACAGACATGGGGAATGAAGGGAGAGAAGGGAGGTGGGAGGGAGGGAGTGGGGAGTGGGGCCGCAGGAGGTTCAAAGGGAAGGAGGGAAAGAAAGCAGGGAAGATAAGGATGTTAAAATGGGGTGAGGCCAGGAAAATAGTTAAATAAAAAGAAGAAACAGAATGGGAGAGTGAGGGGTGTTTAAAAGGAGTTAGTAAGAAAATTAAGTACAGGGTGATTTTTTTTAAATGTAGTCAGACATCCCCTGAGGGCTCCAGGACTGTGAAAGGGTCCAGGCTTGGCTGAGAGCTCCCCGCAACCTCCCCACCCCCATCCCATGCACAAATTTCATGCACCGGGCCTCTAGTATTGAATAATAGTGGTAAAAGAGGACATCTCTGTCCCTGTTCTTAGGGGAAATGGTTTTAGTTTTTGCCCACTGAGTATGATGTTGACTATATAGGTTTATCATATGTAGCCTTTATTACGTTGAAGTATGATCCTTCACAGTTTGATGAGAGTTTTCATCAAAAGGAGTGTTAGATTTTTTCTGCATCAATTAATATGCTCAATGTGATTTTCGTCTTCCAATTTCTTTATGAGATGTATCACATTTATTGATTTGCGAATATTGTACCAGCCTTGCAACCCTGGAATAAAGCCCACTGGCCCATGTGTATGAGCTTTTAAAGTATTGCTGGTTGCATTTTGCTAATATTTTTTTTTTGAGGATTTTAGCACCTACGTTCATCAGGCAAAGGCCTGGGAGGGATGGCTGCAGGAAGAGGGGGTAAATGGGGAATAACAACAACAACAACAACAAAACCCAAAGCGGACATCTGTAATACTTTCAATAATAAAGATAAATTTTTTAAAAAGAACCAACCTTGGAGACGAGTAGATTCACACAGCCAGAGTGCCCTGCCGCTTCCTCTGGACACACAGTAAAAACATTCTGAGACACCTGTGAACACCTGGTATTTCCTTTATAGCTGTGACTCCCAGTCTGAGTCAGCTCACCTCCCCCAGCTTTTCCATTTATGTTCACTTTCAGATATGGGCGGAGGGTAGGTGGGGGTGGAAGAATGCTCAAGAGAAAAAGAACAAGACCAGGGTATGTTTGACCTGAGGTGTGGGAGAAGGGCCACACCCTTTCCGTGTGTTGTGATAAGAAGTCCATTATAGTGATGTGTCTCACGAAGACCACATGGATATGTCTCCAGGCCCCATCTTGCTTCAACTGGAAGAGCTCTACTTTGCTTTCTATTTTTACCCAAAATCTCAGCTGAAATCTGGGTTCTATGGCCAGAAAGTTTAAAAACAAATGATGTCAATGCAAGGCACTGAAGTGGAAGTTAACAGACCACCATCCTTATCTACACTGAGTGGTCGGATTATTGTGACCTCTACATAGTAATCTAGCCACTGTGTGTGTGTGTGTGTGTGTGTGTGTGTGTGTGTATTAGAGGCCTTGGGTGGGGTCTGGCCAGCCTGGCCAGAAGGAGGGGACATGGGCGGTTGGCTGGTCTGCCTGCTGGTTGAACTGCTGGTCAAGGGGACAATTTGCATACAAGCTTTTTATTATATAGGATATACACTGAGTGGCCAGATTATTATGCATTCAGAGATCATAATAATCTGGCTACTCAGTGTATATTTGGCCACAGAGAAACCATGACTAACCCTGGGTAGGTCATTTAGCAATCTCAGGTTCCAGTTCCTCCCTAACACAACCCTGTTATAAGATGGCTTTCTAATACATTTTGTCATATTCAAATATATACAGGGTAGGGCCAAGTAGGTATACAGTTGTGAGTATGTGAAACACAGAGTTTATTCTCATTATTAATTAGTGTGTTATTTTCTATATGAATAACTGTAAACCTACATGTGCCTCACCTGGTACATGCGTATAACTATAAAAAGAAAGCAAAGATATGTTAGTGATCACACCAAAGACAGTTATAGAAAGCAAATAAAAATCCCATTTCTCACAGAAAGAAAGGAAGTAAGGTGAGGTATTTTATTGATGAGTGTACTACAACCATCAGAAGTTCTAGATATTTCCTCTTAGTGCTCAAAATACTACCATGTGATTGGACCTAGGATGTGAGAAATTGATTCTCTCAAAGATGTAAAGACTTAGGGTATTTTAATTTAGTTTTATATAGATAATTGATGGGCAACAGCTCCATATGGGTTTATTAAGACACAGGCTCTAACTCTGACTTTATCACTTGATGAAAATTAAAGCTGTATACTGTATTGTTTGCCCACTACCCAAAGTCAAACTTTCTTCCATCACCATATATTTATCATAGAATTGTACACTTGAAATCTATATAATCTTATTAACCGTTGTCACCCCAATAAATTTATTTTTTTTAAAAAAGGGGAAAAAATAAACAATCTCCTTTGACCTCAGTTTCTTCTGCCTTTCTCAGAATTCTCAAATGAGGGACTAAGTTAAATGATTGTTCACTTGCATATTACAATAAGAAAACATCGTTTATCTTATATCTTTATTTCTCATGAGCAGAAATCACGTTGTGGAATAGGCCACAGGAAAAGGGAAATAAATCCATGGAAGAATCATCCATTAGGTTCCTATTTAGGCTTCTGAATGGAGTGTACTATTACATGGAATCTGATGCAGAAACTCCTTTCGCACCAGGACTGAAACAATTAAATAACATATTTATGAACAGCTCCTGATCTCAGGCTTAAAAAAAATAGATTAAAAAAATTAATAAGGTGGAAAGTGAAAGGTCATATCTCCTAGAATAAGAGATAGTTAATTAGATGCAAGGTAACTGACAGAAAGTTACTGGGTGATCTCAGAGTTCAACACCAAAGACTATAAAAGAATAAAGTATTATGCTTTATTATACCAATTGACCATTATATGAATGCAGGTTCAAGATTAGATAATAATATGATACAGATTAGTTTAAACACAAGCTATGTTTAAAATACTTGATGTTTAAAAAGGTCTTTTCTGAAATATTTAAAATTGAAAAAAAATTTTCCCAAATGATTTGAAATTTTATATCTTGATTTTGAGTTAATCTATTCTGCTAGCATTAATGTTTCAAGACAGACAATTTATACTATAAAACCAGACTAGATGTCTCTGGTAATGGATCAGCAATCCTACATTTAAATTTATTTATTTTTTCTGGGTAACAGGCTATTCCAGGTTTAATCCCAGACATAACACATACTCCTGAGCTATATAACTTCTGAAAAGCAGCTGGTCCTATGTTAGAACTCTGAGGCATTATTTATGGTTTCTTCCATTTTTTAATAGAAGCTGTCTGTTCATTATTATTAATAATACAGCTTTTCATCAAGTACAATAAAGATTTCCAATGAGATACTGAGAATCTAAATTAATGGAAAAACTCTACGTTCTCTATAAAACAAACCAAACTTGAAAGCATTTCTCCTAAAGTGACATTCTAAACTCATATTATTCAAGGTATAAGACTGCATATACAGCACAGATTCTACCTTCAATGCCAAATTCATTGCAGCACTATGTATTGTGGCTTCAAGGAATGTCAAAATTTTAGAGTTCGACAAGTTTTTTTCTTACTTTTTATAGAGATCCAAAAGTTAGCCTAAGTCATGAGGCTATTATTTTGGCAATAAAGAAATCTCAGTATTATTGAATAAGATGGTATTGTGTACTTATTTTTTACCACTGACCAGGGTTTTTAATAATTTTGAAATTAACTGTATACACAGTGCTGAAAACCTCTGGAGAGGTTTCTTAAATGATGCTATAATTTCGATAATTACAGTTCTCAAAGTCATAAAAGAATAGACAAATCGTTTAAAAGTTCTTACCTGTCTTTGGGTTTTCCTTCATTCCCTCACAATTCTGTCCCCACCACTTAGGGAGTTATCTCATGCCTTTTGAATTTCCCTGGAGGATATGAGGCTACTGCCCCAAGACTTCTGATAAGAGACTGGTCTTCCCAATTACCTAGGTAAATACGCACAATCACTTTATGGGGTAGGTACCCTTATCAGCAGCACCATTTGAGGTCTGAGGAAATGAAACTTAGAAATTCAAGTCCAGTGTTCAAGTTCTTAGCTACTATGCTAAGATCAATTTTCCAAGATTCTGATCTACTTTACAGTTAGAAATGTACTAATTTTTTTTTTATTTGAGGAGCAGTGAATTTCTCTTCCCCATAAGTCTTTCTGGGGAGAGATTCCAGTCTGCACCCTCTAACCTTCCTCCCCACAGTTACCAAGCAGGTTACAGTATCAGTTTGCCCTTCCTTCCAAATATTAGCCTGCTCCACCTTCTAACACATGGTTACCAGTTCTGGCTCATCTGATGCCTTCAGTGGCTGAGAGAATGTTTATCCCACTTTCCAGTGACTTATAAGTGGGGCATTTCCTGGAAATATTGCAGGTGGACATTTCACTATAATGAGATGTTTAGTGTCTGAATCAGTCCTGTTGCCTAGAAACCTCTTTGTGTTTGGCAGGAGGAAGATGACTAAGGCACAGGTACAGTCAGACATAAAGCGGATATTTATTAAGCATGACCTGCTCCCAGCCCTTGACTGTTGATTTCATGCTTAACCTTGACACTGTCCCTTCCCATATCACTCACTGTTAAGAGAGGCTCCTTCATTTCTTTTCAAGACAGGGAAATCCAAAAGGCACTATAGCTGAAATACATGCTACATTATTGTACTTATTGAATTTTGAAGAAAAGCTTTAAGACAAAAGATCATTACTTGACTCACATACGAAAAGAACTAAAATTATGTGGTGTCAGAAGTAACCTGCCTATAAAATTCAGTTCTCTCTCATAAATTCAGTTAATATAATACATTCTCCAACAGCACTGAGTCACTACCTTTGACTTCACAGTCAAGAAAGAACATTTTCAGGCAACTAGAGGCTGATTCCTTTGGCAGGCCACATCCAGGCCAGAAAAAAATATTATACATATGCCTGTTTCTCTCTCTCTCTTTTTTTATTGGAGGATGGGAAATAACAAGAAGTAATTGATAACCACATCTAAGTAGCTTCAGAATGGAGGTGTTTCATAATCAAATACCATAATATATACACTGAGTGGCCAGATTATTATGATCTCTGAATGCATAATAATCTAGCCACTCAGTGTATATAATATACAAAAGGCTAATATGCAAATTGTCCCCTCCACCAGGAGTACAACCAGCAGACAAGCCCATGTCCCCTCCCCCTGGCCAGACCCCACCCATGAACAAATTCATGCACTGGGCCTCTAATATATTATACACACACACACACACTGAGTGGGCAGATTATTATGCGTTCAGAGATCATAATAATCTGGCCATTCAGTGTATAAACATATTGCAGCTTGCCAAAGGTCATTTCACCAACTTTTATTTTCAAACTTAAGTTAGTATGCACACCTAAGTCACTCTAGAAGCCAAAAAAATCTAAAATAAAACACTCTAGAATTTAAAAAAAAAAAAAAGCTTGCATTCCATATAAATTCACCAGTTATTGCTATTCCTCTAACATTTTGGGGCTCCAATATTTTCTTAGTCATTTCTATGCATCAAATATTCAAAGGAGGAAAAGTGGTTTAAACAAAAGCGAGCACATACACACATATCAGATACTGGAGTTTTTCTATTTGTCTTCCTTTTCACCCATGCTTGCTAAAGACAAAAAAGTAAGAACTAAGGGTGTGCCTAAATGTTACCTTATCTTAGTGGGAAAGTCCTACATCCTAAATTTATGTAATACTTATAGACTGAAGGATACAAAGTAATTTAGAAAATTTTTTTCTTCCCCTCATGAAACACTATCCATCCTAACACAAGGGTTCCAGTATGCCTATATTAAATACTACTAAAAGTCTAATACATGAACACTTCCAGTCAAGATGGTGGAGTAGGTCAATGCTGTACTCACCTCTTCCCATCACCACATCAAAATTACAACTAAACTATGGAACATCCATCACAGAATAACCTGAAGTCTAATAGAAGTCCTGTAACTAAAGATACTAGATGTACCAGTTAATAATGCAGATTTTTTTCAATAGATGGAGTTATACATATGTTGATATATATGCAATTTTATATGTATGCAATTTTGTTATAATGGCAACAAGCTTCAAATTTTCATATGTCAAATTTGCTGAAGGTGTTAACATCATAGATATTTTTATGCTTAAAAATGTCAAATTTTATGCCAAAAAAGAGCATTTGAGGAAAGTTTTAAATTATTACTTTATTTTGAAGAAAAAGTTATCATATACTGGGAGGAATCTAAGATGGCGGCATAGGTAAACACCTACACTGCTGCCTCGCACAACAATTTCAAAACTACAACTAAAAGACAGAATGGACATCATCAAGAACCACAGGAAAGCTGGCTGAGTGGAAGTTCTACAACTAGAGGGAAAGAGAGGGGCTCACGGAGACCCAGAGGAGCTGCAAAAAGCTGAGGTACGGAGACGCGCGCGAGGAGAGAGCGGGTGCCTGAGTACCTGGCTGGCTTTCTCTGGCGGGAGGGAAACGGAGACTCCCAACGGCATTGAACCCCTTATCTTACGACACTAAACCCCAGATCCAGCGAAACTCATACGGGGGGAGTTTGGACTGTGAAAAGGGACAAGTGCACGGAAATTTAGGGGAGTCGCAAAAGATCAAAGGCCTGGTGGCGCGCACGGCACTGCGTGCAGGACAGATTGCTGATTGTGCTGCTGGCTTTCGCGAGTGGGCGGGAGACAGACCCTCCCAACTGCGTCACTTCTGACTCCACTAAACCCCTGTTTCGGACAAAACCCTGGGACCTAGACTCGTGTGGTCCTGGTGTGCAGGGGAGCTGGAAAGGCAGCGGTTAGAGGCACTGCAGGTGCGTGACAAGGACCGCTCCAGCCATTACCCAGTCACGTGAAACTCAGGGGCTGTGGAGGGCGGGGCCGACTGGAAGGCAAGGCGGTTCCTTAAGCCCTGAGACTCCACCCCTCCCAAGCTCAACAGAGGCTTCTGCGGCTTTGCACATCTGGTATCATAAGGCTGAATCCAACACAGAAGTTTCCCCGGCATAGTGAAAATGCCGAGACAAGGGAAGGGATTACAAACAAAAGAAATAGAGGGAAAAAAACGACTGGAAATAGAGTTCAAAACCACGCTTATAAGGTTTTTCAAGAATATGCTAGAAAAGTTGGATAAATTTAGTGAGACCCAAGAGGAGATGAAAAAGGACCAACTAGAGATGGAAAAGGTTCAACTAAAGATGAAAAAAGACCAACTAGAAATTAAACATACAATGACTGAAATAAAAAATATTATACAGAGTCCTAAAAGCAGACTAGAGAAAGGCAAGGATCAAGTCAAAAATTTGAAATATAAAGAAGCAGAAAAAATTCAACTGGAAAAGCAAGAAGAGAAAAGAATCCAAAAATGTGAAGATAATGTAGGGAGCCTCTGGGACAGCTTCAAGCGTACCAACATCAGAATTGTGGGGTGCCAGAAGAAGAGAGAGAGCAAGATACTGAAAACCTGTTTAAAGAAATAATGACTGAAAACTTCCCACATCTGGTAAAAGAAATAGACTTACAAGTCCAGGAAGCACACAGAACCCCAAATAAAAGGAATCCAAAGAGGACCATACCAAGACACATCATCATTAAAATACCAAGAGCAAAAGACAAAGAGAGAATATTAAAAGCAGCAAGAGAAAAACAGTTCATTACCTACAAGGGAGCACCCATACGACTGTTAGCTGATTTCTCAACAGAAATGATGCAGGCCAGACGGGAGTGGCAAGAAATATTCAACGTGATGAACAGCAAGAACCTACAACCAAGAATAATCTATCCAGCAAAGCTATCATTCAGAATTGAAGGTCAGGTAAAGAGCTTCACAGAGAAGAAAAAGCTAAAGGAGTTCATCAACTCCAAACCAGTATTATATGAAATGCTGAAAGGTACTCTTTTAGAAGAGGAAGAAGAAAAAGGTAAAAGACAAAAAATTATGAACAACAAATACATATCTATCAACAAGTGAATCTAAAAATTAAGTGAATTAAAAATTTGATCAACAGAATAAACTGGTGAATATAATAGAATCAGGAGCACAGAAAGGGAGTAGACTGATAATTCTCAGGAGGACAAAAATCATAAAGCATCAAACAGACTGTGAAATTACAGCAGAAAGATTAAAGTTAGGTGAAGTAGATAAGTGATCAATCAAAGGACTTGTATGCATGCATATAAGCATAACCAATGATCACAGACACTGGGGGGTCAGGGTATGCCTGGGAGGGAGGGGGGGTAATGGGGAGATATGTATAAAAAATTAAAAAAAAGTTATCATATACTTCAGAAAGCTTATGGTGAACATGCACCATTTCAATATATTTGTGAAAGCTGGTTTAAATGCTTTAAAAGTGATGATTTCCATGTGAAAGATACCGTCCAGGTCAACCGAAAGCTTGAAGATGAACAATTATAAGCATTTTTGGGTGAAGATGCATGTCAAACTCAAAAACAACTTGCAGAAAGATTAAACGTTGCTCAGCAAACAATTTCTGATCATTTAATAAGAAATGGGAAAGATTTTAAAGGAAGGAAAATGGGTGCCACATCAACTGAATGAAAGACAAATGGAAAACCAAAAAGTCATCAGTAAAATGTAGCTTCAATGGCAGGCATGAAAGAAAGTCTTTTTTAACATCGAATTGTGACTGGTGATGAAAAGTAGATTTATTTTAAGAATCCCAAAAGCACAAAATCATGGGTTGATCCAAATCAAGCATCAACATCGACTGCAAGGCCAAATCGCTCAGGAAGAAAACAATGCTCTGCATTTGGTGGGATCATCAAGGTATGGTCTATTATAATCTTCTAAAACCAGATGAAACCATTAATACTGATTGCTACCAACAACAAATAATCAATTTGAACCATGCTTTGATCATGAAACGACCAGAATGTGCCAAAGACACAGCAAAGTAATTTTGCTTCATGATAATGCACCATCACACACTACAAAACCAGTTGAAGACAGGTTAAAAGATCTTGCCTGGAAAGTATTAGCCCAACTGGTATATTCACCAGACCTTTCTCCTTCAGATTACCACTGGTTTGATCAATGGCACACGCACTTTCTGAGCAGCATTTCAAAATACACAAAGAAGTAAAAAATCGGGTCTCTGAATGGTCTGCCTCAAAACAAGAAAAGTTCTATTAGGACGGTATCCACAAATTACCAAAAGATGGGGGAAATGTGTAGCTAGTGATGGACATTACTTTGAATAAAGCACTTTTGATGTTTCTCTTGAAATTATTGTGTTTTATTTTATTACAAAATCTGCATTATTTACCAGTACACCTAGTATATAGAAGCAGCAGCATGGAGACTTGTAGGAGGGGCACTGGTAGGATGTGTGGAGACATAAAACGAGCTAGTCTCACACCAGCATGTGGTGGTTAAAAATCAGGAGGGGGGCTGCAGAGGTCCTTCTCAAAGAAGCAAGGACTTCCAGGCCCATACCAGGCTCTTCAGCCCCGGTTTCAGTGCCAGGAAGAGAAGTCCCCAATGGAGATTGTGGTTTAGTGAGACAAAGGACTGATGGAGTCCCAGGCATTCCTCTTAAAGGGCCCATAACTTTCTGAGAGACTCCCTCCCTCTGAGCTCCAGCACTGGGGCAGCAGCTTGAAAGGCTCCAGGGACATATGAAAAGGAGCTGAATTGTCTGGCATCAGGGCAAAGGCTGGAGGGGCAGCTTTCTCCCTGACAGAGTGCTGGCACAGGCCATTGTTCTTTTGCTTAGCCCTCTCCCCACTGAGTCAGCAGGCAACATATCTGAGTCTTCATCAACCTGGCTAATACTGTTCACCCCATCCTGATGATTCTCTGAGAACCCAACCCCATCCAACTTGTGGGCCTACCCAAAGACTTTCCAGTTGCTTTTCCATACCAATGGCCAGTCTTGGTTCAATAGGAAATATAAAAAAGAACTAATCAGGAATGAAGAATATAATAATTGAAATGAAGAACACATAACAGGGAATCAATAGTAGAATAGCTGAAGCAGAGGATTAAATCAGCAATTTGGAAGATAAGGAAGCAGAAAACACCCAATACGAACAACAAAAAGAAAATATAATGCAAAAAAATAATATGGATAGCTTAAGGAGACTCAGGGACAACTTCAAGTGAACCAATATTTGCATCATGGAGTTGCAGGAAGAAGACACAGAGCAAGAAATTGAAAACCTATCTGAAAAAATAATGATGGAAAATTACCTAAGCTGGTGGAGGAAATAGACATATAAGTTCAGAGAATCCCAACTGAAAGGAATCCAGAGAGGTCCACATCAAGACACATCATAATTAAAAAACCAAAAGTTAAAGAAAAAGAATCTTAAAAACAGCAAACGCAGTTAGTTACCTATTAGAAAGCTCCCATAAGACTGTGAGCTGATTTCTCAACAGAAACTTTGCAGGTGAAAAAGGACTGGCAAGAAATACTCAAAGTAATGAAAAGCAAGGACCTACAACCAAGATTACTCTACCCAGCAAAGCTATCATTTAGAATAAAAGGATAGAACAAGTCTTCCCAGACAAGAAAAAGCTAAAGAAGTTCATCACCACCAAATGAATATTAAATGAAATGTTAAAGGGTCTTCTTTAAGAAGAAGAAAAGAAAAAGATAAAAAGTATGAATAAAATGTCAATAAACACATATCTATCAATAATTACTTTAAATGAGTTAAGTGCTCCAATCAAACACACCATAACTGAATGGATAACAAAGTAAGAGTCTTATTACATACTAGAGGCCCGATGCATGAAATTTGTGCAAGAGTAGGCCATCCTACCCCCAGCTGCCAGCACTGGCTTCCCTCTGGCACCCAGGACCTGGGCTTCCCTGGAAAGTCATCTGGAAAGACATCCAAAAGGATGTCTGGTCTAATTCGTATATTATGCTTTTATTATTATACTAGTAGATGCTGTCCACAAGAGACTCATTTCAGATTGAAAAACACATCTGAAATTAAAGGGATGGAAAAATTTATTTCATGAAAATGAAAACAAAACAAAAAATCTGGAATAGCAATAGTTACACCAGACAAAGTAGACTTCAAAACAAAAGCTGTAACAAGAGACAAGGAAGGACCCAGCAATTCCACTTCTGGGCATTTATCTGAAGAAACTCAAAACACTAAATCAAAAAGAAACATACAGCCATATATTCACTGCAGCATTATTTACAACAGCCAAGATATGGAAGCAACCTAAGTATCCATCAATAGCTGAATGGATAAAGAAAAACTGGTACACACACACACACACACACACACACACACACACACACAATGGAATATGACTTAGCCTTAAAAAAGAATGAAATCTTGTCATCTGCAACAACATGAATGGACCTAGAGCATATTATGCTAAGTAAAATAAGTCAAAGATATATAACATATAATTTTACTTAGATGTGGAATCTAAGAAACAAAATAAATGAATGAACAAATTTGAAACATACTCACAGATACAGAGAACAAACTGATGGTTGCCAGATAGCATGGGGGGGCGGTGGGAGGATGGGTAAAAGGGGGAAGGGATTAAGAGGTACAAATTGGTAGTTACAAAATAGTCATGGGGATGTTAAGTACAACATAGGGAAAATAGTCAATGATATTTGATAACAATGTTTAGTGTCAGACGGGTACTAGATCTACTAATAAAATGTTATATGTCAACTCCTCACCTTAGTATTTTTTTTCCATTGCTTTTTCAGAGAGAGTGGAAGGAGGGAGAGAGGGAAGGAGGGAAGAAGGGAGAGAAGGGAAGGGAGGAGAAAGAGAAAGAGAGCGAGGGAGCATCAATTTGAGAGAGACACAAATTAGTTACTTCCCGCTCGTGCCATGACTGGGGGTGGGGAGTGAACTGGCAACCTAGGTACTTGCCCTGGACCAGGAAACAAACCCGTGACCCTTTGGTGTTCAAGCTAATGCTCTAACCCAGTAGTTCTCAACCTTCCTAATGCTGCGACCCTTTAAGACAGCTCCTCAGGTGGTGGTGACCCCCAACCATAAAATTATTTTCATTGCTACTTCATAACTGTAATCTTGCTAGTTATGAACTGTAATGTAAATATCTGATATGCAGGATGTATTTTCCTTGTTACAAATTGAACATAATTAAAGCATAGTGATTAATCACAAAAACAATATGTAACTATATATTGTGAAATATTTATTTCTAATTATAAATAAATGAAATTTTTGTCATGAATCATGGTGTAGCATGGGTAACAGTCTTCATATGACAACAGTAAACTACATTGCTACACTTTGCTACACCAAGGAGCGGTCTGTTGCTTCCTAAGAGCATGGGAAATAGGTGTTTTCTGATGGTCTTAGGCGACCTCTGTGAAAGGGGTCGAGACCCACAGGTTGAGAAACACTGCTCTAACCAGAGCTGAAATTATTTTTTAAAATCTAATAGGTTATATAATTTTATTTTGTCCTTGATGGCTAGAAAAAGGGTATGTATATAAGTTTATCTAGCAAAGATTTTCATCTTCACCTAATATGTTAAAATTTCATTGTCTTCAAACTGTTTTCTTTTTGAAAGGCATGTCATAGGGGAAAAAAATATTTCCATGTCTATAAAAATCCTGAAATCTAGCCCTAGCTGGCTTGGCTCAGTGAATAGAGCATCGGCCTGGGAACTGATGGGTCTTGGGTTCGATTCCGGTTAAGGGCATATGCCTGGAATGTGGGATCGATCCCCAGTAGGGGTCGTGCAGGAGGCAGTCAATTAATAATTCTCTCTCATCATTGATGTTTCTATCTCTCCCCTTCCCTTCCTCTCTGAAATCAATAAAAATTAAAAATAAAAATGAAAAAAAATCCTGAAATCCACCAAATTCTATAATAGCTTTAAGAAAGGAGTAGTCTGATTGTTTAGAACTGGTTTATTGTTGGTTACCATTAGTACTGGCAAGTAATATGGGGATCAATTGTTCTCCAAAATATTTTAAAGTTTTTCACCGTGTCTAAAGATGGTTCTCCCAATTTGGGGTTCATGGCTGATAAGTAGATCTGCTTCATTCAATCCTGTGAAATGTTTGGGCTTGTGCATGTAACTGGGGATAGAAAACTTTGTTTTTCAGATTTTCAAAATAGAGTTTAATCTTGGGAAATAAAACTGCGAGCAGAAAAGTTTAGTTATTAAGTTCATGAATCTGTTGCTGGCTACCTATGTAATGTAAGTGTCAGTAACAAAAGAATATTTGTTCCCATGCTCTATTAAAGCTTCCTCTCAAGTATATAGGAGTAAAGCCTTCTCTGTGGTAGCCAGCACAGTTTCCTGCATTCCTGTACTCTGAGAGCTAAATTACCAGGAATTCTGTCTCATCTTTTGAAACCTTATTAACCTTCAATTCGATATCTGAACATCTGCTATGGCCAGGTGAACCAGACAGACCTTGTCCCTGCCTTCTAAGAGCTTGAAGTCTAGTTGGGGAAATAGTTGTAACACAAGGAAAAACCTGTAAGCATGAAGAACCAGTGCTCTGGACCACAATGAACATTTTAAACCACCTAAATAGAAATGCTTTTCTTTAGATGTCATCTAATTTCTTTAGGGAAAGCAGCTTAAGTGAATAAATCTTTGTTTAACACATTTGTCAGTTTTCTATTTGAGTATGTATTTACAGATTTTAAATGAGGTGTTAACATACAATTATATAAAATAAAACTGTTTCAAAATCTTTAGGCCTTATGACCTGTCCTATCTAATAAAAGACTAACATGCAAACTGAACATACCTCTGCTACACCTACAAGCCACGCCCACCAGCCAATTAAGAGCAAGTATGCAAAGTAACCCAACCAAGATGGCTGCGGCCATTGAGAGAGCAAGAGGCTTGGGTTTCCCTGGCAATGGAGGAAGCCACACTTTCTGCCTGCCCTGGCCAGCCCAGGCCTCCAATCAAGATTACAAAGTTTTAATTATAGAAGATAAATAAATCCCAACAAAAATGGCAGCAGCCATGGAGCTGGAGAGAGCAGGAAGCTTGAGTTGCCCCCAGTGATGGAGGAAGCCAAGCTTCTGTAGCTCTGGCCTGCCTTGGCCTCCACTCAAGGCTACAAAGTTTCAAGATAAATAAATCCCAGATACCAGGGCCTCCACTTGGGTCACTAAGGGACATTGCTGGCCTGCAAATCACCACAGGCCCCTCACTCAGGCCACCGCATGCCCCAAGGGAACCCTCTCCCTGATCTGGGACACCCTTCAGGGCAAACCAGCTGGCCCCCACCCATGCACCATGCCTCTATCCTATCTAATAAAAGAGTAATATGCAAATTGACCATCACTCCAACACACAAGATAGCTGCTCCCATGTGGTCAAAGATGGCCATCACAAGATGGCCAGCAGAGGAAGGCAGTTGGTAGGGACCAGGTCTGCAAGGGAGGGTAGTTGTGGGTGATTAGGCCAGCAGGGGAAGGCAGTTGGAGGGACCAGGCCTGCAAGGGAGGGCAGTTGGGATGATCAAACCTATAGGGGAGAGCAGTTAGAGGTGACCAGGAGAGCAGTTAGGGGTGACCAGGCCAGCAGAAGAGGGAAATTGGGGGTGACCAGGCCAGCAGAGGAGGAAAGTTGGAGGTGACTGGGCATGCAGGGAAGGGCAGTTGGGGGGGGGGCGGCGCCACCTAGGTCTGCAAAGGAGAGAAGTTGGGGAGAAATCAGGCCTGCAGGGGAGGACAGTTAGGGGGAAACAGGCTGGCAGGGGAGCAGTGAGGCATCATTCAGGATGGCAGAAGAGTGATTAGGGCGTGATCAGGCTGGCAGACAGAAGCAGTTAGGGGCAATCAGGAAGGCAAGCAGGTGAGCAGTTGGAAGCTAGTAGTCCTAGATTGTGATAGAATTGGGCCTAAACGGGCAGTCGGACATCCCTTGAGTGGTCCCAAATTGGAGAGGGTGCAGGCTGGGTTGAGGGACACATCACCCACATCCCATGCATGAATTTCACATACTGGGCCTCTAGTCTATATATATAAAAGGCTAATAAGCTAAATGTCCACCTAGGTAATAACATCACCTAGCTTTCTTGCCTGGCTTTCTCTCCCTAGTGAATAGCCTCCTTGCAGTTTCTTCAGCCCAGTAACACAACTTGCTTTATAGCCAGGTGGAAACATCTCATACTTTAACCAAATATCTGTGAAGTATTTTTCCCTGCCTCATCTCATTTGATCCTCACAGAAGTCCTGTGGAAGAGTAGATAGAGACTCAGTGGAATCCTATTTTCTTTTCATCAGCTGGAAAATGGAGATTTAGAAAGTTTAGAAACTTGACCCGACTGAAAAGAAGAAATGGTGGACCTTGAAAATGACTTCAGGTTTTCTCACTATGCAGAATATAGTCAAACATTGCTGCAGTTAAATATTTTACCCTTTGTTCTCCCTAAGTGATCTACAATAATAATCTGCTTCATGTTGATATTTACTGCCGTGTTACTGACAATTACCCTGAAAGAGAAGTTGGGGTGCTTCACTGGGCTGGAAAAAGTTTAACTAAGTCAGAAAGTGGGTCTAATTAAGCAAGTTTATTCTACATCTATAAAAGGCTAAGTTGACTTGCACATGCGTGATACATACAAAGCTCTCACTGGTGCCAATTGCAAGTGTGTGTTTCAATCTGTCATTGTTAGTCATGAATTTGGATGACACTTCTATTATAGAGAAAGGGCTAATAGCAATAATTAAAATATTTCTTCTAATTAATTTCCTTTCAATGTCCACAAATCTGTGCACTGGGCTACTAGTTTATACAGAAAGATCTGCTGTCCTGAATGAAGTTTCTAGGATTATTTATTTGCAGGTAAGTTTTAGAAACAGAGCAGAATTAGAAATTAGACTGCCTAACTAAAATCCTGTGGCTACAAAGCCAATGAAATTTGAGTAAATGCATTTATCCAATCATCAGATTATAGAAAATTAGAGCAAGAATCTTTTAAGCCTGAATATGAACATTGGGAAGATCAAAGGACCAGTTGTAGACTTGGCCCTAAACATAAAACCGTACAATACCCGGCAGCCTTCTTGTTGCCTCCATTTGTAGATGTAAATGCTAAATCACTGCTCAGAAACCTGAGGGATTACACATTTTACAAGAGAACACAGACTGCAAGTCAAGATATAATGCCAAAGGTCAGTTAATTGCATGCTTAAATTTTTTTTATTTCATTCATCACTAACACTGCAGACAGTTGCATCGCTAACTGTGTCAGGGTTCCCAAGACCACTCCCAGTTCAGTAATTCACTAGAAAGACTCAGGGGACCAGCATTTGGTTGCATTCATGGCTATTTATTACAGCAAAAGGACATAAAACAACATCAGCAAAGGAAAAAGGCACATGGAGCAAAGTCCAAAGAAGACCAGCCCCGAGCTTCCAAGGGCCTTTTCCCAGTGAAATCACATAGGTCAGACTCAATTCCAACTCAATTCCCCAACAGCTGTGACAACACCTGTGAAATGCTATCTGCCAGGGACGCTCATTAGTGACTCAGTGCCTGGGGTTTTTATTGGGCTGGCCACATAGGCACCTGCCAGTCATTTACCCCAATTCCTCCCAGAAAGCAAGCAGATATTCAACATAAATATTATTGTCTGCGCAAACATTTCAGGCACAGAGACATTATGATGGAAACCCTCCTCAAATCTAAATTCCCAGATGCCAGCCAAGGGCCAACGTTACAAGCAGGCCTGTCTAATTAAGGACAGCAGCGTTAGGCCCGCTGTGATACCTCATTTTGTACACTGTCCTATTCCAATTCTCTATATATTATAGGACCAAAGTACAGGAGAAAGGACTTTCTCCTAGCAGGTTACCTAGGTACATCATGAGCCTGAGAAATATTTTTATCCTGTGTTTTCAGAATTTAAAATGGAGCATTTTTAACATGAACAAGCATTATTTTAAATTACATAATAGAAGACTTAAGATGGCCTTTAGTAGTCCACCTGTACAATAAACACAGCCTAATTCTAGTCCTGTTTAGTTTTCTGTGCATTTTCTTCTTGAAAATTCTAACAAACAGTATTCCTATATTGAAACTCCCGAGACACACCATTTAACCTACCAGACTGGCAAAAATCCAGACCCTGGACAGGTCCTCTTACGGTCCTAGCAGTGCTGAGAATAAGAAAAACCCTCTCTGAGAGGCAATTTGGTAACATCTATCAAAAGTATACACAAACCTTATGACTTGTGATTCTACTTTGAAAATTCACACAGATATCATTGTATACATGCAGAATAACCTAGGTGCAAAGTTATTTACTGCAGCATTCTTTAAGATTGGCAACAACCCAAATGCCTATCAATAGGCCACTATTTAAATTGTGGTACATCCATACAATGGACTACTCTGTAACTCGGAAAAAAAAAAAGAAAGAAAGAAAAAAAAAGAATGAGGAAGCTCTCTTAGTACTAATGATAAATGCTCCTACATACTCTAGAAGGAAGACATATATTGCCGAGAGGTTGGTTTATTATCTTTTCCTTTATGACGAGGGCCAATATGAATTCATAGTCACATCTGCTTGTCTGTGTATGGAGAAATTGCCAGGATGCATTAGACACAGACAATAGGGAATGGTAGAGGCAGAATTTGGGCAGAATCTGCAAACCTGAAAAAATGTATTAAGATAGTATACTTGAACAGTAATTCCTCTTTCTTTCCTAAGCCCAACCTGGCATCTTTTTATTTGCTGTTTTAATAGGCTTCTCTATTTTTTTCAGTGATTCATCTAAAGCATAAGGTTGCATTTACCTTGTTTTCCAAATCAGGTTCTAATAATCTTTTCATCTTGGGTCTGGCTGCCATCTTGAAAGGGGTTCCCCAAGACACCTGGGAGTGAGCCAAGTTCTCTGTATCTCCCTTCTCTCATATGTTTGCTGAGGACATTCGAGAGCTTCTTTAAAGCTCCATGAAAGTAGGGAGTTTATTTTGTTCACTGCCTTGTTCCCAACACTGAAAAAAGTGTCCAGCACAGAAATCATTCAATACATATCTGTAGGAAAAATGAATTCTTTTCTTTGCCCAGCTTCAATGGGACAGACACTACCAGACAAAGGGAGAGATATCATTGGGGTCAAACATTTAGAAATGGTTGTCATTCCTAGTATAGGCCTGATATAGGGATTCAAATCCCAGCAATAATCCTAGAATTATTTTGAATTTTACAGAAGACAAGCCTATAGAATGTTGTGCTGAACAGTGACTCTTAAATGTTCATAAAAATTTCTTTTTCATTAACTTGGGATTGTAAGTCCCTGGGGTCCATCTTAGCACTGAAGTCTTTTCACCACACTAATTAGTAATGATGAAAAAGAATGGCTATCATAAGACTTAATGAGCCCCAGTCATAAGGGGCTTATACTAATGTATGTAGAGAACATATTTTGCATTAAAAATGCAACTGATATTTTTATTTTCAAAAATACAATTATCATTGAAATTAAACCCAAATTGTTATAGACAGTAAATTGACTTGCAAATGTCAATCACAAAAGAAAAAACCTCCTTCCTCCTTAATGGACATAGAATGGATGTAATTACCACTCTGTTTTAACCTTAGTTTAAGTAACTATATAGCAGAATAATTTTCCTAGTTATAATTGCAGTAAAGTTGCTGAATAGATGCAGAGCTGATTGGTGCTTCTTTGAAGATTTTTAGTACCACAAACTTTTCTTTATTTTTTCAAATAAGTTTTTACTGATTTCAGAGAGGAAGGGAAAAGGAGGGAGAGATAGAAACATCAATGATGAGAATCACTGATGGGCTGCCTCCTGCACCCTCCCTACTAAGAATCAAGCCTAAAACTGGGGCATATCCCCTGACCGGGAATCGAACCATAACCTCCTGGTTCATAGGTTGATGCTCTCAACTACTGAGCCACATGGCCAAGCACAACAAACTTTTCTTAATGCACAGCTGAGGGTGTCTCTGAGGGAATGTTACTTAAGAGGATAGTAATAGGGGGCGGGGGGCGGGTTCCATGGAAGAGCAGCACTCCAGGCTAAGGAGGAGCTGGTTCAAAAGCCCTGAGCAAGAATGAACCAGGTAGGTATAAAAGAATTTCTTGGCAGTAATAGGAAGAGGTCAGAACATTTTGGTGTTACCTCTACTTCTCTTGCTGGCATTTAGGACAACAATCGAATGATAAAGGAAGCATTCATGTACCTGATTTCAAGCACTCAAGGAAGCTTGAAATCTAAGCCTCTCCTGAGAATAAAATAGAAATTCTCATCGATAAGGCATTTATGAAAGAAATGTCTTAACTGGAAAACAGAAGCTAGCAGAGAAGTTGCAGGACAAATGAGAGGCAGCCAACCTTCCACTGATGCAAATTATATGTATGATACAGGGCTAGGAAGCCCCAAACCTACTGTTTGCAGATGGTGCCAAGTGAATCCTTCCCTGGTCCTCAAAACAGGTCCTCACAGCATCTCGAAGCAGATGCTTTCTTCGAAGAGTGGTGTGGGGCAGAGGAGGGTAGCTCTACAAGGTGGAAAAAGTGAGAGGTTAAATAACGATGATGCTTAATTGTTATGTTTTGTTGGTTTCTCAGGGGTGGAGGTGCAATCAAGAGCTGTCTGACACTGCCCCCAGGAAGACACTGACTCTTAACAAGTACCAGCATCTCCGGAGGAGAAAGCATCTCAGGCGTTCATCCCATAAACATCTCCTTACTACACAACAGAGCCTGTTTGGAGGTGCAGCAGTACAGGCAGGTACATTCCCTTCCTTCATGAGGCTCACTTTCTGACATGGGAACAAACCAGCAGATAAACAAAAAGATTGTGGTAAATGTCACCTAGAGAAGCCAGTCAAATAAGACCAGGGCTGATGTGGCTGATGTAGGAGCAAGCAGTCAAGGGGTCTCTCTGAGGAAATTATTAAGAGGATAATAATGGGGGAGGGGGAAGTCCATGTAAGAACAGTACTCCAGGCTTAGGCCCTGAGCAAGAATGAGCCACGTAAGTGTAAAGGAATAGAAAGGCAATATGATCTCGAAGTAAAGAAAGGCACAGCGCAGAGGCCAGGCCACCTGGGGCTTTGCACAGAGGCAGAGGGACCAGCTGCATACAGGGCGAACAGGACACTACCTGTATACAATCTTTCTCCTTCAAAACAAATGGTGGAAGATTCCCTTAGAAATACATACAGCTGCTGTGATCTTTTAGTGGGTTTTTCAAGTAGTCTTCATTTTTTAGAGCCATTTCAGATTCACAGCAACCCTGAGCAGAAAGCAGAGATTTCTCATAGTTCCCCTGCCCCCACACATGCACAGTCCCCTTCATTATCAATATCCCACACAGAGTGGTATATTTGTTATAACCGAGGAACCTACATGGACACAGCATTATTACCCAGTATCACATAGTTTACTATACATTAGGGCTCACTCTTGGTGTGTACTTTCTACTAGTTTGGGCAAATTTACAATGACATGTACCTATAATTATGGCATCATACAGAGGAATTTCACTGTCCTAAAAATCCTACGTGCTCTTGTCTATTCATCACTCCCTCGCCCCTTTTAATGAATTTTAAGTAACTAAAATCTGACTTGTGGGTGGAAGTAAATATATGCTACCAAAGTCCAGGTCTACTGTTCCTAGAACCACAATATGAATATCCTAAGAGCACAACCTGAGATACACACACACACACACACACACACACACACACACACGATAGTTGATCTATGTATCTTTTAACCACCTTACAAATTTTGTTAAAATCTATGTTTAACAATCCCAGGATAGATACCTATCTGCAATCAGAAACTGATTTTCTATTGAGATACCACTTTCACCAAAAATATTCAACTGCTGCACGAGACTCAGAGTGTGTCCCTCTTCGGAATATACCCATGGAAAATGAAAGCAGTCATCCACACAGAAACCTGTACGAAAATGTTCACTGCGGCATCATTCCCAATAGCTAAGAAGTGGAAACAATCCAAGTGTGCCTCAACTGCTAAGTGGATAAACAAAATGTGGTGCATCTTATTGATGAAAACTATTTGGCAATAAAAAGGAATGAAAGGGCGATACATGCTTCAATGTAGGTGAACCCTGACAACATTATGCTAAATGAAAGAAGTCCATTTCAAAAGACATTTATGTGCAAGGTGCAGAACAGGTAAATCCACAGAAACAGAAAGTAGATTACTGGTTGCCAGGGGCTGGGGGTAGTGGGAAACAGGGAGTGAATGCTAATGGGTTTCTTTTTTTGGGGGGGGGTGCATATGTTCTAAAACTAGTGGTGGTGATGGTTTCACAACTCTGTAAAACCACTGAATTATTCTCTTTAATAAATTTCTACTGATCAAAAATGCCATGTTCCAATAAGGCCCACCATAAGAGGTAAGCAGCTTAGTTTCCTATTTCATACCCTGTACAACACTCTCAGTGGGACGTGTCTACATCTTCGGAAGGACCACCCGCACTTGGAGGATGTTTTTCTCATTTCACTTGGAACAGTACTCCAGCCATTTACTCCCCTCTCTCTCGACTTCACTCCCATTCCCAGCTGCGGTCATGTTTCCCCTGGATTACAGCCATCCCTTCCTTACCCCACCCCCAAATTTCCACATCAGTCTTTCTAAAACTCTACTCTCCTACTGTAAACCCTTCAGAGGTTCCCTATCATTAAGATATTTCTAATAGAACTGAGATTATATTAGGCAAAAATAATGTATATTTAGTTGGGTAGTAAATGAACCAAAAGGGTCATGTGGCCCTTAATACTGAAGGTGCTTACACAATATTTTTGGTGTGTCACAGAATGCTAGTAATGTGTGCCAGAAGAAGGAAAAGCTTGAAAATCACTGGCTTAGAGAAATACCTAATAAAGTAAGAACTGGACTAACAAACAGATTTCTCAAGGAGATACATCCCCGAGGGCCCATGCTTTTTGGATACTGACATACACAGCCATATATAGAAACAAGCCCAGAGCGTAAAACTGGGAGGAGCTGAAGTCAAAGTGGCTCATAAAACAGCAACATTTTGTTCCTTGGGTAGGAAGCACAATCCAAATGAAAAAGCAGATAGCAGCTCTGGGGCCATAACTTAAGTCTGTGAACGATTATAATTATTTATGACATGGTATTAATTACACTAATAATGTTGTCAGCACTCAGATTTTATTCAATTACGTGGCTAAATGTGACTTTCATCTAGTCATATTTAAAATGTGTGCCTTGGCTGGCTGGTGTGGCTCAATGGTTGAGTGTCGACCATGAACAAAGAGGTTGCTGGTTTCAATTCCCACTCAGGGCACATGCCCAGTTGCAGGCTCGATCCCCAGTAGGGGGTATGTAGGAGGCGCTGATTAATGATTCCCTCTCATCATCGATGCTTCTATCTCTCTCTCCCTCTCTGAAATCAATAAAAATGTATTTAAAAAAATTTTAAAGAATAAAAAGGGGGTGCGTGGTAGAATGCAAATTTGTGCTTACTAGTCCAAAGATTCTTTTTGTTTACATTCTGATGTTGTGTCATATTTAAAAAGGACCCATTTTTTTAAAGTGTCACAGACACTCATGATTTATAATCATTTTAAGTATATGTAACCATGCATAACTTCAGAAAAGAATAAAGTAAATTATATAACTTACGAAATACGACCGTGAGAAGAACAATGCAGAGTCAGAGAGCCAGAAATAGAGGCTAGGAGTTCCTGACCACAGATGGTCTGGAAGAGGGCTGGTATTTCTGTGATTTGAGGCTGCCCTATCTACTCCTGGGACAGAATCCCTACCTAGGCAGCAAAGCTCAGGGGCTGGGAGCAAGGATTCTGAAACCCAGCATCACATTCAGCTCCTGTGGGACTCCGGCACAACACCCTGTGCCTCAGTTTCCTCAGCTATATGTAGGGATAACAGCAGCACTAACTTCAGAGGGTCTTTGAGAGCCCTGAAGGCATTAGTACTTATAAAAATCTTAGAAACAACACCTGGCATACAGTATGCATTATCCATGTGTGTTAGCTGACTAAAACAGAGACCAGACCAGGGGTAACAGAAAATAATGCTAGTACAGGTTAAGTCTTACAAAATGACTCTTTGGCTCTCAACTCCTTTTTCCAGACTCTGGAAAAGAGTCTGTGCATGTCTATCCCTTTGCGTGTTGGGAGGAAGCAGGGGGAAGAAGCTTTTCTTCATGTAGCTCTAATATGGTTGCTTCAGGTCTGTACACAAGAGACAGTGAGCATCAGCACAGACCAGGCAGACTCCCATAAGACATTTCATGATCGTTCACTGTGCCCCTCAATAAATTCCAAAGCATACGTGTCTAGAGTCTCTTTGGGAAGAAGCCAAGGCAATGGGATACACATAAGCAGCTCTAATGACAGGGAAACAATGGCTCCAGAAACCCGCCCCTTACTTCCATGTCCCCAGCCCTGCTTCCAATAGTCCGAGGAGGGGCAGTTCCAAATTGGTGGGACATGTTCTCTTATGTCAGGAAGTGACAAAAGTCAGCCACATACCAAGTAAACTGGATGCACTGAAAATCGATTTCCCCCACAAGGATGGGGGGTTGAGGCTAAAGAACTTGAGAGTCACTGTCTGGTGAAGGAACAGCATAATCATCTCAGGGGAAAAAACAGCTCAGAAAAAATATTCCCATTTGTCATAGTTACCTTGGGTTCTACCTAACAGTTAAACGTGGAACTTCCAAATTATGAAAACTATTGTGGTAAAGGCACATTCTACTGTAAGTTGGAAAACAGGTAATATATATTTTTTAAAGATTAGTTATTAGAGAACAAATCTGAGCTAAAAAGGGACCTTCATTCCTTCGGATGTCCCTGGACTGCACGGGAAGGCACGATGCAGCTGAACTTCCGAGGCTAGTCCACAGGGCTGCAGATAAGCTGATGTCCCAGCAATGTGTCCACCTTGTTCATTCCCTCAGCCAAAGTATGCGGCACTTAAGGCTAATTTTTAAAATAATTATTCTACAAATGAAACAGTGTTCATCTTAAACTTGTTTATCAACTGCAGCAACATATTTTCATTTTAATATACCCTTGCAGGGTATCGCTAAAGCCACCAAAAGAAAAAGGAAATGGGTATCTTCACTCGTAGTTCCTGTAGCACTCCGCAAGGAAGGGGAGTGAGACGCATAAAAGATGAATCCTATGCACCCAGGACAAATATCACCTCCTTAGAGAAGACACTCTATTCTCACTCTGGATTAGAGCCCCTTCATCAGCTCCACGTGGTTCCACACGTTTTCTCCATCATCACAGCTTGCTACTTGTAATTATTTAATCCAATGTTGGTAAAGCAGATCTGAGAGAGGAGGAGAGAGATTACGGAACGGGAGGAATGACCCACTAATTTAGATGGATGATTTCAGGATAAAATAGTATCGTGAGAACTCAGTGTTTTCTAATTATAGACTTTTAAATTTAAAATATCCTGAAAGTTCACTCTGTACTTTCCTATGCCTAATACAGGTTGCATTCAAAACATCCCAGAAATAGAATTTTTTCTTTTTTTTTTTTTTAAGCCCAGAGAGTAAGGTGAAACAACAGATTAAAACCAGGCCTCTAGTATTTTATAAGTACACTAAGAATGTGAACAACATTAAGCTTTGAGCCTCTGACACTGTTAATAACCGTGAAAATCCAGAAATGACAAAGAGTCCAACAATAGGAGACTGCTTAAATAAATGGTGGTGGATGGATACAATGGAATATGAAACTACTTCTTTACTCTGTCTAGTGACAGGGACAAGTTCATGATATAATCAGATGTACAAAACAATATATGTATGATCCCATTTATTCTATTTAATTTTTTAAAAAATATTTTTATTGATTTCAGAGAGAAAGGGAAAGGAAGAGAGAAATAGAAACATCAATGATGACAGAGAATCACTGATCTGCTGACTCCTGCACTGAGGATTGAGCCTGCAACCCCGACATGTGCCCTGTCCAGGAATTGAACCATGACCTCCTGGCTCATAGGTCAACCTCAACCATTGAGCAACACTGGCCAGGGGCCATTCTGTTTGTTTTGTGTATGTGTGCGTGCGCGTGTGTGTCTGTGTTTAAGCTGTATGTGTAAGCATAAACATGCTGGAAAGATAATGCAAAATGAAAATGTTAACAGGTGATAGATACATAGATGACTTACATTTTCCTGTTGCTTATCCGGGTTTAAAATTTTCTAAAATGAACATGAGTTTTTATTATCACTAACAAGTAAAAGAGAAAAGATGAGTTGAGAACGCCCAACACAAATTTTTAAGTATCAACTACCATATAAACAGTCTCTTACAAAAGTTTATTGCAATAGTACAGAGTCTATTTAATATCATTATGTACTAAGGATAAAAATAGGAAACCTCATTTTTCATTTTGGTCACTATGTGTGGGGCGAGCAAATAAAAATTCTCTGTCCTGAAAACTTAAAAGTTTTCTTTTTAGCAAGATGCCATGTGTGGCGATGTAGTACCAGGTAGCTGAAAAGTTAGCCTCTCTGGGTAAAAATAGCATAATTATATAGTTCATAAAATTAAAATGTACATATTTACTATGATTATTACTCTTGCTCAAATAAAATTCTCTCTTTGAAAATAAAAATGAAACTAGACATGGATAAATATGAATTAAGATAGAAACAAATTTGGGAGGTGGAGAATATTAGAAATAAGAATATTAGAAATAAGAGAGAGTTCACCTCTGGTCAGGGAGAGGGGATATTTGGTAAGAAACAGGGGAACTCCTCAGGATGTACGTAAGTATTGGAAAACTTCAAGGACACTGTAGTGTACACACCAGTGTAAGTTAACAGAATGAGCACACGAGCTTATGCCTGTGTAATTGAGCTAGAGATAAACTTATGCTAACATTTCAGCTCTTGCTTAGAAGTCTCTTGTAGATTCCCAGCCCTGCAGTTCTCTTGGTTCTGTCATCCATTTCCTCAAATTTTTTACTTTTTCTCTCCTAATCTTTCTTGTTTTAAGATATCTAAGAGGCTGTTTATACGAGCCTCCTCCCTAGTTATCAGCAGTTTACTTCCATTATGAGACACTTGTTTAAGAAAAGGAATAATCTGTACTTAATTATAAAAACTTTATTTGGTTTACCTTCTCCGTTATTACCCACATCAGACACCCTCACCAAACAGGTTTCCAACATTCTGTCTAAACAACCTCAAACAAATTACATAACGGTTTATTTGCATAACTCTCTATATCACAAAGCATCAACTTTTAATTGAGGTCTTCTTGTAAGCCTTGGAGGAAAGATCATGTTTAGAGAACAAAATGAGAATCAAGAAAGTTAACTTTCAAGATTCCCAAGAGCTATTTGGTGTCCAAATAAAGGAACATTAAAGTACCAAGAATAACTGGAAAAGAGGAAGAAGAAAGAAGGAAGTGAAGTGAGGGACACACTAGAAGTTTGTGCAACTGAACCTTGAACAAAACAAAGAAAGATGAAGCAAAGTGCCCAAAGGCTTGAAATAATGAACACATTTCAGGGACAGGGGTCAGAGGTAAGCAGCAAGAGTCAAACCAGAGCTCCTGCTGGTGGAGCCCAAGGCATCTTTCAGGGTCTAACGGACCATCACAACGTGGATGATTGTGACCAAATGAACAGGAAGCTACCCTACATGCTTTCATTCTGAGCTTTTAAGCCATGCGTGGTCAGAGGCTGTACCTCAGCAACAGTTTAAGGAGTAAGCCTTATGAATGCCATTATTAATAACCATACTACTCTCTTGCATTCAGAGTACAACCCACAGGCCTTGGATAGCTACCATACCACCATGATCTCAGAATATGGCACCTTTTTTGAGAGAAGGGTGAGCTTTAGCAGCACATGGAAAAGAACCCCGAGGTTCTCCCCCAACTCCCTAAAGTGTCTAAAGCTTTCTATAGGAGAAATTAAGGTAGAATTCTTATTCATCCTTGTTGAATGGTTTACAGATAGTAAATAATCTGTTTTCCATCACACTTCTAAACAGACACAAATGTATAAAGGAAATGCAAAATGTGTACTCTCTCCAGTGAGGATATACCCATTCATGTTTTACTTTTTATGGTACTTTTGTTTTTTTATTGTATTAGTTTTTTAGAGGGAGGGAGGTGAAAGAAGTAGAAAGAGAGACATCGATTTGTTGCTCCACTTACGTAAGCATTCATTGGCTGATTCTTGTGTATGCCATGACCGGAGACCAACCCTATAACCTTTGCCTATCAGGATCACACTAACCAAATGAGCTCTTTGGCCAGGGCTAAACAGTTATTTTAACAAAACCAGTGAGTGGAAAGTCAGTAAGGACATAGGAGGATTCACCAACATAATCAATCAACTGGATTGAACTGACATCTATAAACTACTTCATACAAAAACAGCAGAAGATATATTCTTCTCAAGCTCACAAGAAATTTCTCTATGATAGACCACATTCAGAGCCATAAAACATACCTTAATACATTTAAAAGAATGGAAATCATGCAAAGTCTCCCCAGAGATCACAGCAGAATTAGACTAGAAATCAGATAGCTGGAAAAGTCCAAAATACCTGGATATTACACACTCCTAATTAATGCATTGATCAATGAAAAAATCTCAAGAGAAATTTAAAAACAATTTGAACTAAATAAAAAATGAAAATGCAACTTTTCAAAATTTATGGATGCAGGAAAAGCAGTGCTTGAGGGCAATTTATAGCAGTGAATGCATATATTAGAAAAGAAAGTCTAAAATCAATAATCTATGTATATACCTTAAGAACCTAAAAAAATAAAAAGCAAATTAAATGCAAAGTAAGTAGAAGAAAAATACTAATACAAAATTAGAGCACAAATCAATGAAATTGAAAACAGGAAACCAATAGAGAAAAATCAATGAAACCAAATGCTGGCTCTTAGAAAAGATCAATAAAATCAATAGGCAAGCTAACTAAAAAAAAGGAAGAACACAAAAACTACTAATATCAGAAATAAAAGAGAGGACCATCACTACAGATCCCATGGATGATAAAAAGGCTAATAAAGAAATACTATGGATCTCAATGTCCACAAAATTGAAAATATAGATGAAATAGACCAATTTCTTCAAAGACACAATCTGTCAAAACTCACACAAGAAACAAACCATCTGAATAGGCCTACAGCTATTAAAGAAATTGAATCAATTCTATATAATAAAAGCCTAACATGCTAAGTGTCCAACCGTTTGACCAGTCACTACAATGTGCTAGCTTGCTGCTGTGATGTGGCCAATTGGGATTCAGCAAGACAGGCCAGATATGTCCTGGAGCCCTCCTGTGGTCCCTCCCTGGCTCTGATTGTACACCAATGGGGTCCCTCGGCCTGGCCTGAGGCCTCTCACAATCTGGGACCCCTTAGGGGATGTCTGGGACCCCTTGGCAGTCCAGGTCGAGGGACTCCACCAGTGCACAAATCTGTGCACCAGGCCTCTAGTAATTAATAAGCTTCCAAAATAGAAAGCACCAGGCCCAGATGGGTTCACTGGTTAATGCTACTAAACAGTTAAGGAAGAAATTATACCAGTTCTCTACAATCTCTTTCAAAAGATAGAAACAGGGAGACTACTTCCTAATTCACTCCAGGAGGCCAGCCTTACCCTAATATTAAACCAGAAAAAAAAATACAAGAAAATTACAGATCAATATCTCTTATGAACACAGATACAAAAATCCTCAACAAAATATCAACAAACTGAATCCAACAATGTATGAAAAGAATTATACACCATGACTAAGTGAGATTTATACCAGATATGCAAGGATGATTAAACACTTGAAAATCTATTTTTGTAATCTATTTCATCAACAGGCTAAGGGAGAAAACTCACATGATCATATCAATAGATGCAGAAAGAGCATTTGATAAAATTCAGCATCCACTCATGACAAAAATTATTAGTAAACTAGAAAAAGGGTGGGGATGGCCTCAACTTGATAAAAAAAAAAATCTACAAAAAAACCTACAGCTATTATCAGACATAATGTTGAGAAGCTCACCAGAGATATACAGATGGCAAATAAGCTTATGAAAACATGCTTGACATCATATGTCACAGGGAAATGCAAATTAAAAGAACAATGAGCTACCAGTACACCTATTACAATGGCCAAAATCTGGAAAAGTGACACCACCAAATGCCGGTGAGGCTGTAGAACAACAGGAACTCTGGTGGAAATTCACTGCTGGTGGAAATGCAAAATGAGACAGCCAATGGCATAAAATCACTGTCTGAACTCTCTGCTCAATTTTTCTATAAGCCTATATACTGCTCCAAAAAATAAGGCCTCTTAATGTACAAAAAAATACTTCTCATAATTACCTAGAAACACATTCATATTTAAGATTGCAATCATTTTTTTCAAATATTAAAATGAGAAATATTCCAGGTATTGTGATACAGCTGTAAAGCAACACTCAAACATTAATGGCAAAACAGCGCTCAGTTATGTCCTTTAAGAACAAATGACAATGGGTTAGAGCATCGGCATGTGCACTAGAAGATTTCAGGTTCAATCCAAACCCTCAACCGTGTATATGGGAGACAACCAATCAATGTCTCTCCCACATCAATATTTCTCTCTCTCTCCCCTTGTCCCTCCCACTCCCTCTAAAAATAAATGAAAAAATAAAAACAGCCTCATTCTGTAGGTGAGGATTAAAACACACACACACAAATGACAATATGCTCAAGCACAACCACTGATCTAAATTCACCTTGTAATTCAAGAGCACTTAAGGCTTCTAAATGTAGAGAACATGCTAAGCACTGCTTAATGTTGATAAAACACCATCTGTGGTCAAGGCAGCACTCCTATTAGTGCTGTGACATGTTCAGATCTGTAATTCCATCACTGCCCCCACAGGTTTTCATATTCTATGTACATATTCATTCCAGAGGACATGAAGGCGATGCTTTGTATACCAGATGGCAGGGCACATCCTATGCCTGCTGAAGTTAAAGGCTTTATTCAGCATGCAGCACAAGCACATACAGGGTGGGGCTTAGCAAATTGTGCCATCTGCAAAATTGTACCCTGATGAAACTACACGGAAGATTTGTTTTGCTTCCAAGATGACATCTTTACAACACCCCTTATGAGTATTCTCATAGCCCAAGACTTCCTTTCTTAGAGCCCCCTCAGTGACAGGTTCCCAAGCTCGTGACCCCAGGAACCAAAAGCCTTGCTATCAGCTAAGAAGATGATAGCTAACATGAACTGTATCTGCCGATAAGACAGAAATCTGACTAACGACACAATGGCCGGGTCCCAAAAGATATTTTCTGCCATTTGCAAAGTTACATGTAAGTTTTATGCTGTGATTTTAAATTAAAACATCTCAATTTCAAACAGCCTTCTGAGGGTTTCTGCAGATTATATCTGTAGTTCATAATTACACGTGGAAACTGGCTGGTCACCCTGAATGCCTTTTGCAAAGTAGTACTCTACTGCACAATGATTTTACTCTTCAGTCCTAACCCAGAGGGTATAGTGTGTTTGAGTGTTCCCCTGTGAAAGCAGCCTTAGAAAGGATGTGGACCAAGGACTAGATCTCAGAGCTCCACCTCAAGTTTTCCCCTTGTAGTCACACCCTCAGCTTATTCTGCCTCCCACTGACAACTGTGTCCATGGCAATTCACCACTGACACTACACTACTTCCACAACTTCCATTTTCAGACACAATATTTAAAAACTATGAGTAACATTCGTGGCTTATAAACAAATAGGTAATAATAAAGCTGGCTCATCAGAGAGCTATATTTATTAAATTCTGGTTATGTTTAAAGAGTCAACCCAAATTCTCTTTAGAATATAATCTAATCTCATTTAAATAAATAAAAACATTTTTGAGGACAAGTGATTCATAAAAAGCATTTTGTCACCTGGCCAGTGTTGCTCAGTGGTTGAGCATTGACCTATGAATCAGGAGGTCACAGTTTGATTCCAGCTCAGGGCATATGCCCAGGTTGTGGGCTTGACCCCAATAGGGGCAAGCAGAAGGCAGCAGATCAGTGATTCTCTCTCATCATTGTTGTTTCTATCTCTCTCTCCCTCTCCCTTTCTCTCTGAAATCAATAAAAATATATATATTTTTAAAAAGCATGTTATCACCCTAGCTGGTTGGACTGAGGAATCCCGGGTTCAATTCTGGTCAAGGGCACATGCCTGGGTTGTGGGCTCAATCCCCAGTAGGGACCATGCAAGAGATAGCCAATCAATGATTCTCTTCCATCATTGATGTTTCTCTCCCTCTCTTTCTCTCTCTCTCTCTCTCTCTCTCTCTCTCTCTCTCTCTTCCTCCCTCCCCCCTCACTCCCTTCCTCTCTGAAATCAATAAAAATACATATTTTTTTAAAAAAGCATTGTCAGTCTTCCCTTCTTTTTCAGTTTTATGTCAGAAGGTATCAAAGGAGTCTTAGAATTAAAAAATACCCAATTAAGTACTTACATAAAAAAGTAAGCATGTACGCAAACCTAGGATAGTTTTACAAATAGCATTTTAGAAATGTTTCAAGTACATCATTTAAAACAAAACAAAAAAAATCTAGCCTCATTTCCTTAATGATGATGGCAGTGTAGGGCAGAAGCTCAACTGCTTGTGCAAATGGGGCAAAAATGAACAGAAATGAGGCCTGGCCTGTGTGGCTCAGTTGGTTGGAACATTGTCCCATGCACCGAAAGATTGTGGGTTCGATTCGTGGTCTAGTGGGGGTGAGTGTGGGAGGCAATCTTTCTCTCTTCCCCTTCCTCCCTGACTCTCTTAAAAAAATAAATAAATAAAAATAAAATTTAGGGACTAACATCATATATTACCTTTATTTTGTCTTTTCTATTAAACCATTTAGAAAGGACTTTTATAAATTTTATTCTTCCGGCTGCTGTTTCATAATTTTTCTGCTCCATGCTTGCCTACTAAAGGCAATTGATTTGTTAAGAAGGAAAATAATACAACAAAAAAGAAAGATTAAAAGAGGGAAATGTAGTTTACATTATGCCACTGAATATGTGACTAATGATTGATGATGAAACAATAAAAGGAAGCAATCACTGTAAAATTTATAAGTCTGTTTGACAGATTGGGCCTATCTCTAAAATTCATCGTTGCACCATTGAAAATTAAAAGACAGATCATTAAGATAAGTACTCTTTACTCCAGTTTCCATCACTGAAGCTGAACTAGCTTCATCTAAATTCTCTCTCACACACATATTATCACAAAGAGAGAGATACAGAGAAGAAGATCCAGAATATAGCTTCCTTCAAATATATTCCTGCATTCCTCCCAACCGAAAATATGTAACATGAATTACCGTTAATAAACCCATGGCCTTTAAATGTGTATAATCTCCACCTTAATGATAGTAAAATCTCAGTGATAAAGAACCATTTTATCACCCCTAATTTCCTTCTCCTAAAAGTTACTAGTATTTTATATATTTAGTTTACTTTTCTTCTTGGTTCCTACAAAGTTATCTTTGCAAATAAATGTGCTGCTTCTGAAATAAAGAAACCATTATTAGTCAGATTTTATCTTTTTATCCCTAATTGCCATCACGCTTCAGAAATGTATGGGATGAGTCTGCCAAATTAACCTTCCTAAGATTACAACTTTGCTCACAGCCACATCTTTCAGGACATCCAATACACCCTGAACTACTCCTTCCTGAATCTGGTCCTTTCTGGAGTGTCCTGGAAATGGCACTAAACTGGATTAAAGACACTGATGAATCTCCACCTTTCTAGTAATCTTAGCTTCTAAATATAAAATTAGACTAACTACACTATTTAAGGATTTTTCATGCTTTACTTTTATTCCACCCCTCCCAACTTAATGGCTGATTAAAAAAAAAAAGTGCCATGTAAGTGGTATCATCTATTACTACTGTTATCCCTACTAGAGATATGGATGGTCTCAGCCTCAAGGAACTTAAAATCCAGTTGAAGATTCAAGGATACTACATTAAAGCCAACAAAAGTCTATTTCTGATTATCCCTAAACAAGTCTCACAGACAATAACTGGTAGTATGCATTCCCAATGGTGAAAAAAAAAAGGTTTGTGATCTTCCAAAAGAGATTATAATCTACTAGAGGCCTGTTGCACGAAAATTCATGCAATAGCCTTCCTTCCTCCTGGCTTTGCTCCTGGCCACCCGAAAGTCTGCAAATCTTCACTCCCAGCCACCTGGGAACCTGTAGTCTTCACCCCCCGGTGGCCAGAAGCAAAGACTTATCACTCCTGTAGCTCCCTCTACTCCCTGCCCACCCCCTCATAGCATGTGTCCCTCCCTGCCTGTCTGCTCTGTGTCTGTGTATATAAATTAACCCACCATCTTTGTTTGGTTAATTTGCATACTCACTGCTGACTGACTGATGGTGTCGAAGAGGTATGGTCAACTTGCATATTTCTCTTTTTTTAGTGTAGATGGGGAGTGGGAACAGAGTGGGAGGGGATATGAAAACCTGTCTAAAAAGATAACAGTGAAAACAAAATGTTGAGAAATACTGACAGAGGAATCCACAATGCAGTTTGTATTTACTACTTAATTGGCTAAGTTACCCAGACAAATTACCTGACCTAGTCTCACCTGATACAGCATGGATTTTTTGCTTGGATTCTAACTGCATCTTCTCATCCTTCTCTTCTCAAGTTTAATGTTCCTACCTCAGAGAGGTCCTTTCCTGACCACTGTCTAATAGGTCTCCCCCATCTTTTGCTCTCTTGGATCTGATCCACGTTCACAAGTTGTGGTTCTGTGCTGGTTTCCTTTTTTAACTGGCTGTCTCCCACACAGGGCTGTAGGCTTCATGAAGGGGAGGACCATGTCTGTTTGTATACAAAAGTACACTCAGCCTGGCATAGAATAAGTGCTTTCTGGTTCTTGCCAAGCCCTTCCTCTTCATTAACTTTTCTTCTCCTGATGTACTAACGGGTGGGACAGGACCCTTTTCTAGACATTAACCCCAAGAGATGGTCTCCAATCTTAGCAATTCATTAACCCTTACTTGCATTTAAAACCACTTCAAGGTCCCCTGCATCCCAGAGCATAACTTGTCAGAATTTTCTCCAAAATATATGATCAACTATAAAAATTTTAGTAGGGCCCTATCTGGTTTGGCTCAGTGGATAGAGCGTCAGACTGTGGACTGAAAGGTCCGATTCTGGTCAAGGGCATGTACCTTGGTTGTGGGCACATCCCCAGTAGGAGGCATACAGGAGGCAGCTGATTGATGTTTCTGACTCTATCCCTCTCCCTTACTCTCTAAAAAAAAAATCAATAAAATATACATTAAAAAAATTTTAGTAGGATTTTTAGATTTTTATAATAACAACCTTGATATTAAGGGGGATGGGATGGGGAAAGAATATTTTTTGCATATAGGATTGAATATCAAAATGACGTATTTTTTACATGTAAGATTGACTTTCAAAATGACAATTTTTACTCATGAAGTCCAAGAGTCTAAAAGACCTTTCCTTTACATCTTCCTCTATCTCTTTTTTCAGTGTCCTGTAGTTTTCTGCATATAGGTCTTTTACCTCCTTAGTTAAGTTTATTCCTAGGTATCTTAATTTTTTTGGTGCAATAGTAAATGAGATTGCTTTTTTAGTCTCTCTTTCTGTAAGTTCACTATTAGTGTATAGATATGCCATAGTTTTCTTGGCAATAATTTTTTATCCTGCTAAATTGCTGAATTCATTTATTAACTCTATTAGTTTTTTTATGGAGTCTTTCAGGTTTTTTATGTACAGTATCATGTCATCTGCAAATAAGGACAGCTTTACTTCTTCTTTTCCAATTTGGATGCCTTTTATTTCTTCTTCTTGTCTAATTGCAATGGCTAATACTTCCAGTGCTATGTCAAACAGGAGTGGTGAGAGTGGGCATCCCTGTCTTGTTCTTGTTCTTAGGGGAAATTATTTTAGTTTTTGCCCATTGAGTATGATGTTAGTTGTGGGTTTATCATATAAAGCTTTTATTATGTTGAGGTAAAGCATCAAACAGACTGTCAAACTACAGTGGGAAAGTTAGGGAAAGGTGGGGTAGATAAGAGATCAACCAAAGGACCTGTATGCATGCGTATAGGCACAACCAATGAACACAAGACACTGGGGGGTTAGGGCATGCATGGGAATATGGGGGGGGGCACGCCACTGGAAAGATATGTACACATGTAACACATTAATAAAAAAATAAAAAATAATAAAATAAAATAAAAGACCTTTCTTTTCTCAATCCCAGTAGCTGCTGTTCCTCCTTTCAGGTATGTCAATAACTGAGCTGCTAATTGAGAGAAGAGGCCATGGAACACTCCAGGGCAGTGGTCAGCAAACTGTGGCTCGAGAGCCACATGCGGCTCTTTGGCCCTTTGAGTGTGGCTCTTCCACAAAATAGTATGGCCTGGGTGAGTCTATTTTGAAGAAGTGGAGTTTAAAAAATTTGGCTCTCAAAAGAAATTTCAATTGTTGTACTGTTGATACTTGGCTCTGTTGACTAATCAATTTACTGACCACTGGCCTACAATAATAACTATGTGTCTTTCTACAGCATCAAGATATTTGGCAAGTTCTAAACTATGTTTAGTTGGAAAAAATATATACACATATATGTATATAATTTGCTAATATCCACATGTATATAAAAGTTATGTGGGTTAAAATAAAAAATACTTCATTCCCTCAGTACTCTATTAAATGCAATATTTTTAAAAAAGTAAGTTAGATCTTGTTTTTTTTACTCATTTTAGAGAGAGGGGGTTAGGGGGAGAAAAAGAGGAAGGAGAAAAGAAAGGAAGGGGGAGACAGAGAGAGAGACATCAATGGGAGTCAAGCTTGCAACCTGAGCAAATGCCCTTACCAGGAATCTAACTGGCAATTTAGGTGCACCGGATGATGCTCAGCCAACTGAACCACACCAGCCAGGGCAGTAAAGATTTTTTTAATAAAAGGTTTTAAAGAATGAATTTTAAAAATGAAACCTATGAGGCAACATCCTATTGAACAAAGGATATTAAAAGATAGTACATGATTAAAATACAAAATTAATCTCTAATAGGGCCAGAAGCTTAAGTAAATATTTTCTTTAATTAAGAAAAGCAATATTTTCTAAAAACATCAGCTGATCTCATATAGACATTTCTGTACCACAGTCTCTAGTACCACTTGGTTATTTCTGCTACTAGGAATCATTTGCACAAAAACAAAATTAAAATCCTCCTCTTGCTTTTATTCTTCCACCTAAAGGAATACTTGTAAGCTCCATTATTAGCAATACACTTAATAGCTCCACAGCAACTGGTATAATTGAGGTATTGCAACAAGAGGATAACAAAGTGGAAAACAAAGTGATATTAGTGTATAAGAAAAAAAAAATAAAAACACTTCCACACAGCCTTGCTGGGAAAATAACTACCGGGGGGAAGGGAGGAGCTCGGAGAGGAGAACTTGCTAAAAAGAACCCGTCTGAGGTTGCTAAGGACAGTTGCTACGAGGCCTTCAAGATATTTAAGTATGCCATGGAGCAAATCAAGTTTTGAAAATGGTGAAATGTATGAAGTAACTGCAGTGACTTCCCCAAAAGAATGCAGGGGTGGGAAGAGATGAGGTTTCTGAAACACAAAAGTGATTTTCTTAAGTTTTCACATGTGACTTCCAAGAAGGTATGGGTCTGAGAGGAACAGAGCTAAGCGGACCTTCCAAATCAAGCACTGACAACTGGTGAGGTGAAGGAGGGAGGAGGGGTAAAAGATGGAGGGGAGGGGCACAACTCTGGCCCTGATGTCCTTGGCCCAGGGCCAGGCTACAGAAGGCAGAGGGCAGCAGACGGGCAGCAGGAAAACCGGCTCTTCATTGGCTTTTGCCTGATACAACACAGGTGTAACTAACACAAGCCAAACAGTAGTGTTTGAGAGTACTCAGCTAATTAATTCAGAAACATGTCTGCATCAGGCTATGAAATACAAAAAAAACACACAAAACATATATTTACTAGAGGCCCATTGCACGATATTCGTGCAAGTATGGGCCTTCCTTCCCCTGGCTTCACTCCCAGCTGACAGGGAGCTGGCACGTCCCACTCCTCGGCTGCCAAGGAGCCAGCAAGTCCCCGCTCTTGGCCTGCAGGGGAGCAGGCAAGTCCTGGCTTCTGTCCCGAGCTCCGAGCACCGCTCCAGTAGCTTCCTCTGCTGCCCCCCTTCTCTTCATAGCATGTGTCAAGCCCCTCCCTGCCACTCCATGCCTGCATATGCAAATTAACCTCCATCTTCTTTGGGTTGATTTGTATACTCACTCTGATTGGCTCTGGGCATAAAGGAGTGATGGTTAATTTGCATGTTTTTCTTTTATTAGGTAAGATCGAAGGAACATAATTTCAACAGAAAAATCATACTATAGTATAGATGCCTAAGGACTTTGGAACAAAGAGGGGACGCCTCCCCATGAGGTGAAGTGGAGAGGGGAGTGAGAAAAGTTCCCCACAGGGGATGCTGGAGGTCACTTCGTCTTGTGCTTTAAATCACTCCTCTAAGTATTAGTATGGCCTGACAAGATCACCATTTAAAGGAATTCTCCACATTGCAAAACCCAACGGACACACTGTGTTCTCATCTTACTCAACTCCTCATGATCTTACAACAGAAATGATTACTCCACCTTGCTTTAAACACACGATAACGTTGGCATCTGTAACACGGCTCTTTTGGTCTTCCTCCTACTCACTGGTTACTCCATGGTCTCCGACTTGATCTATAACTCTGTTATTCCTCCGGGCCTGATCTCTATCTCTCCGTTCTGCCTACAAAATCTCCCTAGATGATTCTAGATTTCCCATAACCTTATATACCACTTCTATGCTGGCACAGAATGTAGGTCTTTCAATCACCACTGGCCATTGGACATCCACCCCATTAAGATGACTAATAGGTAACTCAACTAACCACTAGACAAAACAGAACTCTATTCCCTACAAAACACAAGGAGTTCTGCTTGATTTCTCCTATTCTCTCATGTCACCCATCCAAACCTATTTCCATAAGTCTTGTTGATTCTATCTCCAAACCTCTCAAATCCATCCACTGCTCTCCACCTCCAATACCACCCCCTCTACACCAGGCCACACCACTTCTCATGTAGAATGCTGCCAAGAGCTTCATAATCGTTCTCCTGGCTTCTCCTTGTAAGAAGATACAAGGGATATCCTTGTATCCCTTTCTATGCACCCCTACCCCGCCCGCCAGCAGCAGCTAAACTAGATGTTACAAATGTAACTCAGATCATGTCCCTTCCTCCTTGGATCACTTCACAATGTCATCTCATTGCATTTGGAATAAGGCTCACACTCCTTACAAAGTCTGCAAGCCTTTCCCAACCTGGTCCTGCCTGCCTCGCCAACTCCTCTCTCACCCCTCTCCTGCTCAGACCCTGCAGCCAGACTGGCCTCCCTCCCTTTCCCTGTGGGACCAAGCACTTTCCCTCCCCAAGAAGAAGCACATGCTCTCCTCTCTGCTGGGTCTACTTACCCTTCACATCTTAGTGCAAGTCTGACCTCTTCCCACAAACCTTTCCCGAGGGCGTATTACAGGTTCCCCACTCTATTTCCTGATTTATCACCCTTTCCTTTAAAGAAGTCCAAATCTGCACTTATCTTGTGTTTATTGGTTTTACTCACTTATCATCTGCTCAACCTCCCTTTTCAACACCCTTTTCTCTTTCAACACATAAACTCAAACACTTTCCATTAAGGTAGAAACCTTGACTGAATCCCTAGAATAAAAAACAATGTCTACCATAAAGCAAGTGCTCAAAAAACTGTGTTGAATGAATTAATCAGTTTCAGAAAGACGTAAGGATGGCTTGGACCTTGTTTTAGCCATCTGTGCAGTGCAGGTGAGCACTTAAAAAAAAAAAAAGTCAATCCGTTTGTGAAATCCAAGGCAAGTATCTTGAGAAGTTAGTGAGAACGGTGGCTTGCCCAGTGGCTAAGGAAATTATTTTGGTATGAAATCCACTGTATGAGTTCTTAGAGGATGGTTACATCCTGGGGGCAGATCAGCAACTGCTCCAGGGCCAGGTCTTTGTGAGCTCAGAAACTATTTTATCAGTTCACCCAGGAGAGAAAAGCTCTGGATATTTGCTTTGTACTAACAAGGATGCAACAGAAAACATAAATCTATTAATTTATCAAGAATCACATGACCTCACTCACTGGTGGAATATAATGAACAACATAAATTGATGAACAAAAACAGATCCAAAGACAGAGAAACATCAATCAGAACATCAAACCTCAGAGGGAAGGTAGGGGAGGGAGGGGGTCTGGGGGAGAGATCAACCAAAGGACTTGTATGCATGCATATAAACCTAACCAATGGACACAGACACCAGGGAGGTGAGGGCATGAATGGGGGATGGAGGGCAATGGGGGGGAGGGGGATAAGGACACACATATGTAATACCTTAATCAATAAAGAAAAAATTTTTTAAAAAGATTGCTGGGAGATTACTGGTGAAGAAAGTTACTTGCTTGATCATGTACATAGCCAAGACACCTTCATTCTGCTATAGAATATTGACAGGGAAAAGTAATTTATTAACCAATAATTGTTTGATGAGGATAAAATGCAAGCAAATGAGTCGGTCATGAAGGGCATTACACCCACAAAGCCTCAAAGTCTTGAGAACTTTCTAGACAAGAGAGGTAAGAGATTAGAAACTACATCATGAGATTAGGCAGCCCTTTGCCAGGGCTAGCATGAGAAACAAGTCAAAACATAGACTGTCCCAGTAACTCTCTGTATTCATTTCCTGTTACTTCTGTAACAACTTACAAACTTAGTGGCTTAAAACAAATTTATCTTTTTACAGTTCTGGAGGTCAGAAGTACAAAACAAGCCTCACTGAGCTAACACAGGGCTACATTCTTTCTGGAATCCAGGGGAGAACATTTTCTCGCATTTTCCAGCTTCTAGAGACTATAAGCCTTGGCTCATGGTCCCCTTCCATCTTCAAAGCCAGCAATGGCTTTTTGAGTGTTTCTAGTGATGCCAACTCTCTGGTTCTAACTCTTCTGCTTTCCTTTTCCACTTCCAAGGACACTTGTGATTTCATTGGGTCCACCCAGAAAACCCATGAGTCTCCGATCTTAACATCATCTGGTCAGCAACCTAATTCCATCTGCCACTACTTCCCCCTTGCCATGTGCTAGAGACTAAGATGTGACCATCTCTGGGGACCATTATTCTGCCTACCACTGTCTTCTATCTTCCATCGTAATGAGAAAACAGCCATATAAGCTTCACAGGTATAAGCTACTCTCCTCATATAAGGATATTTAACTACTTTAATTTATAATAGGTGAAAGCCCAAAAACTAAAAAAAAAAAAAAAAAAAATTTAAATACTGCTAGAATAGTAGATGTAATCTGCAGCTCTTCTTGCTGAGCCGAGTGTGCTGAACAGTGGGATGGGAGAATACATCACTCCTTTCCCAGATCACCACCAGGCCTGATAGCGCACTCAGAAGCTTTTAAACAGAAATGTTTGCTAATACCATACTGAAAATATAGCATTGATATCTTCCAATAACACGAGCAAAATATATGACCTAGTTGTAATCCTCCACACAGGAGTTTGACAATCATAAGGAATTTGAACAGGTGTGATTTTTCCTTTGATAAAACTACAAATTTAAAGGGCCCAACCTGTGTGATACACCCTAGATTCCATGGTCTGTAGTGTAGTCGTTAGACTCTGAAAGCTAAACAGTCTGCTTTAGAACCTGTCTCCTGTGAGACCATATGCAAGTGATTTAACCTTTGTTTCAAATAGGGACCCTAAAATGGGTATAGTATCTGCTCCACAATGATTTAGGAGGAGTAAATAACTAACAGCTCTAAGTGCTCAAAACCAACCCTCACACATAGTAAGCTCTGTATTTGTTAAGTAAAATTTTACATCTTCCTGTTTGCTGCTCATAACTTGCCAATCAAGCTATATTCCAAGGGAATGTATTTCTCAGCACTAACTAATCTATAATAGAGGATATGATATTATATATATATATATATGCATGTCTATATATATACACACATACAGATACACACACACACACACACACACACACACACACACACACATATATACAATTTAACATAAGCAATGCCTTTTGTTGCTATTAAAGTTCGGTAGCAACTACTGGGGTAGCAATAACTGGATGATTAAGCAACTCGCTGAACAAATGCAAATCTCAGAAAACAGAAGCAGCTGCAGCTGTGTTACATACACCGTCGCAGGGCCTCCTAAAGAAAGATGCAGAGCATTGGGGAGGACAGTAGGGTCTGTGATTCTTAACTGCCCTGGCATTTTCTGGGACAGTGGTGTTCATGGTACAATACTCCTTAGAAGGCTGAGCTCTGCAAAGATAGCATTTGTGCTACACTAACAAGCATCCGCTGAGAAGCCCGACATATTGTGATTGCAGCTCTGAAAGCTTTTCAGCATTCACAGTGATCTCATAAACTTCTTATAAAAGTTCTTGAATTCAACAGCAGTGTACAATCAACTTCAATATTTTCATTTTAACCTGGAAGGAAGAGGAGGAGGGTAGCATGGAGTAGAATCTGGATCCTACCAGTACAAGGCAAGATGTGACAAATAGATATTCTAATCCTAAAATATGTAAGCCACCTTAATGAGAAATATTGTAATAATTTGATGTTTTAAGTAATAAGATTGAGCCCTTTGTTTTCAAAGTTAGAGGTAGAGCTTAGTGTGCAAAAAATAAAAATAACAATAGCTAAGCAACTCTGTAATAATAATACAAATCAGGCATTATTCTCAATGTTTTAGCCACAGAAAGTCATATCATCTTTACATTCATCTTACGAATTCATTTTATTTCCATTTTACAGCCAGGTAATGGAGATTCATCTGGGAAAGTTGCCCAGGTCACCTAGTGGTAAGTTGTGGAGGCATTACGACTCAAGTCCATGCTGGCCTAAGGAAGTCGGCAGGCATTCACCTTTGTGGCATTGCTTCATGACCTTTAGGCAGCATAGACCGGAGAAACATCCAGGAAATGGGGTGGAGACATACAATCTTGTGTAAAAAATATATCCCAACGAATCTATGGCATTACTTAATGACCTTTAGGCAGCACAGACTGGAGAAACATTCCAGGAAATGGGGTGGAGACATACAATCCTAACGAACCTGCCATACCAGTGGAGACCTTATGGAAAGCTATGAAGGATCTTGGGCATTAGAATCCGCTGGCTCAGGCTTCAAATCCCTGCTCTACCTCCTAACAGCTCTGCAGCCTTGCGTACACTAACCTTGCTACACTGCTGCTACCTCCACAGCGGAGAGAACACAATTCCTACTTTGCATGTCTGAAGATGAAGACAGCATTTCATGGGATCTCCACTAGCTCCTATCTCAGAGGCCCTATCATTATTTAACCATCACCATTTTACTTCGCTGCCTCCAGTCCTGTGTTTGAGGAAGTTTGGAGTGTCTGGCCTCTCTATTTGGCCCCTATTTCAAAGGCTTACTTACCTTCACTTCTAACCACTGTTACCAGTGTTTTTCTTTCTTTTGTTTAAATATATTTTTATTAATTTTTTACAGAGAGGAAGGGAGAGGGATAGAGAATTAGAAACATTGATGAGAGAGAAACATCGATCAGCTGCCTCCTGCACACCCACTACTGGGGAGGTGCCCGCAACCAAGGCACATGCCCTTGACCGGAATCGAACCTGGAACCTTTCAGTCCACAGACCGATGCTCTATCCACTGAGCAAAACCGGTTAGGGCGCCAGTCTTTTTCTGAAAGGTCTCCACAACTCTTTGGAGATGGGGTGCTATCTAAAGGTATCCCCTCCATGGCACCCCAGTGAGTTAAGCAGTCCATGACCTAACACCACTTACTCTTTGATCCTCTTCCCTACCCCAAAATAAATTTTAAAAAAGCTCATTCCTTCACAGTTTATCTAGGTATAGACCAGACTACCTAATGAAAATAGTTCCCAAATAAGGAGAAGTATCCTTAACCCATGTAGGTGGGGTGCGTGTGAAGAGGTGGCTTCTCAGGATTGTCATTGGCAGAGCAGCCGAGAGACAGCCCTGACACCCCTGCCAGGCCCTCGAGCATCATACAACACGGCTCTGGTTCCAACAGGAGGAGCCAGTTCCCAGACCTTGGGAGGACACGCACCCCTCGAGGAATCTGCGCTTGGCATTGCCCCATCTCTCTTTCTGCAGTTCTTTTCCCACCTCTGGGCCATGCCTCCCTTCAGTCCCTCCCAATCGGTAGGAAAAAAAAAACTTTTTAAAAGTTTATTTCTTATCATGTATTTTGCATTTCTAATCATCTTAATTCAAAGAGGTGGTTAAAGTACCGGGATGGATGCTCATTCCCCAATTTCCCATAAATATGATACCTCCAGTTCCACAGTTTAAATTGGACAGTGATTTGCCTTGATTCAGATAATCGTGGAGCCCTTTCCTGGTGTGGGCAAGTATGCTGGGTAAACTTCGAGTTGCGGATGCTCGGTTTTGCCTGAGGTTGGCCCTGAGATCTAGGCATCTCCCTTTCCACAGCTGAAACGTATTACCTCACATCCTCACCCCAGGCCTACCAGGCAAGAGAAGTGGGACAAACCTGAAGGGCCCTTATGTAGTTTCACCCGATTTGACTTTTAGTAGTTAGCTGTCTTTTCTGCCTCTTGGGCCTTGAATTTGTTACCTTTCATTCCCCTCCCATTTAACAATTTTACTATGTGATTTTATTTAAATATTTTAAACAGTACAAAGGGGTATATTAAAAGAAAAGATACACATACACCCGGCTGGCGTGGCTCAGTGGTTGAGCATTAACCGACCTATGAACTAGGAGGTCATGGTTCGATTCCTATCAGGGCACATACCAAGTTGTGGGTTCAATTCCCAATAGGGGAGCATGCAGGAGGCAGCCCGTCAATGATTCTTTTTCATCACTGATGCTTCTATTTCTCTCTCCCTCTTCCTTCCTCTCTGAAATGAATAAAAATACATATTTTTTAAAAGATGCACATACAGGGGCCTCAAGCCAGTTAATGCTTCTTCTTTTTTTAAAAAAAAAAAAATCTAGGAATGGGCACAAGTTTGGCTTGAAAATTTTAAGCAACTCTCAAACTAAGACACAGAATTGTAAGGTTGAATTTTGAATTGTAACCAAATAATCAAATTAGTATTTGACAGTAGGGAAAAACCACTCAGCAGAAATGGGATTACCCTATTTACACATTAATTCTATTAACTGTTTCTCTAAATTCTACTTCCATTTACAAGTCATTATTAGAAATTAATAAATTGAACTGATTATGTTTCTGTATGAAGAGGCTAATTGGATATCACTCATATTCCCAGCATCCTTTATCAAAACCATCAGGATAAAATAACTAGCACTGGAAATGGAAAAAATAAACCCAAAGCAAAATTAAAAGTTTTGACTCAGAGTAGCAAAGAGAATATGATATTATAGTAAAACTTGAGAATATTTATTTTATTATTTGTTAATTCTTACCTGAGGACACTTTTCCATTGATTTTTGAGAGAGTGGAAGAGAAAGGAAAGACAGAGAGTAACATCAATGTGAGAGAAACACATTGATTGTCTAGGGAGGAGTCTGCAAACAAGGTATGTGCCCATGACCGAAACTGAATCCAGGATGCTCTAGCCACAGAACCAAACCAGCTAAAGCAAACTTGAGAATATTTAAATGCAGACATGCTTTATACCTAAAATGAAAATTAGCTAATGATTTCATTAAATCAACCCCAAATGTCTTACTAACAGTATACCTTTCAAGAGACCAAACCACAAATGTGTAAAGTTTTTTTTCTTTTTAAAGAAAAAAGGTGATCTATTTAAAATTTATGGACTTTATTTTAAACCTAGTGATAAATCTGCTAAATGCAATATCTGAACATTTTAACTTGTCTATCTTACTGGGCACCTAAGGAAGCAAACTGAAGAAGTAGTTTTTATATTAGAGAGCTGATTGGCACGATTAGCACTGTTCTATAGGGCTAATAACAATAATACAAATACAAACAGTTCTTTAAGAAAGCCTGTGTGTTCCGTTTTCATCAGATAAATCCCTTGTGTAATGACCTATTGACTTATTGTGCACAGAGAATGTTGATCCTATTGCTGAAATCTTATTAGAAACACTAAAGAGACACAAAAATTAAAACTCTTAAATTTTAAAAAGGAGAAAACTTTCTAATTCTGAATATGGTTTTTAAAATATGGCAGCTAAATTAAACATTATAAATCACTTTTAAAAATGCAACATGACTAAAATAATCGTGGATGTGTCCGGAGATACAGGTAGAAGGATATTTAATACAGGGGTTGCTAAATATAGTGAAAACTGTCCTGGCCAGGTAGCTCACTTGGTTAGAGCACCTTCCTGATGCAGGTGGATCCCAGTGAAGGCAATGAACCAATGAATGCAAGTGGAACAACAAATCGATGTTTACTCTCCCCCCCTCTCCCTCCTCACCTTTCTCTCTCCCTCCTTCCCTCCCTCACTCCCTTTCTCTCTCTAAAAATTAACTAAAATTTTAAAAACTGAATTACTGAAAACTGGAAACAAATGAACTGTCAAGATGCAGATACATAATAGAAAACTATAAATGATGTTGTAGAGAGTATTTTGGTAATATAAAGATGTCCATATTTGGGTGAGAAAAAAGGAAGTTATAAAATAGCATGTAGAGAATGAACCCAGTTTTGTAGAGAATAACTTTCTAGCTGTGTAACTTCAGTAAAGTTACTTAATTTCTCTAAATACATTTTCTCTTCAATAAAGGCGATAATCATTGTATCTACACCTCACAGAGCTAGAGTGAAGATTACAGGAGATTCCAGTGTATAAAGCAACTTGCACATGGTCTGGCTAATAATAGTAAGCTCAATACATGCTAGCTCTTTGTATTATATGTTGAGTGGGTAAAAAAGAATTTGAGGATATAACGGTAAGTGATTTTCTGGGTGATGGCTAATTTGTTTAACTTATACTTTTAAACTTCTTTAAGTATCAATACTACTTACATGGAAATACTAATGAATTGGAATATTCACATACAGTGATTATTCTTTTAAAAATCTACCATAGTACTTTGCTCACAATAAATGAACCTTGGTTGAGTTGAATTTACGCTTCAGAATTCATTTAAACAAGTTTGCTCTAGAATGTTAAAAATTATTTAACTGAAGAGCTAAACTTACTTATAATAAACTGGCTAAAGCAAGGCATATTTACACTGTTCAGACCCTTAAATAATTTAAGAGCCCCACTTTAAGACCCATTAGAATGCCCCTAGAACTTGCATTATCAAGTGGGGAAAAGCCCAAGATAAGGTAATCACTTCTAGTTTCCTCCCAACTCCACCCCTTCTTCTTCTTGACACTTTCGTTTCCTTTCCATAATCAAAGCCTAAGGGTTCTCTCTAGAAGACTAACTCCCAAGGACAGTAAGTGCATTTAGCATCAATAGTACCTAGCATAGTGACTGGAATGGTAGTTGCTCACTAAATGTTCACCAACTGGATGAATTGAATAAATGTCTGATTGCAGTAGTTTGGGATAGAGGCTTCAATTCCCCCATATGAGAACTGGATAAAGATAGGTAGATTTGACCAGCCAGCGTGGCTCAGTTATTGTCAACCTATGAACCAGTGGGATTCCTGGTTAGGGCACATGCTCGCCTTGAGGGTTCAATCCCCAATGGGGGGGAGTACAGAAGGCAACTTATCAATGATTCTCTCTCATCATTGATGTTCCTATCTCTTTCTCCCTCTCCCTTCTTCCTCTCTAAAAATAAATAAAAAATATTTTTAAAAAAGGGTAGGTAGACTCTCTTTAGTTTGAAACTGTCTAGAATTCTTAGTAATTGTTCCTTAAACACACACACACACACACACACACACACACACACACACACAGAAAATATCTCACTTCAAAGTATCACTACTTTAAAAATAAAAAGTTCTTACTTGTATTTCATTGTCTATTTTAATGGATATAAGATTATTTTCATTTTTCCCTATACAATTTTTTAAAAGTCCCACAAGAATCCCAGAGTTTGAGTAACTCATTCACAGTAATTCAGCAAGTCAGTTACCACTAGTTAACTTCAAGTTTCTAGATGCCACTACTGCTCAAGATCTCTCTACAAAGCCACCTGTGACCTTTGACCTTAAAAGTTGTAGGTATCGGAAGAACAAATGTTTTAAATAACCTGAGCAAGTGCTGAAGCTTCTTCCAAATATTTCCCAGAGCTTTTATGAGATTCTGCAAGAAGAGAAACTAAGGACAGGAGATCTCCAGGTTCCTATTGTCAACCAGCTTTACTTAAAAACAAAACGAAAGGAACCAAATTAAATATCAACTCATGAAAAAAATACTTCAACCAGAAGACTATTGGGAAGCAAGGCTATCATCGAACCAAGGGAAGGGCTATAAAAAGGAAACTTTGCACAGCTTATATTTTTTTAAAGGTGAAGGATAAAGTTTGAGAGTTTTCCACACATGCAGTCTTCCTCCAAATTCCAGATGTTCACTGCCAGCCACTGCTCTGACTTTGTTTAACCACTAAAGGGCAGTTCGCTTAACAGGAGGAGGGACCCAAACACCTTTCAGATATTGACACCTGAAATGTTGACCGTCCTGGTATACACACTCAGAATGCAGACATCCTAGGAACCTGCCAAAGGATTGCACATACAAAACCTCAGTCTACCAGCTTTATAAGTAGAAAATTTTGTGGAAATTAATTGGTTATCACCTGAGTCCGCTGGAACATCCTCTTATTTATACATGAAGAGTAATTGGTTGAGGTCTCCTCTGTGCCAGACATTATTGCCCCTTTGCACTACAGTCCTCAAGTCCTCGGAAGTCCTTATAGTCCCAACTGAGAACCCACGATTAACAGATGGGAGGAGGGGTGAACCAACAAGGATTTGAAAAGTTAAGTTTAAATTCAAAAGTCACACCTAACCTAGCGACACTAAACAGCTCTCTGGGCCAATTTAAAATGCATGTCAAAATGATTTTAAGGTCGTATCAGAGCAGCACGATAAAACAGAAGGATGAGAAAGATTGATAGGTAAAAAGATTACAGGGCTTGACACCAGTTATTTCAAGACGTAGCCGCGGGTTATTAACAATTTATCTCAGAAAGGTAAGACAGTTCCCCTCCACCTATTGGCGCTGAGAAACCACATCTTCCCTTAGAGGGACGGCCAAACGTTGGGAGGTTTCAGCGTGGGCTGCCCGGAGCAGGGTCATTACTCTCCACCTTATCACCAGCAAGTGCCTCCCAGAAAGCAAGAGACTCAGTCCCTCCTTCACCCTGTGCATTCGGCCCTGACCTCCGGGGGGGGGGGTGTCTCTGGACAACCTACGGTTTAAGCGTCCTGCCAACGCCAGGACCCAGTTACCCGAAATGGTTGCAAATGAATGAGCCGAAAGCTCAAAGCAAAGAAACAAGCCACGCATCCACCCTCGGGCTGGCCAAAGCCAGGAAGGATGCCCTGGGGCGGCGCGCGTGGGGGCCGGATCGGGACCACGTCTCCGGCTGCCGTACCTCCCCGCGACTCGCGCTCCGCAGGGCGCGCGGCTCCGCACCCCATCCTCCTCGCCAGCCCCTGCGGGCGCTCCTCACCTGCTCCCCGCCAGAGGCTCCAGCGCCCCGCGGAGGATCTGCTGGCGGACGTAAGCCCGCGGCCGCAGCCACCCCCGAGCCGAAGCCGCTAGAAAGTTTGCTCCGCGTCCGGCCCTCTCGCGCCGCGGTCCCGCGAGGGAAGCTGTTCCCCGGGCCCCGCCCACGGCCGCCGCCCCCAGGCCGCTCCCGGCAGCGCCGCAGCACCGGCGGGGCTCGGGCGGCTCCGTGCGCGCTGGGCGGGGAATCCCCGCCCCGCTCGCTGGGCCCGGCGCGGCGCCGGCTGTTTACCGCGGCCGCGGCCCGCTCTCCCCGCCCGCGCCCAGCGCGCTCCTGACATCATTCATTCTCTCACCCCCGCGCCCGCCCCCTCCTTTCCAAGCGGTGACTCACCGTGGCCGCGGGCGGCGGTGCGGGCTCCCGCCGAGGTGGCTGCAGGCGCTGAGTGGAGCTCGACAAACCGGTGCGACTTCTTAAGAAGAGAGCACCCAGGCCCACCCTCCCCTTTCCCAGCCTTTAAAGGTGCCGGGGAGGAGGAGGGGCTTGGCGGGAGGAGCCCATTGGCTCCGCGCGGAGAGGCTGAGCGCCCGGAGCGGACCTCCTGGGGACCAGCGGCGGGGATCAATCTGGGAAAGTTGTTTGTTTAGGTGTCACTCCCGGTAACTTCCAGGGGGTGCGGCTGGGAAGGGACCCCCCACCCCCCGCACCTCGCCTAGTTCAGGGACTGCTTCCGGACGTGGGAGCGAGGGGGCTGGCGGGCGCCAGCGGCCGGCCCGTCTCGGAGGTGAGTGTCCGCCACTCGCAGTGCCGCCCCGGCAGGGTTAGTCATCCGTCCGTACGGTGGCAGCGCTAGGTGCGCGGGAGCGGGAGGGCGCTCCGGGGCAATGAAGCTAATAACACTTTCCCTTCCGTGACTAACCGCCGTGTCATTCGTCCTGCTAATTGATTCACTTCTCGTTAAAGATAAGAAGCAACCGTAACCAAAATAAACAGGGAAAGTGTCTTCCTTTGCTCCACGGAACACGGCACTTCCCTGCAGCTTTGGGGGGGCACAAGGCCAGCGTGTGTGGTTTCTTTAATGAGCTCAGAAATTGTGTGTTTAGAAGGGGTGTTGCCTTCTTAAAAAAAAAAAAAAAGGCTCTACATTTCTTGGTGTTGCTATTCATGCACCTGCTGGGCAGTTTTCAAAGGGAAGGACGGCAGCCTCAGAAATTCCAACTACGATGCATCAGAGGGAGTTTGGCCAAATCTTTATTGAATTTAATTGACAGAAATGTTTTTAGTTAATTTCTACCTGGGGACAGGGTGATTACGTTTAGGATTTACACCGGCTTAGGGGTGATTCCATATCATCAACAAAAGCAATCCCAAGGCATCTCTGGATGCCTTGTGCAGAAGTAATGTGGGTAAACAAATCATTTGTCTGTGGCAATTAAACACAATGGCAGCAGAATAAAAACATACAGGGCAGTCCTGAAACAAACAACTGTGAGATGTTACTAGAGCAGTCTCCCCCAAATGAAAATGCTCTTGAAATTAACCAAAGGTTCCATATCATTATTGTGGAAAATGCACTCAGTAAAGAATACCAACAATTGATATTTATTTTCCTTGGGTCTATTTTTTTCTTTTCAGTAGGAGTTCGTTTTTAATTTTACAAAGCCCAGGCATTTTGCCCAGAAGGCAATAGCAAATGGATTGGTTTGCTAGGATGCAGTCAAAGTAAATAGAAATGTGAACCAATAATTTTTACAGACAATCATAGATCTAAGCAGAAGCTTGGGTGTCCTGTATCAGTTAGTTCCACCCAGGAACTAACTCAAATGTGCAGATATAGAAAATTGTGGGTGAACATCCCACATACTTCCTACTTTATAGACCAAAATCTGGACATAATATCTGAATAAAATTTCCTACAGATTTTTGAAAATAATGTGGGCTTTGGGCTTAAGTACATAGATGGAGTAAAAAAAGATCAAAGCAAAACCTGCCGTCCTATCTGCATTAGTGCATTTCTGTAAATCTTCCAGCTCTCTCATAGGAAGGTCTCTTTTTGTTTGGAAGGCTTTGTGGGTAGTTTTGATTTTGTGGTTACTTTTGGGCCTCAGTTTACATATTTTATATAAAAAAGAGGCAATATGAAAATTGACCATCATTCCAACACACAAGATGGCCACTACCATGTGGTCAAAGATGGCCACCCCATGTAGACACAAGATGGCCAGCAAGGGAGGGCATTTGGGAAGGACCAGACCTACAAGGGAGGGCAGTTGGGGATGATCAGGCCAGCAGGGGAGGGCAGTTAGGGGTGACAAGGCCTGCAGAGGAGGGCAGTTGGGGGGGTACCAGGTCTGCAGGGGAGGGCAGTTGGGGGTGACCAGACCATCAGGGGAGAGCAGTTAGGGTTGACCAGGCCAGCAGGTGAGGGCAGTTAGGGGTGACCAGGCCTGCAGGGGAGGGCAGTTAAGGGTGACCGAACCGGCAGGGGAAGGCAATTGTGGGGGACCAGGCCTGCAGGGGAGAGCAGTTAGGGCCAGCAGAGGAGTAGTTAGGTGTCAATCAGGCTGGCAGGGGAGTAGTTAGGTGGCAGGCAGAAGTGGTTAGGGACAGTTAGGCAGGCGGGCAAGTGAGCGGTTGAGAGCCAGTAGTCCTGGATTGTGAGTCCCAGTGGGATCAGGCTAAATGGGCAGTCAGACATTCCTCACGGGATCCCAGATTGGAGAGGATGTAGGCTGGGCTGAGTGACATCCTCCCCTCCCGCATGAATTTTGTGCAATGGGCCTCTAGTTGTAAAATAAATAATTAGGTCATTTTATTATACCACTTAAATATCCTCCAATAAATATCTATATATGTAAAAGACTAACATGCCAAGTGTCCGACCATCCAACCAGTCGCTATGACGCACACTGACCACCAGGGGGCAGATGCTCAATGCAGGAGCTGCCAAGCTGCAAGGAATTGGCAGCAGTGAACCTCAGGTTACGCACCCCAAAACCACAGAGGAGGGAGTCTAATTCCTCATGGGACTGCGTGATTTCACCTTTGGCCTTGGGTTATGTTGCTGCTGGGACACTGTCAACCCCGAATCTGGTTCAATGCACACTTGCGTTTGTGTCCCACACCCTGTACAATGGCAACTTTGCAGAGTGCCCTCTCTAACTCCAGGAGCCCTCAGGGAATGTCAGAGAGCCGGTTTCGGCCTGATCCCCACAGGCCGGGCCAAAGGACCCCACCTGTGGGAGAGACCCCGCTCATTCCACAGAAGACTGTGGAAGGTTGGCTCTAGGGTATGTCTGGCCATCTTGCCCTGTTTCTACCCGCCAGCTATCTTCTAATTAATTTTCTTTCAATGTGCACAAATCTGTGCACCGGGCCACTAGTAAGACTATAATTATGATTGTGTTGTATGAAGTTTTTCCATTTTACTCATTATCAACATATGAGAAAGTAAATTATTCCTCTTAATTTCTATTTTGAAAAATAGTGACTTTTCCATTGCACAGAGAGAGGTAATTTCTTTCTTTCCTTTTCTTTTTAACTGTACCTTTTTGTCCTTACAATGCATCAAAGTTTACTAAGTCCCTTATTAGTCTCCTTCCAAAAATAATAATGCTAAATGCTCTAAGGGAGAGAAAGGACTGTCAGGTGTGTTCTTGTCATTTTTTTCCCACTGTGTTATTGCATACTGTAAATTAAGTTTTATGGGTATTCATTTAGTTTGATACAATATACTAAGTTAGGAAATATATATAAGTATACATATACAATAAATATACACATGTAAATATATATAATATATATATAGTCTCTATCTCCTTTTATAATAATTCTTACTCTGGATGTACTTAAGTCATTCACTCAGCCAACAAATATTGTGCCCACGTTGTTTATCTAAGAATCACATATGTCTCAGCAATGAGAACGTTTGCTTTTTTTAAAAAAAAATTGCATGAGGATTTTATTGCAGCATTATTTACAATTTTCCCAGGGTTTAGCATGATGCCTGGCATGTAATTGCTGAGTGAAATAAACATGTGGACAAACCTTAAAGAACAAACCAATGGTGAAGTAACTCCATGTTATAGGATTCTCTATAAGCAATTTAAAGAAAAGAATAAAATAGTTCCATAGGCTCTGACTTAGAAAACTCTTTGTTAAGTGAAAAAAATATAAGCAGAAAGAAAACTCACACACACACACACACACACACACACACACACCACTCCCCTCTGAAAAATACATACCCAAACTATGTAGTAACTCTTGGCATGAAATATAGAAAGGCTGAGTGTGAGGGGGAAACCTGTATTTCTTGACTACTTTTCAATGAGCCTACACTACTTTCATAATAAAAAACAACAACTCAAGCAATAATGGAACTTAGAAGATAGCAAAACAATGAATATATGTCATAGGTGTGCTTACTGTCTAGTTGGAGAGACAATACCCAGAACAACTAGAGATTAAGGCTGCTCACCTTGTTATAAATATTCAGGGTTTCAGATATTTGCCCTTTGCCAGGCCCATCTGCTTGAGCCAAGATATGCCATTTAGTGAGTACTTTGTGTATGCCAGGGACTATGCCAATTGATTTCCCCTATATTATCTCTTTTAATCCTGTACCTTCTGAGGTAGGTACTCCTCTACCTTTGAGATAACCAAAGATAAGAGTTTGCCATTACCCTGAGATCACACTCAAAGGGAATCACAAAGTATAAAATCAGTACTTTCTGGTCCCAGAGTTCATACTTTCAACCATCATTCCCTAAATTGTATAATCTACATTAATAATAATCTTACTTTTTTTAGTTTAAAAAACTTTCATTATTTATAAAGAAAATAAGGTAATAGGACCATATTGTAGAGCAATTGGAAAATAAGTTGCAGGGGGGTGGAGGGGGAGAGAAACCACTGTTAATATTTTGTTGTCTCTTCTGCATTCTTTCGATTTCTACTGGTTAACATAATTTCAACCTAACACATATGATTCTTATTCTGATTTTTAAACATTTTTTATTGATTGATTTGGAGAAAGAAGGGGGAAAGGGAAGAGATAGAAAGAGACATTGATTTGTTGTTTCACTTATTTATGCATTCATTGGTTGCTTCTTATGTGTGCTCTGACTGGAGATTAAACCTATAATCTTGGTGTATTGGGATGACCCTCTAACCAAATGAGCTAACCAGCCAGGGCCTCTGATTTTTTTTTTCTAAATTAGCACAATATCATGTACTCTTTTGTCACAATTATTATATTACTCCATGGTGTGCCAAAAAAAACCCCACAAAACTACGTGCTTGTTAATCTGAAATCTGGTAGCTCAGTTATTAATTTGGGAGCAGTTTAGTATATTTTTACATTTTATTAATGAAAACTCTTGGGCTATCTTTTTTATAGTTAGTACTACTATACCATGTGTATAAATGTTATAATTAAATAAAAAGTTTTGGGGGTATTCAGGAAAGTAAACTATATGACACATTTTATTATTATTTTTGCCTATACTTCTGTACTAGAGCAAGATGGGGAGGGTGTAGGGAGAGTAACAGGTAGCTTTGCAGCAGTCCAGATACAAGATGGCAGTGATCTAGGTTAGGAGAGTGGTGATGGGAAAGTAAGCAGCAGAGTGGATGGATATCCAGTATAATGGATAGCATTTGAAGTGCAATTAGATGTGGGAATGAAGCCAAAATAATTCGTACTTTCTTTGTTTCTTACTTGAGTATTTGGTGAATGGTGGTGCCTTTTACCAAGCAATATAGGGGATGCCAAGATAGAAATAGGTTTGTGGAGGAAGATGATGAGTTTTAAACATTATGTGCTTGACAGTGTGATGAATAAATGGAGATGTCATGTGGACAGCTGATGGTATTAGCCTGGAACTCAGAAAAGAGGCATGAATTAGTGTTATAAATTTGAGAATAATCAGTATGTAGGTGATAAGGAAGCCATAAAAAAATAAAAGGCTACAGAGAGAGAAGAGGAAAGGTCCAAGAGAGAGCCCAACATCATAGGTTTGGTAAAGGAGAAAGCTGAAGATATGAAAATATATAACTAGAGAGATAGGAAGAAAACCAGGAGAACGTAGTGTCAATGAAACCAAGAAAAAGGAGTTTTGAGAAAAGTGGAATGGCCATTTCTATCAAACGTTCTTGAGAGAGCAAGTAAAATAATGACTGAAAAAGTCCTGTGGATTTAGTGACTTGGAGGTCTTTGTTGACCTTAACCAGCGGGAGCTTGGCTATGCTGTGGTGGAGCAGAATTCTGATGGAGTGGGCCATGGGAGAGCTCAGCAAGGAGCCAGAGGATTGGCTTCTGGAAGTGGTGACCCATAAAGGATGCTAAAGTAATACCAGAATAAGTTCACAAAATACAATTTGGGTTGGTGGGAAATGAGGAGTGAGTGCTAATGGGCACAGGGTACTGTAGTGATAAAAATGTTCTGCAATTCATTGAATGCTGATGGGAAGGAATCAGTAAAGAGGATGAAGAGAGAGACAATGGGGAGGATAAAGGATAGTCATGGTTCTGGAGAAGTCAGGAGGAGATAGTATCCAGAACACACATGGGGGAAAAAATGGCCAGAGAGAGGAGAAGGAACAGCTCCTCAAAACAAAACAAAACAAAACAAAACAAAACAAAAAAAACAAAAAAAACCACACAAGAACAAAAGGGAAGAAAAGAACAAGAAAAAGCATGGCAGTGATGTAATTATGTTTGTAGACTGCTTGCATAATATTGAAATTATTCCTTCCGATGCTTCCATTTTTCTGTGAATTAGAAGAAGTACATTACTTTTCTATTGCTGCTGTAACAAATGATCAAACACATACTAATTGATGCCCTAACTTCGTTGTCAGCAAACTGCGGCTCTTGAGCCAAATGCGGCTGTTTGGCCCCTTGAGTGTGGCTCTTCCTCAGAATACCACGGCCTGGGCGAGTCTATTTTGAAGAAGTGGCGTTAGAAGAAGTTTAAGTTTAAAAAATGTGACTCTCAAAAGAAACTTCAATCGTTGTACTGTTGATATTTGGCTCTGTTGACTAATGAGTTTGCCGACCACTGCCCTAACTGGTTTGGCTCAGTGGATAGCGCGTTGGCCTTCAGACTGAAGGGTCTCAGGTTCGATTCCGGTCAAGGGCATGTACCTTGGTTGCGGGCACATCCCAGTAGGAGATGTGCAGGAGACAGTTTCTTTCTTATCGATGTTTCTAACTATCTATCCCTCTCTGTAAAAATAAACAAAATATACTAATTGAAAACAACATAAATGTATTATCTCAAAGTTCTGGAGTTCAGAATTCCTACAGACTTCTTTATTGGCTTCTCAGTTCCAGGTTTCACAAGGCTGGCATCAGGGTGTAGGCTAGTGAGGCTTTTATCAGCAGGTTCTAGCAAGCTTCCAAATTCATTCAGGTTGTCAGCAGAATCTCCTTCCCTCCAGTGGCAGAACCAAGGCCTCTCTCTCCCTACTGGCTATCAGCTATGGGCCACCCTTAGCAGCTAGAAGCATCTGTCCAGAGCTAGCAACAGTGTGTTGAATCCTTCTCATATGCAATCTCTCTGACTTCCTTTGCTTCCTATCTGCCTCAGCTGGAGAAACGTATCTGTTTTTAAAGACTCATATAACTAAATTGCACCCACCTGGGTAATCCAAGTTGCCTTTCTATATTAAGTTCTATAATCTTAATTACATCTGCAAAGTTCTTTTGTAATGTAATGTATTCACAGGTTCCAGGGATTAGGCTGTGGACATGTTTGGGGGCCCATTTTGTTGACCACGAGGGGATATCATCCACTGAGAATAAAGTGGAACAGGTGGGAGGTTTTACAAAGAATGGAAGCTGTTTGAAGTAGCCACCTGGAGAGTAAGAAACTTACTAAATCTGACAGATGGCATTAAAGATTTAATTGAATTCGGGTCCACAGTGGTACCTAGAGTGTCTTTCTCCAGCAGCACTTTGCCACTGGGCATAGCACAGAGAATGAAGGTGGTGGGTGGGATACTTAGGCAAAGGAGGGAGTAAGTCTGGAATAGTGTCAATAAAGCAATGGGCAGGGGAATGAAAGATGGGCAGGGAGAGAAGAAAAGAGAGAATGGAGCTAATGGATCAAAGAAGTGTAAAAGATCAATGGCCTAGAGACTGAGGTATACTAGATGGGAGAGTTTGGAAGCATAAAAGATTGGTGAACTATGTGTCTGAGCAGTCTGGGTCAATGGCAGGGCTTTGAAACGTGGCTGGGAGTGGATGAATGAAGTGGAAGGAAGGAGGAGAAGAGAAAGATGTCATTTCAGAGTTGAGCGCATTCACAAGAGCAATTCTCAGGGATGCTGAAATTACCAGAATGATAGCCAGACTAAGGGTAGAGAAGACTGAAATCAGGTGTCAAACAATAATACATTGGGATAAGGAGAGGAAGAAGATGGTATAGACCAGTGGTTGGTCCCTTGAGCATGGCTCTTCCACAAAATACCACAGCCTGGGCGAGTCTATTTTGAAGAAGTGGCGTTAGAAGTTTAAGTTAAAAAAATTTCAATCATTGTACTGTTGATATTTGACTGTTAACTAATGAGTTTGCCGACCACTGGTATAGATGACATGAAGGCCTCAAAGGAGTGGGGCCTTTCCCTAAAGCCAGGCATCACCTCAGTTCAGAAGTCCAAACATCAAAGGGACATAGACTTTATCTTTCAACTCCAAGGTACAGAGTGTAAGAAGATAATCAGACACCCTTGACAGGCTGCAGAGAAGGTATGTTCCCAGATTTCAGTTAAGGCCCCCCAAAAAAAGAGCGGCGGGGGGGGGGAGTGGGGAGGATATTCCACAAAATGACTGAACATATTGGAGAGTTTGTGATCATAAAGTAGAGATTTTAGAGGATACATGAGAAGGGTTAGGGAGCAATGGGTAGATTCAGGGAGATCAGGGAAAATAAATCACAGAATATTATGGAAATAAGTGTATGGAGATGGAATAGGCATTTGAAGTGGGGGATGGTTTTCTTCCTAATACCACCCCTTACTATTTCTGTATCTGAAAACCTGACCCTTTCCTAAAGCTGGGTAATAGAAAGTGGTTTTGTGTAAGGCTGGAGTGGAGACATACATTTTTAGTGTAATAAAGTTCAGGAGATATGTCAAGAGGAGGTTAATCTTAGTGGAAATGGTCTCATTTTATATTAATTTTTCCACTCAGAGCAATCAACTATGAAGATTTCTGCTCCTCCCCTTTTCCTTCCTCAGGATCCAAAAAATAGTAACCTCTACTGATCAAGAGGAAACCATGACCTGTTAGGATAGTACACAGCTATGGTGGAACAAGTGTGGGAAGGGTGTAAACTGACTGGGCTAGAGAGAGCAGTACCAAATATCCATGACTCGGGGGCAGAGTCGGGGAGGATTTGATGGGTTGAAATATCATTGAACCAGAAGTAAGGGCTGGTTTAACCTCTGGGGTTCTGTTTATATGCTTGACTGGCTAAGATTGACATTATTTTTACTGACCCTCGCTTCCACGTAAAAGGTTGTGTTGGGTCCATATGGGAAATGGCAGATAAAGTCCTGAGAGTTCCCTGGAGGGTAGTGGGAATAGGCAACTTGGAAAATTCAGCAAAAAGGAGGCCTACATGACAACACTGATTTTATTTATAGAGTTGCCTGTAGCAGCATTGCCCAAACTGGCCAGTTTGATAAGAATCATCATCATGTGAGGCTCACATGAATCTAGGGGAGGAATTCCAGATATCACTTAATTGACTGAGATTATTCTTATGTTGAGAAAAATTTGGAAAAGGCAATGATTCTCTACTTTCATGTGTGTATGTGTGTGTGCGTGTGTGTGTGTGTGTGTGTATGTATAGTTAAGCAAATTACACCCTTTCTTAAGAAATACAGTATTAGCATAATTTTCAATCAAGGACCATGGCATCATGGAATAGACTGTCAGGATTTCAAGGCTGTCTAGGGTTGGGCAGGATAGAGGGAACTTAAGTAGCTTTAAACAGCTTCCCCAGAAAGACTGAGAATTCTCCCTCCCAACCTCTTTTCTTCTCTGATAGTCACTGGTCTCATATGGAATTTAGTCTAGAGAAATAGAATTCACTAATGAGTTTAATAGTTATACACTGATGTTTATTATTATTATTATTATATTTTTATTGATTTTTCACAGAGAGGAAGGGAAAGGGATAGAAAGCCAGAAACATCGATGAGAGAGACATCGATCAGCCGCCTCCTGCACACCCCCCCACCGGGGATGTGCCCGAAACCAAGGTACATGCACTTGAACAGAATCGAACCCGGGACCTTTCAGTCCCCAGGCCGACGCTCTATCACTGAGCCAAACCGGTCTCGGCTATACACTGATGTTTAATGTGTTCTGTAACTGTAGTTCTTGTGAGTTGGTCTCTAGGCCAGTCACCTTGCCATTCTAGCACAGTTGAATGTTAAACCTACCAAACAAACTAGAGGTCAGAGTTCACAGACTGGTCTCCACACTAGGAAAGTGACTCTCCTATAGGACACATCTGGACAGCCTGCTAGTGTCCCAGGCTGTACTCACTTTCTTCATTGGCTTCCTCTCCATTTGTTTCCCCTGGTTCATTCCAATTCCAATGTGCACACACACATTCTCTGCCACATAATTTATTAGGGCACTATAGGTGATTATATCACCTTACTCAAACTGGCCCTTCTTAAAAGGATGGGGCTTGAATTGAAAATTAAAACGGACATTTTTTTTTAACTGAAAATGTGAAGGATAATATTGTAGGACAGTGGTCGGCAAACTCATTAATCAATAGTACAACGATTGAAATTTCTTTTGAGAGCCAAATATCAACAGTACAATGATTGAAATTTCTTTTAAGAGCCAAATTTTTTAAACTTAAACTTCTTCTAATGCCACTTCTTCAAAATAGACTTGGCAGAGCCACACTCACGGGGCCAAAGAGCTGCATGTGGCTCGAGAGCCGTGGTTTGCTGACCACTGTTGTAGGAGGAATGCTAACTTTATGCAGTCCTGACTTTTCAGCCATTAGTTCAAACTAAAATGTCTAACAAGGTACAAAGTCTGTCTTTGATCCATGCTGTTTTTATAGTGAAATGAAGGTAATAATTGTATAGTGTTATGCTTTCTATATGAATATATCCAGTCAGCAGCCTCAAACATGTAATGAATACTACAGCAATCATCTCTACAGCTTCCTGGTAGTTAAATATAGTCAGGGATGAGGAGACATAGGAGATAAGTAGTAACAGATGAAAACCTTTGACTTCTGAGTTTCTTTAACCCTTCTCATCTTATGTTTTCAGACAGTGGCCATTAAAGAATATATTACATAGCCAATCTACAAATTCAACATAAATAACTCCTAGCTTTTATACTAATGTTGTTACTGAAAAGAATATACAGCACTTTCATATATCATTAACTCATTAATATTTTACAATTTACTCTTAAATTAAATTTAAATGACTCCTTAGACTACATTCAGTATTTAATATCAAATGTCTTAAGATTCAGCAGGAAGTGTTTGCCTATAATAATTTTTAAAATCATTTTCTATTTTCTGTTGTGCTTTTAAGATTCATTGTCTTCAACATAACTTCTTGACATCACCCCCCAACATGCACTCACCCAACCTGACATTCTTCATTCTCTTGCCCTTGACTTTTTTTACCCACTTATAATAAACTAGAGGCCCAGTGCATGAATTCATGCATGGGTGGGGTCCTTCGGCCTGGCCGGTGATGAGGGCTGATCAGGGCTGTTTCCTCAAGTCCAGGGGGAGGGACTGCGGGAGTTTAGCCAGCTTTGGGAGGTTGGCTTTGGGAGTGCACATACCACCAAGGGGCAGCTTCTGTGTTGAGCATCTGCCCCTTGATGGTCAATGTACATTGTCATAGTGATTGCTTAGGCATATATATATGTATGTATATACACACATACACACACACTAGAGGCCCAGTGCACAAAATTGGTGCACGGGGAGGGGATGTCCCGCAGCCCAGCCTGCACCCTCTCCATTTATGGGAAGTCGGACATCCCTCTCACAATCCAGGACTACTGGCTCTCACTGCTTGCCTGCCTGTCTTCCTGATTGCCTCTAACCACTTCTGCCTGCCAGCTTGATCACCCCCTAACCACTCCCTTGCCAGCCTGATTGATGCCTAACTGCTCCTTGCCAGCCTGATGGCTCCTAACTACCCTCCCCTGCAGGCCTGGTCCCCCCAACTGTCCTCTACCTGCAAGCCTGGGTCCCCCCCAACTGCCCTTTCCTGCTGGCCTGGTCACCCCCAACTGCCCACCCTTGCATGCCTGGTCCTTCCCAACTCCCCTCCCTGCCGGCCATCTTGTGGCATCCATCTTGTGTCCACATGGGGGCAGCCATCTTTGACCACATGGGGGCAGCTATCTTGTATGTTGGGAGTGACAGTCAATTTGCATATTACTCTTTTATTAAATAGGATAGAGGCCTGGTGCACGGGTGGGGGCTGGCTTGTTTGCCCTGAAGGGTGTCCCAGATCAGGGTGGGGGTTCCCTTGGAACATGGGGAAGCTGGGTGAGGGGCCTGTGGTCGTTTACAGGCCATCCATGCCCCCCAGAGACTCAAGCAGAGGCTCTAGTATCTGGAATTTATTTATCTTCTACTAGAGGCCTATTGCAGGAAGATTCCTGCAATAGGACTTCCTTCTATGGTCTCTGCTGCCTCGCCTGCTTCCCTCCCTTCTCCACCTGCCCTGCCTGCTTCCCGCCCTACCAACTTCCCTCCCTTCTCCACTGTCCCACTTGCTTGCTTCTCGAAGCTTCCCTCCCTTCTGCATCACTTGGCTTCCTTCTATGCTGTCTTCAGCCTTCACTCTGTACCAGGATATGCAAATTAACTGCCATCTTGGTTGGGTTAATTTGCATAATCACTCTGATTGGCTGGTGGGCATGGGTGGCAGGCATGGCTTGTGAGTTTAGAGGAGGCAGAGTCAATTTGCATATTACTCTTTTATTAGATAGGATAATTGAAACTTTGTAGTCTTGAATGGAGGCCAGGATAGGCCAGGGCGGGTGGAAAGCTTGGCTTCCTCCATCACCGGGGGTAACCCAAGCCTCCTGCTCTCTCCAGCTCTGTGGCCACTGCCATATTTGTTGGGTTAATTTGCATACTTGCTCCTGATTGGCTGGTGGGCATGGTTTGTGGGCATAGCAAGGTACGGTCAATTTGCATGCTTCTCTTTTATTAGATAGGATAGACTAGAGGCCTGGTTTACAAAATTCATGCACTCAGGAGGGTCTATGCTGGCAGTCAGACATACTTAGTGTCGCTGCGGAGGTGGGAGAGGCTCCTACCACTGCTGCTGTGCTTGCCAGCCGTGAACTGGGCTTCTAGCTGAGTGGCACTTCCCCTGTGGAGTGCACTGACCACCAGGGGGCAGCTCTTGCACTGCTCCCTGATGGTGAGTGCATGTCATAGCAACTGGTTGTTCTGCTATTTGGTAGATTTGTGGATTAGCCTTTTATTAAATAGAATGGTCTTTGGTTAATTACCTCCCACCCATGACTGGGGCCGGGGAGGGATATGGGATGTTAGCCAGCTGGGGATAGCTTACGGGAGGGCTCCAGGGATATCCAGCCTATCTCTCTCAGTCCCTATCAGTCGGATCCCAGCAGCAAGCTAACTTACTGGTCAGAATGTCTTTCTCTAGTGGTCAGCCACATCATAGCGAATGGTTGAGCGGCCTTAGCATATTATTAGCATATTACATTTTGATTGGTTGAATGGACAACCAGACACTTAGCATATTAGGCTTTTATTATATAGGATTAATCTTGTCCTGTTAACTCTCTCTTCCTCTGGTATGGTTTCATTTGTTATATTTACTTTTCTTTGCATTACAGTTGAAGGAAAGAATTTATCTTATGTTTATTATATACATTCTAGGTTTCCCCGCTTATCAACATGGTGCTAACTGAATTTTATTAATTGTATTTTTCACCCATATTGAGTCCATCTATCCTTTAAACTTTCTAAAGTGCTACTTACTTTGTTCTGAATTTTATAAGGCAGACAAAGAGGTAGCATATAGCTCTGTCTTCAAAGTATTCTCAATACAGTCAGGAAAATATAATAAAGGCATTATAATTATAACATCAAAATGTGATCCTATTTCACCTGGAATTAACTTAAAACATAATGTACTTATTTTACATTTGTTCTCAATCCAACTAATGGACAATATGCCAATCTGCTTAGAAGCCACTTTAATTGAGTCTATCAGTGTCAACAGGTTGGCTTCTTTCCACTGCCCCTTCATCCCTAGGATAACACCCTTTGAAACATGCTAGATAATGTAAGTTGTAGATCATTAAATAAATGGAAAAAGTTAAGAGGAAAACATAGAATTAAAATAGTAATTACTTTTACCAAAATGCTAGACCATAAACATATGGCTATACATTCATTTACTCATGTAAATAAGGTCTTAGCAAGAAAAAGATAGCACACCTAGAGATGTGTCTGTGTGTGTGTGTGTGTGTGTGTGTGCGTGTGTGTGTGTGTATTGTTGTTGTTGTTGTTGTTTTTAAGATCTACTTGGTTTTCTTAAGCAATTCATGAATTGGACAGTATCCCATCTGCAACTAGAAGGATGCTCCCTCAGAGTTTAACTAAAAATAGTTTAATGAAGGGAGTACTTATAAAGAGTCTAGGGAGAGAGGCTAATACAAGATTCAACAAGAATGCTGAACAGCATACAATGATGGGATAACTATCAAATAACCCCTCCCCCCCAACACATACACACACACACACAAACACAAGAATGGTGAAGCACCCAGTGATACTGGGAAGTCATTTCTACCTCGGGGCCTGAAAGGGTAAGGGAAAAAAGAAAGATGTTTCCAGGGCCAGATGGGAACTAGCATTATGGAAAAGAGGCTGCCACAAAGGAGCCTTGGCCTTAGGTGGAAGAATGCAGCAAGAGGGGAGAGAGTGAGAAGAACAATGATTCTGACCTCTCTCCTCCTGCCCTCAGATTTCCTGACCCTAACTCAAAGCTGATGGGGGAAGGAAGCTCAGATGATAGCAGAGGGAACGATTCAGTGTCCTACAGAACATGGCTGAGTAGGGTCAGAATGGACCCAGAACGGCATATGGAAAATAGCCATCCCATCCCCAGAGTTTTGGGAGTTCATTACAGGTGGGTTTATGATAAGCTATTTCTAAGACAGTGAACTTCAGCATCTGCAGCTCGGTTGGAAATAATGATAAGGCAAATTGAAGAGATCAGTGATCTCAAAATTTAGCTTAACCAATCACTCTCTCAAACCCCCTCCAAACTACTATATAGCTTAAATGTAGGCATGTTGTTAACATTCATTCCCTCTTATTTTGGTAGAAAAAAATGCTCTTTTTGTCAGGCCACACCTCACCTTTTAGTAAGTGCCAACTAGGAGAAAAAGAAAAGCCAACATGAAGGGAAGGGAAGCGGTTATGAGGATTGCCTTGGACAATCCCAAGTTAAACCACACACAGGACAAAAACCATCCTAAGGTTTAAACACTCTCTAAATGGCCTCTCCTGCCCTAGCCAGCTTGGCTCAGTGGATAGAGCGTCAGCATGTGGACTGAAGGGTCCCGGGTTTGATTCCGGCCAAGGGCACATGCCTGGGTTGTGGGCTCGATCCCCAGTGGGGGGTGTGCAGGAGGCCGCCAATCAGTGATTCTCTCTCATCATTGATGTTTCTATTTCTCTCTCCTTCTCCCTTCCTCTCTGAATCAATAAAGAAATATATTTAAAAAATAAAAATAAAAACAAAAATATAAATGGCCTCTCCTCAGAAAAATGCAGATGATCCATGCCTAGGAACTTATTTAGAATTAATTTATGAAAACGTTATAGGGGATAAATACACAAAATGATCCTTACGTATTACAATTTACCAACTGCTTAGTCAGTTAAGATTCGGGGGCTCTTTGTATGTAGCAAATGACCTTCTCTGGCCACCTCATCTCATCATGGATCCCAAACATTGCCTATTGATGGCAGAATTCTCTTACTAATACACAACTGGGTCTTTTTTTTTTAAATATATTTTATTGATTTTTTTATAGAGAAGAAGGAAGAGGGAAAGAGTCAGAAACATCAGTGAGAGAGAGACATTGATCAGCCTCCTCCTGCACGCCCCCTACTGGGGATGTGTCCGCAACCAAGGTACATGTCCTTGACCAGAATCGAACCTGGGTCCTTTCAGTCCGCAGGCCGATGCTCTATCCATTGAGCCAAACCGAACAACTGGGTCTTAATAAAGCAGACAGTGAACGGAAAGTAGCCTGCTCTTCTTATCTCCAACTACTTCCTGGCTGCCAAATGGCACATTACCTTGAGCAAACTGTGATCATTTTAAATAAAGAAGCCCATGATCAATAAACTCTGATATAGAACGGATGAGGAGAGAGAAGTAAACACTGCATTTGTCATTGAGGTCACTGGTGTCCTTAGAGCAGTTTTGGTGGAGCAGAGCTTCCCACCTGGCATGCCAAGGTAGATGGTGAACCATGAATGACTGCAGTGAGCTGAAGAATAAGCCCCTTAAATTCCTGACATGTCAGGAGGGGTTCGAGTGACCTTGATTGCTGTCCACAGGATGCCAAATAAATATAACAATTTTCTCTAGTTGCCATGGCATGGAAAATTTGGAAAGCACAGCTGTAGAGTGATAGCAATGGAAATCAAATTGAAATTCAGAAAGACTAAGTGGAGAAATGGATGTGAAGGCTGCAAGTGTAGAGAATTCTTTTAAAATACATGTCAGTGAAAGAAAGGAGACAAAATAAACAATTGTAAGCAAGTTTAGGCAGATGCTTGAGCACATTTATAGAGAGTAGAGGAGGATCTGTCCATAACCCTAACCCTAACCCAGTTCCCACCCACTCTCTGCCCTTACCTCCCCCAACACTGTCCTCATCCATAGGTGTACGCTTTTTGTCCAGTCTCTTCCCACACCCTCCACACTCCTTTCTCCAAGAATTGTCACTCCACTCCCTTTCTATGCCCCTTATTCTATTATGTTCACCAGTTTATTCTGCTTATCAGATTTTTTATTCACTTGATTTTTAGATTCACTTGTTAATAGACATGTATTTGTTGTTCATAATTTTTATCTTCACCCTTTTCTTCTTCTTCCTCTTCTTAAAGAATACCTTTCAGCATTTCATATAATACTGGTTTGGTGGTGATTAACTCCTTTAGCTTTTTCTTGTCTGTGAAGCTCTTTACCTGCCCTTCAATTCTGAATGATAGCTTTGCTAGGTAGAGTAATCTTGGTTGTAGGTTCTTACTCTTCATCACTTTGAATATTTCTTGCCACTTCTGTCTGGCCTGCATAGTTTCTGTTGAAAATCAGCTGATAGTCATATGGGTGCTCCCTTGTAGGTAATTAACTTTTTCTTTTGCTTCTTTTAATATTCTCTCTTTGTTTTTTGCTCTTGGCATTTTAATTATGATGTGTCTTGGTGTGGTCCTCTTTGGATTCCTTTTGTTTGGAGTTCTGTGCACTTCCTGGACTTGTAAGTCTATTTCTTTCATCAAGTGGGGGAAGTTTTCAGTCATTATTTCTTCAAATAGGATTTCAGTATCTTGCTCTCTCTCTTCTAGCACCCCCATAATTTGGATATTGGTATGCTTGAAGTTGTCCCGGAGGCTCCTCACACTATCTTCAAATTTTTGGATTCTTTTTGCTTTTTGCTTTTCTGGATGAGTGTTTTTTGCTTCTTTGTTTTTCAAATCTTTGACTTGATTCCTGCGTTCCTCTAGTCTGCTGTTAGGTCTCTATAATATTTTTTATTTCGGTCAGTGTATACTTAATTTCTAACTGGTCCTTTTTCATATCCTCAAGAGTCTTGCTAAATTACCAGCCTTTTCTAGCAAATTCTTGAAAAACCTTATAACTGTGGTTTTGAACTCTATATCCAGTCATTTGCTTTCCTCCATTTCTTTCATTTGTCATCTTTTTCTTTGTCTCTACATTTTTGTTGCCTCCCTGAGTTGGCAGAGTAGCTTTGTGTGGTAGGTGTCCTATAAGGTACAGTGACTCAGCCTCCCCAGTTACCTGAGGTGGACACTCTTAGTGCACCTTTGTGGACTTTGTGTTCAGCCTTGTGTTGTAGTTAAGTTTTGATTGTTGTTGGTATCACTGGAGGGGAATTGACCTCTAGGCCAATTGGCTGTGAAGATCAGCTGTGTCTAGGCTGGGAGAACTGCTGTGCACTCTTATGAGACAAGACTTGCAAAATTGCAAAAGCCTCTGTGCTCAGTTTGGATGGGGCAGAATCTCAGCGCGGGGCAGACAGCCTTGGCTTCCCATCAGCCCTGCCCTATGAGGCCCTTGGGTCTCAGTATCCCTTAGTAACTGCTACAAGCACCTCTGCGAGAAAGCTGTCCTCGAGTTCTGCCTGCTGCCAGACAGTCCAGTTTCTCCCCAAATGAGTTGGGGTTCCCAGAAACTTTCCTGGAACTGGAGTTCAGCGCAGTCAGGACCTTCTGTCTCCCTCCCACTTTAGAAAGCCAGCCACACACTCAGCTACCCCTGCATTCAGCACTCAGTCCTCTCTGCATGTGCGCGTGCCTCCGGACCTCTGCCTTCCGTAGCTCCCGAATCTCAGTGTGCTTTCTCTTTTCCTGACAGTCCAGATTCCCCCCAAATGAGTCTGGTTTTCCAGCGTCTTGCCCAAGACTGGAGTTCAGTACAGTCGGAGCTTCCCTTTCCCTCCAGCTTTAGAAAGCCAGCCACACACTCTGCTGCCCACACAGCCACCCGTCCTCTCTGCATGTGTGTCTCCATACCTCAGCCTTTTGCAGTTCCTCTGAGTTTCAATGTGCTTTCCTCTTTTCTTCTAGTTGTAGAATTTCCACTCAGCCAGCGTTCTTGTGGTTCTGGATGGTGTCTGTTTTGTCTTTTAGTTGTAGTTTTGATATTGTTGTGTGAGGCAGCAGTTTAGGTGTTTTCCTATGCTGCCATCTTGGTTTCTTTCGAGAGGCAGAATCTGATAGAGAGTATTAAAAGAAGGAAAAACTCTGCTATCAAAAATATCTGATATCAGAAATGAGAAAGGAGGCCTGCAAAAGATAAGTAACACTGTGCCAATGATGAGAGTGAAGCTCATACATTTATAATGAAACTAATCAGCAGAGTTCTATGTCTAATATAGCTGTGCCAGGACCTCTGGGCACTTGAGAAGAGACAGTGGTTAGATGGTTTCATTTAGAAGCAAGACCTGGAAGAGCAAATATAGTAGAAGGATCGTCTGACTAGAGAATTCAGAGAGCTGGTAATAAGAGGAATTTTGAATTTGTTCTAATATGAGCTCTGACTTATTTATCTTGAATTTGAATTTTTCTAATATGAGCTCTGAATTATTTATCTTGTTCATTTCTGTATCTCCAGTGTCTGCAGCAGTGATCCTTAACCTTATCTGTGGATTAGAATCACCTGAAGAGCTTCTGAAATTCCTGATGCCTAAAATGCATTGTAAACCAATTAAATTGGAATCTCTATGTGGGTACCAGGCACCGTATTTCTTAAAGGTCTCTGGCCCTGGCCAGTGTGGCTCAGTTCCTTAAGCATCATCCCATGCACCCACAGAGAGGTCCACCATTTTATTTCCATTCTGGCCACATGCCGGGGTTGTGGGCTCCAGTAGGGGGCTTTTAGGAGGCAGCTGATTCATGTTTCTCTCTCTTCCTCTCCTTTTCTCTCTCACTCAAAAAAAAAAAAAAATCAATGAAAACATTAAAATAAATAAATAAATAAATAAAGGTCTCTGAATGGGTCCTGTATATACAACCAAGCAAGAGAATGACTGTCTGAAACAATGTCTAGCATAAAGTAGAAACCTAATAAATTTAGTTCAATAAATGAGAGAATGGCATTCAAGTTAGATTAGAGAGGCCCTAAAACTAGGAATGGCTGAGATTGAGAAAAGAAGAAGAGACTGAAGTCTCTGTGAACTTGAAGTGTAGGTTTGAGATTTGGGTACTTACATTGTTTTCCAAGACAGATATTTATAAGTTTATTATTTTGGAGTTGGTAGTTTTGAGTGATATAATTTAATTCAGTTTTGGTGAAGGGATTTTTGCATAAATACTATGGGGTTGAAGATTGCTACAGTAGTGGCTGTTAAAGATCTGAAGGTTTGTGAAGTTAAATGGTAAAGTTGAACAGGGCGTGTCCAGAGGGGAGGAGGAAAGGAAGTTAATGGCTCTCAGATTGGACATTGATCTCAACTGAACTAGTTCTGGCTTGCACTTCTTCCTGTTAATTTCATTATCCTAAATTCATGTTTTTCAGCAAGTCCCTCGAACCCTCTGAATCTGAGATCTCATTTGCTTCCCTGGGACTATGTCCACTTTACCCTAAAACACACACACTATTGGTAAAGTATTATTGTGATTTAGCTTATTCACGTTCCTGCTTTCAACATACTATTAAGTGAAGGCATTGAAGACTGGGAATACAAAGAGTAGTGAAATGTGGAAAATGTTGTCAAAATTCACCTTGTTTACTTACATTTTTGTTTAAGGCTATTCTGATCAGAGCTTCTATTGAGCAAAAAACGACAATAGAAAAATCCACAAAACTTCTTCCTCCCCAAATACCTTAAGGGCTTAGGAGAAAAACAGAGAAGCCAATGAAATGGCATTTATTTATTTTTTTTATTTGAATAAGTCATTTATTGCTCATTTATTTTATCACAACCCACAACCTCAATATTGGATTATGAGTCACACTGAACTCTGATGGTAATTAGGTGATGAAGGTGGGTTGGGCTCCATGAAAGAGTTTATGTATACCCTGTCTGCTGACCAACAGCCAAGTCCTTTCCAAGGAATACTTGGGTCAAGTATGATCAGGTGGTAAAGAAGCTTGTCACTCATTGTTTTATTTTATGAAGAAGTATTTGTGTTCTTTCTCCCAGTGAAGTAAACATTAACTTCTAGATGGGAACAGCTATCCTTGTCATCTCAGAGGTACTGGATTACAAGACATATCTGGGACAGTTCCAGATGGCAGCATGTAAAACAAATGGTACAGCCTCAAGCAATATTTGATTAAGAATTGTGCTCTCTGTGGGAGACAGTAAGCCCTCAAACCAGCTAGTGAACTCTCCCCCAGCCCCAGGGCAGGATGTTTGGGGTAGTTTCAGGAGGACAAGTAATACCCCTTGTGCTGTAGGTGAGAGGAGGTGAGCCAAAGAAATGGTCACAATGGCATCTGAATGGGAAGAAAGAAGACTCCAAAATGAAAACATGAAGTCCTCATCAAAGCAGCAGAACTGAGGAAGGCCACCCATTCTCTCCATCGCCTTGTCCTGACTCTGTCCGGGTCACCACCTTCCAGCCCTTGTTTAGAACCTAGAACCAGCAGCAGAGTCCTGCATCCAGCCTTGGCCCCCTTCATTCCAGTTCAAGTTCTGCAGCCATTGGGCCCTATCTAAAATGCCATTCTGGTTTTATCATTCCCCTGCTTAAGTCCATTGCATGACTTCCTGTTTCTCCCATTTCTCACAATTAAGTACAGCTCTGAACAACTATAGCTGAAAAGGTCTACTATAACTCAATTTCTGCCTGCCACTCCATTTTTAAATTTTTCCATTTCCAGATTCCATTCTTAACTACATTAAACTTCTAGTGAAGCTCTTTTGTTTCCTCTTCTGAGAATTCTCTTCCCCTTCTTCTTTTTCTGGCTAGCTCCTCCTTATTTATCATGACTCAATTTAGATAGCCTACTGGATACTCCCATAGCACCTTAAATTTCTCCAGTCAAAATGGGTACATACCTTAGGCTGTTTCCTTACCTTCTTGTCTTTCTGGGCAACATTAGCTCACATTGAGTGTTTAATATTCATCATACCCTATTTAAGTAATTTTCTTGTCATAGCTCCTGTGATTCCCATAAGGATCCTGTGAGACATTTGATGACAAACAACTAAGGCTTATGTTAAGTGATTTGCTTAAGTCCTGCAGCTAGAAGGCTCTACAGGGCAAGATGGTATCAGTCTTGATACTGTGCAACAATTGTATACCTAGCCCTTATATGTACTAGCACTTACATTGCACTTAGAATGTGCTGGGCATCTCTCAATCTTGTATCAATAGGGTGGTGAACCTGAGAAATAAAGGTTAAGTGGTCACACAGCTCATGGTCACACAGTTAAATAGTCAGGCTGGGATTTCAACCTAAGCAGCTGGCTTTAGAACTGCTACACTCTTAATCACTTCTTCTCTTGTATGAGCAAAAACTGCAGAAATGTTAAGGAAACAAAACAGTCAATAAAATAAAGCAAATTGAAATCACCATTTAATAAGGCAATTTGTCAGTTCTTCAGACTGCTTCCTATAATCTTTTCCACAGTGCAGACGACAGAAGGATAGATGCATAGTTCCCACCAAATGAAAGTATGTCTGAATCATTTTTTATCTGGGAGCACTCCAACTTCACTGAGTAGTAATCAGTGACTTTAACAAAATGCAATGAAAATTTCCTTTTGGCACTGAAATATGTACTCAACGTACATTCTTTAGAAAATAAGGCGGGGAGAAATCCAATGGGATTACAGTGAAAAGTTTAAGAAAACCAGCTATAATAGAAGAGGACTGCTGTGGTTTTTTGGGGGAAAAAAAGAATGGAAAAATCTGTGCAGTTCCAAACAAGGCAAAAAAGTTTAGTTTGGTATTGTCAAGTTCAAATAGAACTTGGGTGGCAGAAAGAAAAAAAAGCAGTCGAAACCAGTTTGGTTTAGTGGATAGAGCATCGGCCTGCGGACTGAAAGGTCCTGGTTACAATTCTGGTCAAGGGCATGTACCTTGGTTGTGGGCACATCCCCAGTAGGGGACATGCAGGAGGCAGCTAGTCAATGTTTCTAACTTTCTATCCTTCTCCCTTCCTCTCTTTAAAAAAATCAATAAAATATATTTTAAAAGGAGAAGAAGAAAAGCAGAGGAATGCTTTCAAAGTTGTGTTTTTTTCTCCCTTCCCCAGATGGAAAACCCTATTGCTGACGCAGGCTGGCTTTTCTGTCATTCTGATTTCTGTATTTCTCTGGTAGTTTCTTCCACAATGAATTATTTTAAAAGATCATCTCAGGCCCTAACCAGTTTGGCTCAGTGCATAGAGCATGGACGGCCTGTGGACTCAAGGGTCCTGGGTTGAATTCCGGTCAAGGGCATGTACCTTGGTTGCGGGCACATCCCCAATGGGGAATGTGCAGGAGGCAGCTGATCAATGTTTCTCTCTCATTGATGTTTCTAACTCTTTATCCCTCTCCCTTCCGCTCTGTAAAACATCAATAAAAATATTTTTTAAAAGATTTCAGCATTTTCTCTTTTCATAAAATAGAAGAAATTTGAATAACTAATGGAATTTTTTTTTTAACTCTTTGGAGAATAGATGGAGGATAATGACTTGGAGGATTCAAAGAAAGAAGATCTCTACCTAAGTGAGGGAGGGACACATCCCCAATCAAAAGACATGTGCCTGTAGCTTTGGTGGTTCCAGTGTAGGAGACCCTAATAATTGTCACAAATACCAGAAGTTTATTTGACATGGCTGCTACCTTTTGTTGTTGACCAGAAATGATTGCTTGGAGATGGAATGGAGCTCACAGATTAGGGCTGGGATTTGTGTGGATTTAGGGAGAAGCAAATGATAGTAAAGAAGGAAACTCATAGATGGCTAGCCTTAGTTTCTGGGTAGAGCCAATTATTGAAGCAAGAAAGTCTTTGGGGAAGAATAGGTGAAAGGGAGAAAATTTAAAAAATTAATTTTTCACATGTTAAGTTTAAAATTTCTGTACCAGGGTCCCACCTGGTCTCTCTTGTTTTACCCGTGCATTATAGTATCTATTCACTATGTAACAGCAAAAGGATCCCTTTAAATTGTAACTCCAAGTCATCTAATGACTCCACATTTCACTTCAAGTAGAAGCCAAAGGCATCACCTTATTTCTGAATGCCTCCTTGCTCTTTCTGTTCCAGCTACACTGGCCTCCTTGCTGTCTCTTGACCATGCCAGGTACACTCGCACCTCAGGACCATTTTCCTGGAGTGCTCTCCCTACAGATATCTTAGATGTCTTCCTGACCTCACCTCCTTCAAACCTTTGCCCAAGTTTCAGGATCTCTGTGAGATTGGGCTGACCTCCCTACTTAAAATCACAATTACTCTTCCATCTCCAACACTCTATCCCTTCCTTCCTTCCTTCCTTCCTTCCTTCCTTCCTTCCTTCCTTCCTTCCTTCCTTCCTTCCTTCCTTTCTTTCTTTCTTTCCTTCCTTCTTTCCCTCCCTCCTTCCCTGCCTCCCTTGCTTGCTTCCTTCCTTTCCTTCTTTCCTTCCTTCCTGTTTTTCTTTCATCATCTTCCATTGTACTATGACTGTTTTATAAGGTCAATTGTTAATTTCTGTCTCCTCTCACAGAATATGAGCATCATGAAGGAGAGAGATTTGATACTAATATATCCCTAGAACCTAGAATATTTCATGGCACATGGGAAATACCCAATAAATATCGACTGAATGAATAAAAATGACTGACAGATATTAATAAAAAGGTCCTTTCTTAGTCTGCTCAGACTGCTCTAACAAAATAGCACAGACAAAATACCAGACATTTCTTTCTCACAATGTGCAGGCAGGGAAGTGTACAATCCAGGTGCTGACAGGTATACTGTCTGATGAGAGCCCTCTCCTAACTTTCAGACAGCTGTTTTTCTGTTGTGTCCTCGCATAATGGAGATCTCTCTCTTCCACCCTTTCCCTCCTTCCCTCCCTTCCCCCTTTTTAAGGCCTCCAATCCTGTTATATTAAGGCCCACCCTTATGACCTTATTTAATCTTAATTACCTCCTAAAGCTCTATCTCCTAATATCGTCACATTGAGATTAGAGCTTCAACATCTTAATGTAGAAGGACAAACAATTCAATCAAAAGCAGTAATCAAGAAATAAATATTGCCAAAACTGGTTTGGCTTAGTGGATAGAGCATTGACCTGTGGACTGAAAGGTTCCAGGTTCGATTTTGGTCAAGGGCATGTACCTTAGTTGCGGGTATATCCCCAGTAGGGGTGTGCAGGAGGCAGCTGATTGATGTTTCTCTCTCATCAATGTTTCTGACTCTCTGTCTCTCTCCCTTCCTCTCTGTAAAAAATCAATAAAATATATATAAAAAAAGAAAAGAAATAAATATCGACAGTGTGCTTTTTTATGCATTTGGGACTTTGTTTACAACCTGGTTATTCCACCCTAATTAACCGAAGGGGCTCTGACAAAGCAGAATAGTGCTGAGAGAGCCAGACACCAGGCCTCTCCAGAGGGCAACCAACATCTTCCACCTGGAGCAGAAGACAGCTGCTGTCTTCAAGTGTTTGGGAAAAATTATTGGTAAAGGTTCAGCAGATCTATTGGAACATGTAGAAAAAAATTAATGGTAGACACATGGAAAGTTAAGCGAAGGCAGTTTCAATTCCAGGAAAAACAAAATGTTATATGAAGTGGAAATATTCTTAACATGCAGCTTGGGTTGAACAATGAGTATTCACTGGTCATAGTCATCTAAGTGATTGCTGACTTAGCAAAAGTTAAAACAAGGCTATGAAAAGGACCAAAGTTTTTCTACCCCAAAATATGCCATTTGCTATATTGATTTCAAGCTGGTTATTAAGAAACAAAAGATTTAAAAGAACCTTTGACCCTTCCTCCTAACCTGACTATAAGAATTCAGATAGAAAAACCTACTTAAAGGAAGGGAGCATCATGCAGCATCATAGTAGAACCTAATTGTGGCAGATAGGGAGAAGTCTAGCAAATTCAGGTTCCTTCTGTGTTCCATTGCTTCTGGGTAGCCCAGGTAATAATTTGTTTACTGCATGTTTGTCCTTCTCATTTATCTGTAAATTGCATTCTTTCCCTTTGAAATCCCAGACTCGGGTCTAGGATCCTATCTAATAAAGAGGGAATGTGCTAATTGACTGTCACACCCTCACAAATATTGGGGCATCCAAAGCCAATAAAGAGGGAATATGCTAATTAACTGCCATGCCCTCAAAGATGGCGGCACCCAGTCTCCTTAGCCCTGCTAGGGTGGCATGGTGGGCCCATCCCCAGGACAGAGTCCTCGAATCCCTTCAGCCCCTCAGCCACCCAGGGCCAGCCCGAGGTGCAGGTAAGCCGAGGATGGCGGCTGCCCAGCCACCCAGAGTCACCCGAGGCCCAGGTAACCAGGGCCCGGCTGAGACTGTTCTGCTGGCAGTGGCAGCAGCAGAGGTGTGATGGGGAAGTTGCCTTCCCCTGATTGCCAGGTTGCCTCCTGCCCCTGAGGTCTCTCAGACTGTGAGAGGGAGCAGGCTGGGCTGAGGGACCGCCCCCCCCCCCATCTCCAGTGCATGAATTTTAATGCACTGGACCTCTAGTGGCCTATAAGCATCAATTGCCCAATGCCTCTTTGGATCTAATATTCATGGGTCTAATATAGACTGCATGTACATCTATAATACATTTGGGGCATTTACCCTTGTTGCTGTCTCTGCTAATAGGATTATTAGCTCAGCCAGAAGAACTTAGAAAGGTGAGAAAAAAATTATTTTTTGCCCCCCCCCTTAAATACATTGAGAGGATGAAGGAGGAAGGGGAAATGGTAAGTGGTGTGTGTGTGTGTGTGTGTCTGTGCACGCGTGCATGCACACGTGTGGGCCCATGTGTTTTTGTGATATGTTTTAAATTTTATAATGGGTGCATAGAAAATGTTTAAATTTTATCAAGAAATAGCAGTATAATTCTATAATTTAATAATATGCAAATAATCATAGTGGGGACAGTATTAAAATTGAAAGTGGTTTCCCCTAGGAGTGGGGTAGGGGAGCAGGATTGTAAACTGGGCAGGGGAATTTTAGTTTTCACTAAAGCCTTTTACTAGTCAAACATTTAAACATATGCATATCCTATCTAATAAAGAGGGAATATGCAAATTGACCATCACAGCATTACAAAGATAGCATCGCCCACATCAGAGGCAGGGGTTTCTATAACATAGATGGCCATGCCCACAGCAGAGGCTGAGCTCCTGTAACACACCTAACAAGCAGCAGGGACCTGATGCTGTGCCCCCACACACCCGGTGGGGCTTGACAGGGGACCTCAGACCACACCCCCCGCTCCTGCACCAGGCCCAGGGACCTCAGGTAGTGCCCTCCACCCAGCAGGGCTTGATGGGGGACCTCAGGCTGCACCCTGGCCCCAGCATGAGTCCAGGGGACCTCAGGCTGTGCCCCCTGCCCTGGCACTAGGCTGGGGGACCTGATGGTACTCTGGGGAATCTGGGGCTGTGCCCCCTACCTGGCACCAGGCTAGGGGACCTGAAGTTACACCCCCTGCCAGGGGTGGCTTGACAAGGGTGGGGATGGCTGGACCTGGATCTTGCCTAATGGGGGTGAGGCTGGCTGGGTCCGAGTCTTGAACAATTTTGAGGTGCTGCAGGTGGGTGGGGACTTGACTCTGGGTCTCACAGTACACCCCAGACTCTGATAGGAGGAAGATTTTCATATACATTTTACTAGTTTTCTTTAATCTTTGACACTTTTTATTATAGAGAAAGTGCAAGTAGCAATATTAAAATATTTAATTAGTTCCTTTTTAATGTGCATGAATTTTGTGCACCAGGCCACTAGTATTAGATAAAAGTCAGTTACACATTATACCTTATTTAAATATATATGCTGTCCCCAAAAAAATGTATGCACACACTTTCAATAATTATAAAGGTAGCATTTATTAAAATACATTTCAGTTTTTAAATTGAGCTGTCAGCTATTAAAGTGTGTGTATATTTTTGGGGAGACATCCTGTATTGTACAGGAGATGAAAAAGAGGAGACAGATTATGCAGACAGCTCTTTCAGGAAATCTTTGCCTGCAGGGAGGGGGCAGCAGCCCAAACATTCAATGGTGAACTTAAATATTTTTAAAAATTAAAATAGTAATACCTAGTTAGCAAATAAAATAGTGCTGGGTTTATAATGAAAACAAAAACAAACTAAAAAACAGAATTTTCTGCCCCACCCTTTCCAACTCACAGCTTTCCATTCACGGATAAACATTTAAAGTTATAACTTCTCCCCCCCGGTACAGGTGAGCACAGTTTCCTGTGCTCTGAGAAAGGAAGGCACATTCAGGATTTGGCAAAGGGAGAAGGTGCTGCATTTCCTTGAGAGCTGGCCATCTGACTGGCACAGTGCTCTTCCCAGGTCTTACCCCCAGCAGCCCTTTCAGAAGGAGAACTGCCTAGAGAGGAAGCTAGGGAGGTATGGTAGGGCATTTCTGTAGAAACCTATGATCTCTCAGAACCCCAGAGTTCTCTCTGTGCTTAGAAAATGCTTGTGCAACCAGTTACAGCTTAAAGCTGCAAGGCCTGATTTCAGCTAGGGGAGTGATTTCCTATATCCGCATTCATTGAGAAGGAAAGGTGAGAAGAGAATCACAAAGCTTTCTGTTATCTTTGGACCCTGGGTCACCATAATTATAAAGAAGTAAACAATAATTCTTGTGGTCACACCTCTACTAAGAGCTCTGTAGGTAGGGATGGATTTTAGTGCACTCTAGTGTGTGTAACAATAATGATATATTATAAACATACTTTGAAAGTCAGCATACAGTGTTTACTTCCTGAACATTAATGAAACAACATTATTAGTACAGAAAAGCAACTAAAACTATGAAAAATTTCAAAGCAAAATAAAAAAAATCCTAAGGAAAACGACTTAGCTGGCTTGCAGATCATTATTTAATAATTTTTAAAGGTTACATTTTAAGTTAAGTGGTAACCTACTTTCTCCTTTTCCCAACGTATGTAAGAGAATGACAGATCAGCCAAGTTTAATATAATATAACCCATTATAGATATTACTAAACTTGAATGCTGTAGGCAGAGCTAGTGCACAAACATATGCCACTGCCCAGGAATGGGATTCATTTTGGAGGCAGGTCATAGTAACTAACTTGGGGCGAATCATGCAATCATTTCCAGAGGGATATTTCCTAAATGTTCGCCATCAGGGACCTAGCTCCCTGTTATTTCCATGTTACTCACTGTCCGCCGTGGTACGGAAATGTTGATAGGGGAGTCAAGCCACCACATCTTTTACTAGTAGCGGTATCATGTGGTTACAGCAGCCTAGAAGGGAAAACTCATGTGCCTTCAGGAACCAGACCAGTAAGTAAAATGGGAATAATGATGGGAACCCAGAGTGCATGGGTTGAATTAAACTTACACTTATGCATGCACATGTACTTGTACACACCAGCCACTCTTCTGGCCAAATAAGAGTCCGCTGGGTACATCCTCCCTGGGAGTGACCAGTTTGTGACCTCTGCTTAGCTGCAGGGATAATATCCCTATACAAACTCTAGGATTATAACCGACCTCTAGACTCTCTAGGGTTTCTGACCCTATCCTGGAACAGAATGAATTTAGGCCAAAAGTAGTTAATTCGAGATGATTGCCTGAAGTTCCACCTATCCTTCAAGCCCTGCTCCAACTCCCTGCTCTGTCACAGCAATCCCGCAGTGCATGGGTATGTGTCAGCTTCAGCCCCTGGATCCCAGGGCTCAGCCTCATCTAGGCATAGCTATGTAACCCCCATAAAACCAAAATAAGAAATTTCTGCGTATTTTGATTGGCATATAGAAATTATAAAAAAAATTCTAGAACTACATTCAAACAAAAGAGTATCTCCCACCCAAAGTATTCTCTTCATGGTTCCTTCGAACACCAGTCCCAAGAGATGCTCCCTGAAAAATGCTCTTTGGTCAAATGCTCCACTCCATCTCCTAGAGACAGAGGGGACCTTGGAATTGTAAAGGCCCTGAAAAGATCAGGAGAGATGAAAGAAAAATTTCCTTTCTTTTACCCAGAGTTCTCTTCACGCAGTAGACCATGGTCCTACATTAACTAAGCAATTATCACATTGTAGTGTTAAACTACCAAATACATATAATCTAGTCAACGACTTCAATAAATACCCAAAAAAGTGACTAGCATGGTGGTAATATAGTTACATTTGCTGGTTGGAAAAATTTCCCCACATAATTTACACACCATACATTCTTAAATACATTGAAATGTCCACTGTGTTATAGTGCTGCTGAGTTCTAACTCCGCTTTAAATGATTCATCCTAAGTTATAAGTCTCAGGGTAGAGTGGTGTTCCTCAACACTGTTTAACATTTCATTCAGCTGTGTCTCCACCTGAGCGAAACAACCGTCAGGAGGACTTCAACTTTTTCGTTACCTCTGAAAAGAATCGCATGGCATCACACAGTTGCTGTGGGATATTTACACAGGTGGGTGTGTTTATATCCTTATTGATTTCTCATGGACCATTTAAAAATAGGAGCCATAAATTATGTATGGCCAAAACCTATTAGAAACTGCAAGGGAACCACACTTAAAGCAAATGGCCCAAGAACTGTAAAGTCAGCTGGCTTAGAGCGAGAATTTCTAACAATCATTTATTTGTAACTGCCTACCGGGTGTCTCTGGCATGGCGGCAGGTCAGATGCCAGCTGTGCACAGGTCAGATGCCAGCTGTAGAGAGGGCACACAAGACCCCGTGAGCATCAGGGGTTATTACTAGTGGCCCCAGGACTATGCTCATCTCCACAGATGATGCCCACAGAGAGCCAATGAGTTCCTCCCATGAGGCTGTGTCCTTTATAACTGAGCAGCATTCCCCTCATGTCATGTTATGGGCAGAAATAACAGAAGAGTGTGAGGGGCGGCCTGTGTTCAGTATCAGGGCCAGTGACACTGCTCGTCTGAAGATGCTTCAGCAATGGTCCATCCCATAGCTGCCTCAGGAGGTCTTGAGGCAACACCTGTGCTGCCACCAGGTAGTGGAAAGCACATTAAACTCTCCTAGTCATAGATCTCCTAGATAAAGGATTGGACTTAGAGCTTAGATAAAAGATGTGGTCTCCTTGGAGTTCAGGCTAACTGACACTTGACAATCCGACAGACAGTTATCTATAGGAGTGCTTTCACACCTTCTAAGTGCAAGCGGAAGTTGATGTCTAGAAAAAAAAACTAAGGAAAATAGACAATCTATGTGGAGAACATAGAAAAGCATACAAATAGCTTCTGGCTATTATGCACAGGGACTTTGTGGCCAACTATACCTCTCCTTCTCCTGTGAGAACCAGGCAGAGAAGGAGCTAGTTGTTCTTCTGGAGGATGGCTGAGCGACCAGGGCTGGTTAGCAATCTCTGAACATGAGCCAGCTCTGTGACAATTAAATGGCATATCCTGGTTCTGTTCAAAAGCTTCACCCTTGGGCAGGGACCTAGAATCTGGAAAATGGCTGGCCAGTGTTCTGAGACCTTTCTTCCTGGCAAGCAGTGTGGAAGTGAAGTTTGTTTTTGCAACTAATATTTATTTACTGAGTGTGAGCTACGTGCTAGTTGTCAGGACTACCATGGTGAGAGACCCTGACTACCTTGATGGAGTTTGTCATTAGCCTAGTGAGGGGGAAAAAACTTTAAAACCAAGTCACAAAAATAAATATGCATTTTCAAATGATGATATGAAAGAGAAATATAGGATAATTTGAGACATTGTAAATGGTATTAAGCTGAGAGCTGAAGGCTAGAGTTAGGGAAGGAAGAAGGAAAGGAAGAAAGGAGGGAGGGAGGTAGAAAGAGAGAGAGGGGAGAGAGAGATAGGTAGATATAGACAAGAGAGTTCTAACTCCGCTTTAAATGATTCATCCTAAGTTATAAGAGAGAGAAAGAGAGAAAAAGGGAGAGAGAGAGAGAGAGAGAGAGAGAGAGAGAGAGAGAGAACGCGCTCGTGCGCGCGCTCACACGTGAGTGCCTGTATGTGTGAGAGTGGGAGATGAGAGCTGGGGACATGGGAAATATCCTGAGCTGAAGGAACAACAAAGGTCATGTGGGGTGTGGGGGGAGGCGAGGGTGGGGGCTTGACCCTTTTGAGGGACTGAAAAAACGCCATGTGGTTGTCATGTGTGCCTGAGGCAGAGATGAGTCTGAGTTGAAGTTGGAGGTAGGCAGGGGTCCTCTAGCTCAGGGCTTTGTAGGCCACGATGAGCATTTGTGATTAGATTCTAAGGACACAGTGCGTTTGTTGCTGACCTGCAGTGACTGGCTGGATTGATGTGCATCCCCCAGCTGCTGACCTGAATGATAGCGTTACTCAGCAGTGGTTCTTTAAAGTGAACAGGGATTGGGGTGTGACCTTGGGTGCAATGACAGAGAAACTGGGTCACATTTCATTACACATTTTGTAGGTTATCAATGTTGGTGATAATGCTTTATCAAGATTGTGAGAAAGGCATATAGTCATACAGGAAAACACTTCATGTTGATTGGATAACTCTGAAGCCTCTAATGCTATGATCATATGTGCAAACATCCATTGAGGCAGAGCCAGTGGGCAGAGAGGGTCCCTGCTGAAAAGAGAATCTGGAGGCAACTGTTCACCCAACCTCCTGCCCTAGTTGAACATCTTATAAGCAGCTGCCTACTACACCTCAGTTCAAGAAATAGGAGGGGACTTCAAATACCTCACTCACTGGATCCTCATCCTAAACTTAAAAAATTTTTTTCTGAATGATTTTTTAGAAAACAGTCATCAAAAAATATGAAGCTGCAAAATCTTTAACATTCCAGAGAATGCCTGTTGCACTGTCCACATGTGCAAAGCCTGGGCTAGGATCTTTAAACATTAAAATCCGAATAAGCCCAAGGAGAATGTGCCTCATAAGGTGTTTTTTGGAAGTATGTTAATTCAGCTTGTTTTGTATTTTGTCTGAGAAGTGATTCATTTTTCTTTTATATTTGGTGTGTGGGAAGCACATGTGCATTTATGTGTCAGTACCTTCAACTCCAATGAACCAGGGGAAACCTTAGAGATTAGTAGAGGAAAGAGCTACCATTTCAAGTTATGTTTTTATGAGTTTATCAAATATTAAAAAAAGTTGTTGGGTAAAAGCATTATTTATAAACTTCTAGACAGATGATATGACTTACTGTTTACAGATGTATTAAGTCAGAAGAGTAATGCATTCTTGGCTTAAAGTAAATCCTCAGATCACCATCATGACGGCAACGAAATGAATCTGAATGGGCGAAGAGGCAAGAACTAATTGTTTCAGGACATTGAGAATGAGAACAAAAATGTGCTAGAAAAGCACAGCATGTATGAACTCCGCATACTGCTCAATATGTCCCACAGCCTCCTGTCCTAAGGCAGTAAATCTGAAATAATACTTTGCTGTTATGTGCTTTACTTCATAGAACAATAACTCCCCTTTGTCTCATTCGCATAATCTTAAGAAAAGTGGGAAAATAATACAGCAATAACCTACTTGACAGAAGTATGGCTATGAAGAAAAAATGATTCTAAAGTCATTGGCAGATGGGGGCTAGATCCATAGAACTGAATGATCTGAGGGTTGAAAAAATACTTCTCAATTTTTATTTGCCACAGGATTGTAAAGTTGGCCTCTATACAGCATAGCCAAACCTTTATCTCCATAGTCTTGGACCATGGAGAATGGATATAGCCAGCTAGAATAGACAGTTTAAACGTAAGATGTTATATAAACAAAACCACTATAGACTCAGTGTTACATAAATACTTCATTACTATTTTTGTTGTCATTGATTGTTGTTAATCCTCACCTGAAGATATTTTTTCTATTGATTTTTTAGAGAGAGTAGGGGGCAGGATAGAGACAGAGAGAGACAGAGGGAAAAACATCAATGTGAGAGAGGCACATGGATCAGTTGCTTCCTGCACATGCCTTAACAGGGAATCTAATCTGTGGCCCTTTGATTTTTGGGCCGGTGCTCTAACCACTGAACATACAAATTAGGGCAATACTTCATTACTATCACTATTATAATATTGATTGCCTATTGAGGCCAATTTATTTTTATTTTTATTTATTAGATCAAGAGAGAAAGAGAGAGAAAAAGAGAGGTTGATTTGTTGTTCCATTTATGCATTCATTGGTTGCTTTTTATATGTGCCCTGATTGGGGATTGAACCTGCAATTTTGGTGAATTGGGACGACACTCTAACCAACTGAGCTACTCAGCCAGGGCTTGGGTTGATTTAAAAAATCCAGGTGATTCCATCCTAGAGTACAAGGAAAAGGGGCATTTCACAGCTGTGAAATGTCATGCTCCTACCAGTTGCCTTTATCTGAATACCTTTCATGGGACACAGTGAAAACTGGATGAAAGGATGTTGACTTGCAATTGTTTCTTTGGATACTTTGGCAGAGGAACAAACTCACTGCCTAAAAACGTAGTAAGTTCTTTCAGTGAAACAATAATAAACCTTTTTACTATAAACCACGATTATTTTCAGGTACTCAATACTTTTTATTTGCTGAAAGGGTAGGCCTCATTAACAAATGCTTTTTTTTGTTATATCCTGAAGCATAAGAACATAAACTCTATTTGCTAAATGTGGGAATTAACTTCGATTTATTAATTTTACAGGACTTAAAAAAATTAAGATTTTTTAAAAACTTTAGATAAAGCACAGTAATGTGATTTCTAGCCTACCAATTAATTTCAATACTTGAGATTATGTTTCCTGCAAAGCTCTATGCTTGGACTTTGGATTATAGATTTTCCACGCCCCATACTTCTACATCATCTAGTTCTCTGGAGGTCATTTCATAGATTGCTAGACTCTATTAGAAGGATAAGAGTTAATTCAATCTTTCATTTCAGGAGTTCTAATAATTGAGGAGATAAGAATAGAAAACTGAGAAATAAGTTTATTTTATTTTACTATCTCTGCAGTTTTAACCCACACTTCTTTTTTCCCTTTATTTTCAATATTATTTTTGCACAACGTTTGCAGTTTGCATTAAGCAATAAAGCAATAAAAGTGTAAAGATAAGGTCCACATGTTCCAGGGAGTGTCTGTATAAAGCAATTAGTAAGAATAACTGGGACTTGGCAGAGCCTTCAAATGGGATTTGCCTCAGCCATACTTTAATGAGCAAACTGGTCTCAGTGGTTTATGTAATACTCTTGGGTTTTCACACTATTGAACAGGTCTATCTTCAGTCTGTAATTTACTTCTGGGACTCCAAAGTGGGTTGAGCTGCATTCTGGATAAAATAAGCTGTGTTAATAATAGGTAAGGTGAAGACTGTTAGCTGTTTACCAAATTCGGTTTCATCCTTCTAAATTATAACGTTGTAGGTGGGCCCATGGCTTACAAGCTGGGAGTGCCATTTTCAGACTCCTTACAGTTAGATATGGCTAGGTTTCTAAGTTCTCCTTAATAGAGTATAAATGGAAGTGATGTGAAGCCATTTGCAGGTTCAGACCCTGAAACATTACATGTATATTCCTTTTTGCTCTTTCCGACTTTGGGGTGCTAAACATGGGCCATTCTGAGACCAAGTCTCAACCATGCAGATAATAAAAACACCCTAGACAGCAAAGGCGAGACAAGATGAATTCATTCTTGCAACTAATATTTACTGAGAATTCACTCCATGCCAGCATCATTCTAAATGCTGGGATACACCAGTGAATAGACAGACCAAAATCCCTGTCCCTCTTGAGCACATATGGGTGATAACAATGGTAAATAAACATAAAGTATAGTTTGTTAGAAATAATGAATTTATTGTTAGAAATTTAGAACAAAAATAAGGCCAAAGGGAGATTGGAAATGGTGATTGGGTCTTATGCCATTATAGGAAACTAAATGAGACCAAATACTGGTCTAGACAAAATAATAGAACAAGGAGCTGTTACATTCTGGGTGTACCTTGAAAGTAGAGAGCTAAGAGGATTTGCTGAGAGACTGGATATGGAGGGTGACAGAAAATAAAGAAGAGTCAAGAAAAACAAGATTTTGGTTTGAGGAACTTGAAAATGGGGTTGTTGTTAATTTATACTGGGAAGACTGTAGGGGAGTTTGAAGGGAAATGTCTATAACTCAGTTTTGGACACAGTTGTAATGACCATTACATTTCAACTGAAGTGTTAAATGACCAGTAAAAATATGTGTCTGAAGGTCAGAAAAGGAATCCAGGTTAAGAATATTCATTTATAAGACATCAATGTGGACGTTATTTAACACTATAGGAATGGTTGAGATCATCTAGAGCAGTGGTCGGCAAACTCAATAATCAACAGAGCCAAATATCAACAGTACAATTGAAATTTCTTTTGAGAGCCAAATTTTTTGAACTTAAACTTCTTCTAATGCCACTTCTTCAAAATAGACTCACCCAGGCCATGGTATTTTGTGGAAGAGCCACACTCAAGGGGCCAAAGAGCCGCATGTGGCTCGAGAGCCGCAGTTTGATGACCACTGACCGAAAGAGTGAGTGATGCAGAGAAAAGAAACAATCCAAGAACTGAACCCTGCCCCCTAACTGTTAGAGGTGATATAAATGAAGGAGAACTAGCCCTCCCCAAACTGAGGAGTGGCAAAAAGGACAGGAGGTGTGATGTTCTGAAAGACAAATGAAGTAAGTTAGAAAAATGAAGAGTATGCAGATCCCTGCATAACTATGTGGAGCAGAGCAACCCGTTTATTCACCCTATGACAGTGGGCAGCAAACCTCCTTGAGTGTGGCTCTTTCACAAAATACCATGGCCTGGGTGAGTCTATTTTGAAGTGTTAGAAGAAGTTTAAGTTTAAAAAATTTGGCTCTCAAAAGAAATTTCAATTTTTGTACTGTTGATATTTGGCTCTGTTGACTAATGAATTTACTGACCACTGCCCTATGGGAGTGTTAAATGACAGAAAAATAGACTTCATTATTTTTAATTCACTGAAGTGTTGTTTCTTTGAAACAAATTTAACTTTTTACCCTAATATCAGGTAAATAGCAAATAGTATCAGCATATAAATCTTCAACAATAACAACAACAAAATTAACATTTATAAAAAATTCTCAAATATTAACTCAGAAATGTGTGTGTGTGTGTATGCACACAAGCAAATGTATATACATGCTCATGTGTATGTGTTAGGAAGAGTTAGAATATTTTTTAATAAGTATGTTTTTATTGATTTGTGAGAGAGGAAGGATAGAGAGATAGAAACAATGAAACATCATCTATTAGCTGCCTCTTGCACTCCCTCTACTGGGGATCAAGCCCACAATCCTGTTTAGGCATCAAACTGATGGCTTCATGGGTTGATGCTCAAGCACTAAGCCACACCAGCTGGGTGAGTTTGAATATTTTAATAATTTAAAAACACACACACATAATTTGGAGTTGACTCTATTATTACTTTTTTGGTCATAGCCTTAGAGGACTTATTTCTGGGTAAATAGAATCTACTTATATATACCTAATAAACACTTCTAGCTTTATTTTTTTGAGAACTATCCAAAGAGGAAATTGAGATAGTAAGAAATAACTTATGTGACGAGTCCTTTTTGTGATCTTTGACCTTAGTTTTTCTATAGTTTTGTTACATTAATTCTCTTGGCTTTTAAGGGCCAAGAGGTCTACCTCTTCAACCAACTTCTAATAGTTCTGCTTGAAGGAAATGAACATAGAAAAATAAACTCATTTTGATGCTCATGAATTTGTTATGTAGTAGCTTTCAAATTTTGTTTCTGTGAGTAGGTATTTTACAAAGGGCATATATTCACAAACCAATGACTAAATATTACATGAGGAAACCTTTCTAAGATTTATATTTGCTGTTATGCCTTTCTTCCCACATCCTGTTATCATCTTTTCACCTATAGATTTTGAGGATCTTTGCCATTATTTTATAGCAGTGTTGATTCTGTACCCCCATAATCTTTTCTTTTGCCAAATAATTTTTAGCATGGTTCAAGTGTTTTATTTCTTTTTTTCCCCCAGGATGTAAATGCCATAAAATGGTTCCTTTAAAAATGATAGAGAACAATAAAAAGAACAAAATTAAGTAAAGTTGCAAATGCAAAGCTGACTTCATCAAGTGTATAGTAGGAAAGGGGCTACACACTTAGATCTGGCACAAAGGGAAATATCCTCACACAGAGAAATAAAGAGGAGAGTAAAAATACTCTGAGTAGTGGATTGCCAAATTTTTAGCCTTCTGTCCAAGAACTGCAACTCTTTAGAGTTTAAATGACATCATATATCATGAATCAGAAGACCTGGGTTCTAAGATCAGCTTAAACACACACTAGCTCGGTCTCTTAGGCTTTGGGGAAACACCAACATTAAGGAAGTAAGCAAAACTGAAGGCCATGGCAAGGGCCCATTCAGTATTCAGAAAAGTGTATCTATTCAGTTTCTAAGATTGAGAAGCCAGAAGCATTTCTCAGAGCTCAGCTTGTGTAACCAGAAAGTCAGGAGAAGAGACCAAGGGCAGTAGTTGAGTGTGGTCAAGAAAGAGAGAACAGCCTAGGGAGGGGGGTCCAGGGTGGAGAGGGGTCACTGGGGGGAAAGGGGGACATCTGTAATACTTTTAACAATAAAGAAACTTTTTTTTTAATGGAGAGAATATTACAGTAGAATTGTCTGGAATAGCTGTTTGCCAGTGATGATTATGGAACAGCTGTGGGATGATTCTTGGGTGGGTATACGCTTTTCATGTGAGACAATAAACCTGTCCCACTTGCATGGATTCTTCGTTCCCTTGTACATTTATTCCTTCACTCACTCAACAAACACTTTGATGTGAAAGACACAGAACGAGGCAGTGGGCATAAAATGGTACGCAGCATAGACACAATTTCATCTTAGCCTTGTGGAATTTACAATCTAGAAGAGACCACTGATTTTAATCAATGAATATACATAAAATTTTTTTTACATTTTCCAAATCATTCTGTGTACTGGGGCTGAGAAGCACTTATGCAGGTCAATTTGTTTTTTGAATTTTTTTTTAACTTTACCTGATTACATTTTTTTTTTCATTTTGCATTCATTATATAAATATCTAATATCCTAGGTTTCCTATAAACTTAATGTAGGCTTTTATCAATCTTTTATAAGCACATCTCTCTCAAAGTAAGTTTCTCTCCCTTTTCTTTCTTTCTACTTTTACTTAGTACATTTTGAAATTCAACATGAGAAAGATAGAGATCTTGAAGGTAATGGAGTTTTGCTCTCTTAGCCTTTTTTCTATCCACTGGGTTTATTATAATAACCTTATGCTTTGGTCACTAGTACAGAAATCAGCTCTAGCAATGGTAGTTGGCAAGTGCATGTACAATGCATAGTGAGGGGCCTCTCTTTCAAATGCTATTTGGAATCCAAAAAATAGTGGCTTTGGGACTTGAAAAATTCAATGAAAGAGTAGAGTGAAGTTTTAAAAGCTATTTAAAGTTCAAGGAGTCTCTGCCTTCAAAGGCAAAGCAAAGTCAAATTAGGGGTTTAGAATCATAGTTCTGAGTGTGATATTTTCAAAAAAGACATGCTTTTGTAACTAGTTTAGGATATAGTTTTGCCTAAGATTATATACACTACCTTCTAATCTTTTTTCTTCCATAATCCTAGCCTGTGTTTTCTTTCTTTCTTTCTTTCTTTCTTTTTTTTTTAACTCATGGGTAAGAGCTACCAGAATTAAAGATATTTTTGGTATTCTTTTGTAGTAAAACACTCTATTCGTTCCATGATAAATAAACACCACAAAAATTATGATCCCACTTGTTAGATAAATACATGGATAGAGTGGTTTCAAAACGAACCATCCCACATAAGAATATAAACAAGAAAATGTTAATTTAGTGAATAAAAAATTCTATCAGTAGAACACAGAATTTTGAGACAATATTTGAAAAATATTTTTAGAAAATATTTGTTCCATAGGAATTCACATTACTGGAATATCATGAAAAATATCTTCAAAGTATAAACAAATACCTTTATAATAAGTTTCTCAGAGAAAATTTAATTATTTAACTAAAGGAAAATTAAGTCAGCCAAACTAGATTATTTAGACTACCCAAACTTATATTAATTGGATTTAGTTAAGTTAGCAAAATAATTACCAGTTTTAAATGTATTTTTATATTTTATTACATTATCATTTTTATTACTAATTATAAATTTACTATCCAGTAACTAATCTATTCCAAAATTTAAAAGTATATTTTAAATGAAATAGTCTTGTTTCTTGTTAAAATTATAAAACTTTTAAATTAACAAATTAAACTATCAAATTGTTTGGTCAGTACTTATCCATAGAAATGCTTTTCGGTAAATGAATCGAGAAGCTGAACTTTGAATTAGCCTGTGTACATGAATTTATGCTTAATTCTATAGTTTTCCTCATACTTTCAATGTTTGTGTGAACTAAATGAACTAAATGCTTTAAAATTTAGCGGAAGTTAACTAGAAGCTTGTCTGCAATGTATTCAAACTGTGTGACTATACATATACCAATATATCAAAAGTACTGAATAAGTAGATTTAGAAAAAGAACTATCACATTACCTGTGAAATTAATAGGTGAGTTCTACTGCCACGGCATGTTGTTATTGGTTTTCTGTTTCTGACTGTAAATTTTCAGTTTTATTCCTCTTCTTTTGTTCCTTAGCTTATCCCCTCTCCCCACCGCCCCTTACCTTCTTCCCTTCTTTCCCTTCATCCAGCTCCACTTTCCTTCCTCCCCTTCCTCTCTTCTTCCATAAAACTTGTAGTGAGTCCATTCTACACACTGAAGAATGTGCAAAGTCTGGGGACATGAGCAAGACAGACCCAATCCCTTCTTAAAGGCAAGTTTATATTCTAAGTTGGAAGACTTAGATGAGAAATTACAATAGCATGAAATAGTAATAACAATAACTAGCAAATGTTTATTATGCAGTGCTAAACATTTTACTTGTATTTTCTAATTAATCTTGCTTAACAATAACCCTATGAAACTAGTAATATTGCTTCTCCTGTTTTATTGAAGGTGGAATTGAGGCCTTGAGAAAGTTAAATAACTTGGTTCAGTGCAGAGTAGTAAGTTGTGGGAAGTGAAATTTAAATTCAGGAAGTCTGACTCTAGAACCTGTAGTCTCAACCACTAGATTGCCTCACATACTAGAGAAATTCTTTAATTGAAGAGAAGGGAGGAAATTAAACAGTTTGGTTGGTTTATTTTGACCATAAAAATAAGAGAAAACATTTTCTGTGCTCTTTATATAAATATAATTTTAACCTAGCTGAATAGTGAACCTTTCATTTTGATTATGTGGTTACTATGGGTTGTTTTACTAAGGTTTAATTCACAGTTATCTTTTTATATATGGGATCCAGTTTGGGTTAGAAATAAGCTCCAAATTTTGACTGCAGAACTAGAAGGTGACTTGCCTGAAAACTAGATTGATCAACTATACCTTCCGAACAAATGGTTTTTCAAATGGTTTAGGCAAAGGATTATGTGTATAGTGAAGATAAATGTCTTGTCTAAGTACTGGCAGTGTGTTCCCTTAGGAAAGATAGTTAATATTGTACAACTAGCATTTCCCACTCCAATTTTGAGATAAATAAGGGAACATTTCAGTTTGGGAGCTGATGTGCTATCTATAGCTATAGCTATATCCAATAGCTCATGTTTCAGATGCTAAAGATAGATGCTTTACTCTGTGTGTGTGTGTGTGTTATAGACGTATCAAATGGTTTTCTAAGTTTTTTCACATATACTAGCTAAAACCCTAGAGGAAAAAAGAATTATTTGTATATTTTGTATACTATCCTTTATCAGATGTGCCTTTTGCAAATATTTTCTCTGAATATGTTGACTATCTTCTCATTGCTTTTCACAGAGCACACATTTTTATTATTTTTTAAAATATATTTTATTGATTTTTTTTTTTTTTTTACAGAGAGGAAGGAAGAAGGATAGAGAGTTAGAAACATCTATGAGAGAGAAACATCCATCAGCTGTCTCCTGCACGCACCCTACTGGGGATGTGCCCGCAACCAAGGTACATGCCTTTGACTGGAATCGAACCTGGGACCTTTCAGTCCACAGGCCAACGCTCTATCCACTGAGCCAAACCGGTTACGGCTGAGCACACATTTTTAATTTTCGTGACATCCAACTTATCATTTACTTCTTTCATAGGTAGTATCTTTGGTGTTGTGTCTAAAAAGTCATCTCCAGACCCAGGGTCAGTTTTTTTTTTTTTATCTTCTAAGAGTTTCATAGTTTTGCATTTTACATTTCAGTCTATGATCTATTTTTAGTTAATTTTGGTGACAGGTGTAAGGTCTGTTCATTTTTGCATGTGGATGACCAGTTATCCAGCACTGTTTGTTAAAAATAGTACTTTTGCTCCATTGTCAAAGATCAGTTACCTTTATTGAAACATGGAATGTTATTATGCATGAATATGGGATATCTCTTCATTTATTTAATTACTAGAGGCCTGATGCAAGAAGTTTGTGCAAGCGGCTCGGCCCCTGCTGCTGCAGCTTTGTCCAGAAGCATTGTCCAGAAGGATATCCAGAAGGACATCTGGTCTAATTAGCATATTATGCTTTTATTATTATAGACTAGAGGCCTGGTGCATAAAAATTCATGCACTCGGACAGGGGGCAAGGAAGGTCCTTCAGCCCAGCCTGCACCCTCTCACAATCTGGGACCCCTTGGGTAGGGTCTCTAGGCCTGGCCTGAGATCAGAGCCTATTGGGGCTTTCTTTCCCCAGGCTGCAGGCAGCTGGCCCCACCCATGCCAGTCTACCTATCTGATCACCCCTAACCACTCTGCCTGCCAGCCTGATTGCCCCTAACGGCTTGTTTGGAGGTAGGGCCAGCCCAGAGAGGGGCTGTCTGCCTACTTGATCTCCCCTTTCTGCTTGCCTGCCTACCAGGGGAAATAAACTGCTACTGTTTGCCATCTGTGCAGAGCTGTTCCCCCTCACCTGTCACTGGGGGCCTCCCTCTGCAGGTGACAGACTAGGGTACAGTGGCTTGGCAGGCTTGGGTCTCCCTCTTTCTTTACTGGGGGGCAGAGCCAGCCAGCCCTGTGAGGAGCCATCTGCCTACCTGATCGCCTCTAACTGCTCACCTACCTACCTGATCACCCCAACTGCTTTTCTGTTTACCTGATCATTCCTAACCACTGGTCTGCCTTCCTGATCACCCCTAACCACTCTGCCTTCCTGCCTGATTGCCCCTAACCTCTTGCTTGGGGGCAGGGCCAGCCCAATGAGGGGCCATCTGCCTATCAGATCTCCCTTAAACGCTTGCCTGTCTACCTGATCACCCCTAACCACTGGTCTGCCTATCTGATCACCCCTAACCACTGATATGCCTACTTGATCACCCCTAACCACTCTGCCTGATTGCCCTTTACCACTTGCTTGGGGGTGGGGCCAGCACTGACTTCTGGTTTGTCAGCCTCCAGTGGATACTGGTTGTTAGAACCCAGGGTTTTTATATATTAGGATTCTTTGATATCTTCTATCAGAGTTTTGTGGTTTTCCTTATATGGATCTTGTACATATTTTATTGATGTATATGTAGTGCTTATTTTAGTTAATAAATACTAATACGTTTTTATTTAAAATTCCACTTGTTCATTGCTGTATGTAGGAGAGCAATTGACTTTAGCATATTAACTTTGTATCCTACAACCTTGTTATACTAGTAACTGCTCACTAGTACAAGGATTTCCCCCTGATTCTTTCAGATCTTTTACATAGATAATCATGTCATCCCAGCACTGGTTCCCTTGGGAACCTTCTCTTAGAGGTATCTGCTCTGGTAAATTGTGATTCTCTCTGCCTGTCTGCATCTCCAACTTTTGGTGCAGTGGTTTGCTCTATGACTTCATTTCTCTTAAGAATCTAAGAACTATTGGCTTTTCAGTTTGTTCAGCTTCTCTACTGTTAGGATAGAGATGTCACTTCTAAGCTCCTTACATACTGGTTCCTATTATTATTTTTTAAATGTATTAAATTTATTGGGGTGATATTAGTTAATAAAATTACATGGGTTTCAGGTGTATATCATCTGTATATTGTATTGTGTTCACCAACCCAAGTCAAGTTTCTCACCATCACTACCCTCTTCTCCCTTCCCTCATCCCCCTTTCTCTCTGGAAATCACCATACTGTTGTCTGTGTCTATGAGTTTTGGGTTTTTTGCTTAATCCCGTCATCTATTTCACCCAGCTTCCCAACCCTCCTCCCCTATGACAGCTGTCATTCTGTTCTCTCTATCTGAATCTGTTTCTATTTTGTTTGTTTGTTTATTCTGTTCATTAGATTCCACATATAAGCAAAATCACATGATACTTGCCTTTCTCTGTCTAGCTTATTTCACTTAGCAATATACTCTCCAGGTCCATCCATGCTGTCACAAAGGGTAAGGTTTCTTTCTTTTTTTATATAGCTAAGTAATATTCCATTGTGTAAATGTAACACAGCTTTTTTTTATCCACTTATACACTGATGGACACATGGGCTGCTTCCAAATCTTGGCTATTGTAACTAGTATTGCTATAAACATAGAGGTGCTTATAGTCTTCCTGATTGGTGTTTTGGGATACTTTGGATAAATGCCCTGAAGTGGAATTGCTGGGTCATAAGGCAGTTCCATTTTTAATTCTTTCAGGTAATTCCACACTGCTTTCCACAGTGGCTGCACAAATCTGCATTCTCACCCTCAATACCTATTATCTTTTAAGTAGAGGCCCAGGCCATGAAAATTCATGCACTGGAGAGGGAGTCCCTCAGCCTGGCCTGCCCCCTCTCACAGTCTGGGAGCCCTCAGAGGTGGGAGGCGACACCCCCATCACACCTCTCCTGCTGCCACTGCCGGCAGCACAAGCCTCGGCCGGCCCTGGTTACCTGAGCCTCAGGCAGCCCTGGGCAGCTGGGCAGCCACCATCCAAGGCTTGCCTGCACCTTGGGCATTGGATGGGCAGCTACTATCTTAGGCTTGCCTGCAGGCTGGCCCTGGGAGGCTGGCGGGCTGAAGGGACTGGGGGACTTTGGAGGCAGGTGCGTGTAGCAGCTGGACCCACCTGGGGGTGGGCCGGGCCATGCCACATGCCTGCTGCCCTAGCGGGGCTGAGGGGACTGGGTGCCACCATCTTGTGGCTGTGGGTGCCTCCATCTTTAAGGGTGTGGCAGCAATTAGCATATTCCTTCTTTATTAGATAGGATAGTTGATTCTTTTCCATATTTCACTGTAGTCGGCTTTCAGTTATAAAATTTTTCAAATCAAGGCATTCCTGTCACTAGTAAAATGACATATTTTAATAAACTGCTGCCATTACTTATTAAATTCTTGCCTCTCCATTGTTAGAGTGATTTTTTTTAGTACAGTCATGTATGCTGGTGAGACATACTTATATTCAAATGTAAGTACAAAATCACATTGTAAGGCCACACATTACTTTGAAGAATCTGCTACTTTGCTTTCCAATTTCTGTGAATTTGAATTTACTATAAAATAAAATATTTAGCCAATGAGGTCAGATAAAGTTGTAATTATTCTGAAGTGACTGAAAATGAATGAAGCTTCTTTGTGTTTTTTCTCCTACCCCCAGAGATAAAACAAAAGCAGCATTTTTATATTACTTGGTTATCTAATAACTACAGATTTTGATTATTTAACAGCAAAGAAAACATGCTACTTAAACATTCAATCATGTTCATACAACCTTTTAAAACTAAATTATCTTTTTAAATGCTTGAATAGATAATAGTAGAAAAAATTGAAAAATCTTCAATTAGCATCCAGTGTAAACTATCTTTTCCCCAACCTCCAGCCACACCTTTGCCCAGTGGAAATCACTTTCACCAGTTTTCTTACATATTTTTCCAAAGATAATCTCTGAATATTATATTTTCATAAAGGAGGTTAATGATGATTATCACAAATGAGATTTATGCAAAATACTCTCCTAAGCATTGTACATAAATCTATTTAGTCCTCACATTAGCTATATGCTATATACTAGCCCTATGATAACACCTTTTAGAAATAAAGAAATGGGGGAACAGAGAGGTTAAGTAACTTTTCCAAGGTCCCATCTTTTGATTGACTTGGTTAAGCTCTTCTGTTACTTGGAATGATGACACATCAAAATCCAAAGCTGATTTTCATTTACTTAATGAACATGCTGGTGATCCAGAATGAGCTTAACTCTAGAGAAAATTGGGCTCTCCTCACTCCCCCTCAGGTAGAGACTGGTCAAGTGGCTGAGTCTGCTGATCCTTCTGGAGCAGTTTTAAAAGCTGCAAAGTGGACCATTGTGAAGATAAAGTAATAATTCCCTAGTGAGTTTTATTTGGATAATTTATATTTTTGTTTATTTAAAAATAACAAAAGTAATATATGTTTATGATAATTCAAACACTGAAGGATATAAGGAGAAAATGTTTCTCTTACTGACATAATTCTTCTTCCTAAGGATAATCACTACTAAGAGTTTGTTATGGAGTCTGCTAGATCTGTTATGTATGTACAAACATCTATGCACATCCTATATAATAAAAGCCTAATATGCAAATCAACCAAACGGCAGAACAACTGATGGAATGACCAGTCGCTATGATGCACACTGACCACCAGGGGGCAGGCACACAATGCAGGAGCTGCCTCCAGCCTGCAGGCTCCTGGCCAGCCAAAGCGGGGTGCCAGCGGAGCCTCGATCGCCCCACCAGTCACCCCATTGGTTGGCCCTGATTGCCGGCCAGGTCTAGGGACCTTACCCATGTACAAATTTTATGCATTGGGCATTTAGTATTTATTATAAATATACACATATAGTATTTTCCCCACAACAATGAGCTTTATCTACTTATCTAAACTTAATTCCCACTCTCACCAGTGATTCATTGGTTTATCATGGATATCCTTCAAGTCAACCCAACCAGGTCTAACTCATTTTTTTTCCATTTGTTTTTTTCTAACTTACTATTTTTAATGGCCATATAATATATTATATACAGGCATACCAAAATTTATTCAGCCACTATTACCCTGTTACTGATAATTTAAGGGAACTCCTATTTTTACTGTTTGATAATACAACAAATAGTACATATATGTTTAAACATTTCCATAATTACCTCTCAAGAATAGATACCAAGAGATGAATTTACTAGGTCAGAGAGTATATGCTTTTAAATTTGATAAGTATTGTCGGTGCATAAGAGTGCCTATTTACCCAAGGCCTACTAAAAAAGTTGGAAAAAATAAGTGATTAATGACAGAGGCAAATAATATTAAAAGAATACCTGGGATTTATTTTTTTATTTTTATCAAATGCAGTCATGGATTAAAAATTGTTGAGAAATGCAAACTAAAAGCTAATTTAATTACAATAATGGGATATAATAGAATAGTTATAATTTTAAAAAAATGAGCTATTTTTTTCTATGCCCAGTCTCTCCCCTCAATTTCTAACCCTGTATATTCTGGTATTATATTTATATATAAGAATTATGTGTTTATGCTATTATATCTTGATATATCCATTTTATACATGATTATTAACTTTTCACATTGGTAAATGAGCATTCAGTTGTCTGCTTCCCCTCCCTCCAACTTCCTAATATAATTAAGTCACAGATTTGTCTAAGCTTTATTTTATATATACATGATTTTGACTGCCTGCAAATTTTCCTTGCTAAAGCTAGTAGTATACTGTAACTTTGCTTCCTTTCTCTTTTCTTGGAGTTAATAATTGTGTCAAATTGTTCACTTAGTAGTCTTCTAAATAAGTTTTCACATGACCCACTACTTGCCAGATAATGAATTCCTTTTAAATTTCTTTGCAGAAACCTTTGCTTTCCTGCTCCTATCTGGACTGGTCGCTTTGTAGCCCTATGTCATGATTTGTCATTCTGTCGATTTTCTTTGCTATTATCCTGGGAAATCCCCTCACTCTCTCTGTTGGATCTCTTGTTTCCCAAGTCATGGTTTTCCCCCAGGCTGAGACTTTGCATTCCTGAAAATGGCTTTGAATCTGCAGAGTAGTCTCAGGAGTCATTCAGTTTCTACACAGAAAGACATGCAAGTCTTGTGCCTGGTTACAGGTCGGTGTTTGAGGACTCAGATAGACAAAGAGGGCTGTTAAAGGTTGGGGGTGTGCTTATCTGATAAGTGTATAGAATTCCACTTAATTCCCTTGTTTTCATCCCATCAGCTGCACTTGAGCTTTTCTGTACTTGCTGTCCTTAAGCCCAGGATCTTTTTGATTCATGTTTGCAAGAAATCAATCTGAAGTCTGAGAATTAGGTAGGGAACGTCACCAGCTCTTTGAAGTCTGTCTCTTATACAGATTCTAAAATAATTCTCTTAATGACAGCGCTCTGCTTCACAGTCCTTTTCTGCAAAACCCAATTCTTGAGCCTTTGCAGAACTTCCCTCATTCTGAAGAAACTGAGGTTCAGCTTCCTCTACTTTCCTGAGTCATCAGCTTTCTATCCTCCAAAATATGTTATTTCTATCCCCTGTGTCCCTTTTCTGGTTGCTGTTGTGTGTATGTGTCTTTTATATTATATATATATATTTATATATAATAGATATAGATAGAAAATAAAAGGGTGATATGCTAATTAGGCCAGACATCCTTCCGGGCATCATTCTGGATGTCCTTCCAGATGAAGCCGGGGCTGCTGGCGATCGGAGGGAAGCAGCCCAAGTCCTGATTGCCAGAGGGAAGCTGGTGTTGGCAACCAGGGGAAGGAAGGCCTGCTCTTGCACGAATTTTCATGCATCAGGCCTCTAGTCCTAAATAATAAAAGGCTAATATGCAAATTGACTGAATAGCAAAATAACTGGTCACTATGATGTACATTGACCATCAGGGGACAGATGCTCAACACAGGAGCTGCCCCCTGATGGTCAGTGTGCTCCCACAAAGGGAGTACTAGTCAGCCAGAAGCCAGGCTCACAGTTGGTGAGTGCAGTGGTCGTGGTGGGAGCCTCTCTCACTTCCATAGCAGCACTAAGGGCTCCTCAGGGGACATCCCCCAAGGGGTTCTGGACTGTGAGAGGGTGCAGGCTGAGCTTTGGGGAGCTCCCCCGCTTCCTCAGTGCATGAATGTCACGCACCAGGCCAGTATATATATAACTGAATTTATTGGGGTGACATTGGTTAACAAAAGTATACAGGTTTCAGGTATACAATTCTACAATACATCATTTGTATACTGTATTATATATTTACCACCCCAAGTAAAATTTCCTTCCAAAAACATTTATCCCCCCTTTACTTTTTTCTACCTTTCCCCCATCCCCAGCCCCACTTCCTTCCCTCTGGCAGTCACCATACTGGTGTCTGTGTTCATGAGTCATTAAATCTATATATTTTAGATATTATTATTTTCATTTTAATAGGCATTCAGGAGAAAATGGAAGTTATACTTCTATTCAAATTCACCATAATGAATCAGAAATCCCTATTTCTATTTAAAATTTTGTGGTAGTAGTGTATTTTTTAAAATATTTCATTATGGAATTTGTTCTTCAAAGATACTGTGGTAGAACTATAAGTAACGAATTGAATCATCCTTCTCCTTTGTTTTAATATGGGAATTATAAAAAGAGTAGCATGATCATTCTTTGCACTGCCTTTGAAAATATGATTTTTAGTTTGTCACAAGTTATTTTTTATCTTTCTCTTGAAAATCTTTTTCTTTTACTAATGCCTCCTCATAATCAATTTGTTATATTGATTCAAATACAACATTCCTATTCTCTGTAAGTATCCTTTCCAAATCCTCCAATTCCTTTAAAATTGCATTTCTCAGAAAATTTAGATTAGCTATTATAATTCCTCTATACAACTATATTTCTGGAGAACACAGTGGCTGAGGTAAAGCTGTTAAAGTAACAAGTAAAAACAACACAAGAGTTAGATTACCAGTTCTTGTACATATAACTGTAAGAATTTTATAGGCTATCATCATGTGTGATGGACTTAAATGAGCTGCTGTGTATACACTAATAAAGCTGTTAACCCTGAAAAATTAAAGCTTTAATCAATTATGGATTGGCTTATAACACTCCTCTTAGAGTAAAGCTATTTTTTTTTTATATTCCTCACCCAAGGATATTTTTTCCATTGAGTTTTACAGAAAGTAGAAGAGAGAGAGGGAGGGAAAAAGAGAAAGAGAGAGAGAGTCAGAGAGTGTGGGCCTATGCTCTACCATTGAGCAGCACCTGCCAGGGCACAGGACACAGTAGAGCTATGCTTGAGTGAAATGTCTATTCAGTACATATTTGCTTGTGGTTTTTGTTGTTGTTACTTTATTGTGTGTGGTTTTGTTTGCTTTTACAATTTGCTTAAGGCTTTTGGTATATAAAAAGTAGCTAAAATATAAGGAAATTTGCCCAAATTAAGAGTACATATATCATGTAATAATTATGTTTTATTTGATGGAAAGGAAGGTAGGAAAGGATTGCCTTATTTGTTACTGGAAAATCATTACTCTGCTAGTTGTGCTTTCATATTCAGTCTCTAGTCAACCTAGTAAATTAACAGCTTTATATCTTTCACTTATTATCAGTTTTTTTCCTCCTCAAGTCTTACTTCCTGACTGTGGAATGCAGATTGGAAACAATACACAAAGCTCATTGTATCTATAACTATTTGATGATTTCCAACATTAGCTCAGTTTTACTCCCTAGGTAATTTCCTTACCAACTGATCACAGAGACTATTCTGAACTTCTGTCACTTTTATCAACTCTACCACTGTAGATATACTCCCCTTATCTCTGCCCTATTAGAGAAAAATAACAACGGTAGTTGCCACTCAATAAGCACTTATTGCCAAACACTTGACAACAAAACTGTACAGTAGATCCTTTATTCTATTCTTGTAGGTGAGAAAGTAAACCTCAGAGAGGAAAATAAACATATTCAAGGGCACACAGCTCATATATACATATGGCTCACCAGAAACACCTGACTCGCCTTATCTTTTTCCTTTGTTTTCCCATTTATTATCATCTAAAATATAATATTTGATATGTACAAAATATGCATATAACGTTTATATACTTGTTACAGCTAAGTAATAAAATGAATGTCCACCATTCCATCATCTAATCTAGGAAGTAGAACATGATCAGTATTATATTTCCTTCCCTTTCCCATCCTCTGACCTCTCCTCACTCCTAGAGGTAACCACTGTTTTAAGTTTATCATTCCCTCACTATTTTTTAATTTTTTATTTCAAAATATATTAAAGCACAAAAATTCTTAATATTACAGATATTTTCTGTATGTCCTTCATCAGATTCAACAACTGTTATCATTTTGCCACATTAGTTTTCTTGTTTTTTTTCTCCATGCATGTTGTTATTATTCTTTCTAAGTCACTTGAGACTAAGTTGCAGATATAATCCCTCCTTGCCTCTAAATACATGAGTGCATATTTTCTAAAAGCAAGGACATTCATTTATCAAAATCAGAAAAGTTAACACTGATACATTATTATATCTAATCTGTAGTCCATTTCAAATTTCACCAGTTGTCCTCATAAAATATCCTTTATTGCCATCCTACTACACACCTCAACACCCCACCTTACAACCCCCTATAAGATCTAATCCAGGATCCCATATTACATTTAATTGTCTCTTCATTCTCCCTTAATCTGGAACAGTTCCTCAGTTTATCACTGTGTTTCTTGACCTTGACATTTTTTTAAAATATCTGGCCAATTCTTTTGTCAAATTTCTCTCAATGGGACTTTATGATTTTCTTCATGGAATGCTTCTTCATAATTGGATTACACTGATAAATCTTTGACAAATTACATTATACTAGAGGCCCGATGCATGAAATTCATGTAAGAGGCTCGGACCTCGCAGCCCCAGCTTCATCCCAAAGGACATCTGGTCTAATTAGCATATTATGCTTTTATTATTATAGATAAGTGAGGTTGTGTCCTTTTTAATACAATACTAAAGAAACATATTATGGTGATGTCAACTTTGATTACTTGGGTAAGATGATGCCTTTCAGTTTTATCCACTCTAAAAGTACTATTTTCCCCTTTATAATTAATAAGTAATTTGTGGAGAGATACTTTGAGACGATGTAACTACCTTGTTCTTCATCAAATTTCAACCCAATAGTTTTGGCATCCATTGACAATTTTGTCTGGTTCAACTCTTATTATAATGGTTGCTAAATGGTGATTTTCTACTCTATCATTTCTTCTACATGAGATTCTACTGTAAGAAAGAATCTTTCCTTCTTCACTATTTATTTATTATCAGTAGAAACCCATGTATTTATTTAATCTCATGATGTACTTTCCGTACTGTTCAACATAGTCACCTCTGCCATATATCAAGTTTCCATATGTTCTTAGATCTTTCTGGGCTCTCTCATTCAATTGGCCACTTGGCTTTCTCTGTGTGGAAACAACACTATTTCAATTATGGCTTCATATTAGTTTCAATGTCTAGTTGGCCAAATCCTTCTTTATATTGAGGAGTTCCTTGGATATTCTTGCTTTTTTCCACAAAAGTAACAGTATCATCAGTCACAAAACCTTTGTTGGTAGTTTGAGTTATATTAGCTCTGTAGGTTAATTTGGGGAGAATTCACTTAGAAAAATGAACATAGTCTCTATTTACTTAGGTCTTCTGAGTATCTCTTATTAGAAACATCAATGATGAGAGAGAATTATGGAGACTGCCTCTTGCATGCCTGCAACTGGGGACTAAGCCCACAATCTGGGCATATCAAACCATGACTTCTGGTTCATAGGTCGATGCTCAATCACTGAGTATCTTTTATTACTATTAGAGTTTTGTCTATATCAGTTTTATACATATTTTATTAAATTTGATTTTAGACATCTTATTTTTGAGCTATTGAAATGAAATCTCTTTTTAGATTATGTTTTCTATGTGCTTGTTGTTATAGAAATTGTTTTCTGAGTACTTACATTTTACAGAAATGCAACTAAATTCTGCATATTGATCTTATGGCAAATTCACTATTTCTAATAACTTAGTTTTTTTATAGACTATCATCATTTGTGAAATAATGAAGTCCTTTTTCTTCCTTTCCAAACTTTTGTCTTTGATTTCATTTTTCTTATCTTCAGTATGAGATGAATAAGTTGAATAGGAGAGCCTGCACAGTCATGGGGCTGTTGCTTCATTATCCAAACCCATCCGGGTCCCCACTAGAGTTTGGCACCATCTGGTGGTAATTGTCCACTCCAGCTTACATATTGATGGGAAAAATTTAGGGTCTGTAGTTTATTGGACATCAATAATTCCAGAAAATTCCTATCTAAACAGTACTGGTTTTGTTGGGCCAGTTTGGGAATTGGGAAATTATTGAGCAAGCAATATTCAAACTCCACTTCCCCTCTGGCTTTTGTGCTATTTTCCTCCCTGCTGTGTCCTATTTCTTTCCTCAACCTCAGGAGAAAAGGACTTTATCCTCCCTCCCTCTGCTCCATTTCTGGGGCTGGGTAGAGTAACTCATCAATTTTATAATCTCAGAATTCATGACATTTTGGGTGATTTTATTGTATTTTTGTAAATTTTTTTCTTCTTTCATTATGACCTAAACTTCAAAAGCTTGAAATTTTTATGTTCCATTTACAGACAATGAGTAAAAGAGTTCCTAGTATCAGAGCACTCAAACATACTTAGTGAATAAAATTAGTAAATTGGTATCAAAATCTTCCTTTATATGTTAATGTCTTCCTGTCATTCTATCAACTATTGCTTTATATATTATTATTATTCACTTTATATATTTGAGGCTCTTTTATCAGATGTGTACAAAATTAAAATTGTTATAATCTCTTGATGAACTCTATCTCCCTTAACAATATTTGGGGTTTTTTGGGTTTTGGTTTGGTCATGAAACCTATTTCAACACTAACATGCCACCAAGCTTTCTTTCAGTTACTATCTGCCAAATATATTTTTTCGCCTTCACTTTCAACCTTTATATGTACTTTGGTTTTATTCCCCTCTCTTTTAAATAGCATTTAGTTGTATTTTTAAAATAACAATTGTACAATTAGTCATTTAATTGGTGAGTTTAGTTCATTTATATTTATGTAACAAGTTTATTTCTATATAGCTTCAAAATTTGTTTAATTTGGTTACTGTCTTAAAAATGTTAAGGCATTTTTACATTCCTAGAAATTTCTTTTACTTCAAATTCCTCTTAGTCTTCTGTTGCCTGCTGATCTTCAATTCCATTGTAATTTGAATAATTCCATTGTTTATTTCCATAAGTATTCTATTCCTAATCCTCCATTAACAGTTATAACAGTTATACTAGGTAACATTTATATAGTGCCAACATAACTGTTAAGTACATTAGGTAAACACATATGTGTAAGGCCCTCTTTAAAAATATTAAACTATCATTTCAATGGGAACTCTTTTAGGAAATTTACTTATGTTAACTAAGTTAATCTCATTTTACTAATTAATCCCATTTTACAAGTTAGAGAACTACAGCAGTGAAAGGTAAAAAATTTGACCAAGGGCACATATGTAGGTAAATTTCTGAATGGGATTTGAACTCAAGCTGTTACTAAACTTTCTCTAATACTCAATATGGGAATGGGGTATGGAGAATGAGGAAACAAACATTGTTTTTGGCAAAAGATAATTTTATTTTTGCTTTTTAAAATGTTAGTGATGGGGAACCAAGATGGCGGCATGAGATATATATACATTTGTACGTGCTCTCTCTCACAACCACACCAAAACTACAACTAAAAGACAAAACAACTATCCCCCAGAACCACAGGAAAGCTGGTGGAGTGGAAGTTCTACAACTAGATGGAAAGAAAAAAGTGCATCCAGACCTGGTAGGACATACAGAGACTCAGAAAGGCAGAGGTACAGAGACGTGTGTGAATTGGGCTGGCGTGCGCTGTTTTTTTTCAATTGGGAGGGAATTACAAGTTCCTGACTCTCTGAACTCCCGTTTCTGGCGAGATTCTGGGGACCCAGACTCATACAGGGAGAAACTGGACTGTCTGCCATCGGGTCAGAAAGGGAGGATGGCCCTCTCCCAGAGTTGCGCACTGGAATCGTTTACTGTGCTGGGGCAAGGAGTGCAGAACACTGAACAAAACGTGGCAGAGAGGGCTGACTGGCAGCCATTGCTATTTGCCACTCCCTAGCCTAGAGAGTCTCTGAGACCCCCGGCCCAATTCACAAACCCACCCAGCTGTGTGGCGACATTTGCATATGAATGGCCTGCCCTCTGGCAGCTTAACCTAACAAACTGCAACTGGGTCAGACAACTACAAAACTTCTAAACTCCAAGCAAAGAGGAGAAATCTGCAGAGCTCCCTGTAGCCCCTGCTGGGTGGGCTCAGACACTAGCTGACTTGTACCTCCTTGGAGATCCAGGAACCATGTACCTAGAGGTCAGTGTGAGAAGACACCATATTTCAACACCTCACATACATAAGTGACACACTCAAGAGGCAGACTCAGTAGCACCAAAGCCCCACTGAAGCAAGTTCTGACCCATAGGGGTGTCTCCAGCACAGCAGTTCTTCCATTAATAGACACAGCTAATCCTCACAGTCAACTGGCCTGGAGGTCAATTCCTCCCAGTGTACCAATAGAAATCAAGGCTTAACTACAACAAGACTGTGAACCCAGGCCACAAAGGAGTGCACCAAGAGTGTTCACCTCAGGTGATAGGGGAGGCAGAGCTACTGGGCCCTAAGGATAACTAGCACACAAATTCAATCCATCAAACCCGGGAAGCAGCCAAAATGCGAAGACCAAGAAACATGTCACTAATGAAAGAAATGGAGGAAAGCAAATGACTGGACATAGAGTTCAAAACCACATTTATAAGGTTACTCAAGAATCTTCTACAAACTGCCAACAAACTTATTGAGACCTCTGAGAAACTTGTGAGACCTTCAAGGATCTTAATGAGAATGCCAAAAAAATGGAAAAAGACTAGTCAGAAATTAAGCATGCACTGTCTGAAATAAAGAATAATATACAGAAATCCAACAGCAGACTAGAGGATCCCAAGAATCAAATCAAAGATCTGAAATATGAGGAAGCATAAAACACCTTAACAGAAAAACAAAAAGAAAAAAGAGTCCAAAACTGTGAAGATAGTGTAAGGAACCTCTGGGACAACTTTAAGCATACCAACATCAGAATTATGGGAGTGCCAGAAGAAGAGAGAGAGCAAGATACTGAAAACCTATTTGAAGAAATAATGACTGAAAACTTTCCCTACCTGGTGAAAAAAAATGGACTTACAAGTCCAGGAAGCGCACAAAACACCAAAAAAAAACAAAAAACAATCCAAAGAGGACCACACCAAGACACATCATAATTAAAATGCCAAGGGCAAAAGACAAAGAGAGAATCTTGAAAACAGCAAGATAAAAATAGTTAGTTACCAACAAGCGAGTACCCATATGACTGTCAGCTGATTTCTCAACAGAAACTATGTAGGCCAGAAGGGAATGGTAGGAAATATTCAACATAATGAATAGCAAGAACCTACAACCAAGAGTGCTCTATCCAGCAAAGCTATCATTCAGAATTGAAGGTCAGATAAAGAGCTTCACAGGATTATATGAAATGCTGAAAGGTTTTCTTTAAGAAGAGGAAGAAGAATAAAAAGGTAAAGATAAAAGTTATGAACAACAAAGTGATAAATACATACCTATCAACAAGTGAATCTAAAAATGAAGTGAAAGAAAAAATCCAATGAACAGAATAAACTGGTGAATATAATAGAAGTAGGGGCATAGAAAGGGAATGGATTAATAATCTTGGGGGAAAGGAGGAGTGAGGGCTGCAAGAAGAGATTGGACAAAAATCTTACACCTATGGATGAGGACAGTGGTGGGGGGGAAAGGTAATGGGTGGGGGGAATTAGGTGGAGGGGAGCAATGGGAGGGAAAAAAAGAGGAACATCTGTAATAAAATGAACATTAAAGATTTATTTAAAAAATAAAATGTTAGTGATTTTCAACCTTATTCACATGGCTTTTGCTCTTTTTCTTTAGTTTATTATTTATATTCATTGTCCGTTTTTGCCTTGGAAAACTAAATAATCTTTTGTATTAAAAGCTCTTTGCTTTGAAGTAAAATAAAGTGTGTTTTTATTTAATAAAATTTTACATTTTACCAGATATGAAATCCCAGTTAACATTTTAATTTTCTAAGGAAAATTAGACAAAAGATTTATACAATATTTCCTGTTTCTAAGAAAATATAGCTCTGCTCTTCCTCGTCCTTACTACCAGGAAATTCTCAGCTATTATTTTCTAGTTCTTGAGCTCAAATGTTCATAAGGAAAACATATGAAGAAAGAAAAAAATGTATGCATCTTTCTGTTATGTATATCATGTTAAATATTATTTCTGGGGTCTGTATGAAATTAAATAAAATTTATTAGTGCACCAAATAACTATGTCTATTTAAAATGCCACAAAATAATTTTACATAATTCCAAAATAGACAATTTATATTTCATGTTTTTAGGAAACAAAATTCAAAAAATTTTGAAAAGGTAAAGATTAGCAATTTTGCAAAGTATAAAAAGTTATCCTTTATTTTCAAGAATGATTCACTAGAGAGTTTTTTTATGGAGAGATCCAAAGGCTTATCTGATTTGTAATATTAAAATAAAAAATATATATTCAAGAAACGGAAGAGTCATAGACTTCCAATTTGAAGCTCTCAGCAATTGCCATGATCAAACCAAGTCTTGGGAAAACAGCACAATTTAGGAATGTTGCCATCTAGTGGTCCCCTTCAGTACTGGCCCCATAAAGTAGTATAATCTAAACAGATAACTTGAAAATTTAAAGATCTTGACTTCTTGAAATTGGAACCAGAGATCAAAAGAGTTTCCTGAGGTAACTGAATAGTTTTTAAAATTATGGAAAGAAAGGAGGAGGCTACTAACAATATATGTGTATGTACATGTGAGAACAGCAATGAATGAGGATAGACAGTAGAAAGAGAAAATGGTAAATACAGTACTCAGTATCCTTTACAGTGATTAAAGACTATGATGAAAAGGTTGACTCTTTGAAGTAGTAGGAAAATAGTGCCATTGTTCATTGAAATGTATTGGATTGGAATTATTGTTTTTATGGTGGAGTATCAAAACATTTCCTCTTTATTTCTGTATCATACATTTGCAATTTTAACAACTTTGATTGTTAGCTAATATACTAATACAAAATAAGGGAGAAAAAGATGTTAATAATCATTTTCATAAAGTGCAGAATTAATTTTAAATTGCTTTCCTTAGTAAACAAAACCTCATTTTAGGTCTACCCTTACCCATGGAGGAAGAGAAAGGGTTATTTTAAACTTTTTACTTAATGAATGAAAGGTCCAATAAAGACAAGATTTTTTGCAAACCTTTTTTTCTGGGTAAGCTTTCTAAGAACAACTGATTGTAAAATAACCTTTCATAGTTAATATGAACCTATATAATAAAATAACAAGTACATAACTTAGACCTCCATGCTTATTTTGTAATGTTTAGGACTCCAATTATGAGAAAGGAACACAACTGAACTGAACAATTAAAAATTTTTTTCTTAATTGATTTCAGAGAGGAAAGGAGAGGGATAGAAACATCAATGATGAGAGAGAATCATTGATTGGCCACCTTTTGCACGCCCCCCACTGGGGATTGAGCCCATATCCTGGGCTTATGCCCTGACCGGGAATCAAACCAGTGACCTCTTGTTTCCTGGGTCGATGCTCAACTACTGAGCTATGTCCAGTTGGGCTGGCACAGTTACTTTTAGTGGAGTTACTTGAAGACATTCTCTGGTTTTGGCCCTTGCAGGAAGTTAATTCTTACATTCCCTTATCAATTATAAAAATACTAGGGGCCCAGTGCATGAATTCGTGCACCTTAAAAGGAATTATGAGCCATAAGGCTGTGGTGGGCACAGGGGTGGGTCTCAGCCCATCCTCTGTGTCCCCAGCCGGCCACTTCCACTGCGGCCCCCAGCCCCCTGTCTGCTAGCAGCCCCACTCCTGCCACTGCCTCTCTCGTGCTCTAACAGTGCCAGCCCCACTCGCACCCAGTAACTGCGTGGAGCAACTGGGGCCGATGCCAGCAGCAGATGTGAGCAACAGATGCCAACCTGACAACCCCTCAGGAGCAGGGGGAGGTGGAGAAGCCCCCAGGGGTGATCAGGGCCAGCAGCTGCTGCTCATACCCGCTGATGGTGCCAAGCAATCGGGGCCAGTGCTGGGCGCTGGCATCAGGTGAGAATGGTGGCTTTGACCCCAGCAGCAGGTGCAAGCGGGGCCAGGGCCAGCAGCAGGTGCAAGCACCTGGTGGGACACAGTGCATGCGAGCAAAGAATTTTCAGTAATCACCAGAGGCTCACCCTGATGTCAGCGACAGGTGCCCTGCCTTGTTCTAGTGGCCTCACTCACCTGCTTCACCATCCCACCACAGCCAATGCCCGCCATGTTCTGCACTCTGCTGCCTACTGCCAATGCCTGTCATGTTCTGCACACAACCTCTGGTGGTTAGCACATGTCATAGTGACCGGCTGTTCAGTTGTTTGGTTGTTCTTCCTTCTCAATTAAGTACAGAACTTAGGTTGTATATATAACATTAGATAGAAAGTTTAGTCAATTATCCAAATAATTTTGATCAAAATTTATTATTTTTATTATCTGGATCTAGTGTTTGCACTGATAAACTTATCCAACAATTGTTTAATTTTCCTTTCACATTTTACTATAATCTGGAAAAACTCTAGTATGCAATTTGTCCTTCATATAAGAATATTATAGCGCTCAGATTTCATTTACAACTTCGTTATTAGCAGTAATGGTAAGATTCTCTCTTCAACTCTTGGTCATCTTCCTGGATCACCAGCACAACTGTGGTCATGATTATGGGTTGACTTGTGTACCCTACATTTCAATTTCATATATTGCAGTCCTAACCCCCAGTACCTCATATTGTGACTGTACTTGGAGATAGGACCTTAAAAGAGTAATTAAGTTATTATGAAGTCATTGGGGTGTGCTCTTATAAGAAGAGAAAATTTGGACACAGTTACAGAGGGAAGACTATGTGAAGACACAGGGAAAAGACAACCTCTGTAAGTCAAGGAGAGAGGCCTCAGAAGAAACCATCCCTGTTGACACCCTCATCTCAGACTTCTTGCTTCCATAACTTTGAGAAAATAAATTTCTGTTGTTTAAGTAACCCAGTCTGTATTACTTCGTTATGGCAGCCCTAGCAAATTAATACAGTCACTGTATCAACTAGGGTCTTAATTTACCAAAAAACTAAACTAAAAACCCAAAATGAAAGAACCCCACTCTTGCTAGTTTAAGCAGAAAAAAGACATTTTTTAAAGAAATATTAGACAGTTCAGAGAATCTTTGGAGGATCAGAGAGCCAGGTTGGGAGGTCATGCAGCCAGCAATAATACCCAAACCATGTGTGAGATTGTGCTAGTGGACATAAGATGCAGCATTTATAACTTCCAATTATGAAAGATAACATTTGAGCTGTTACATTTTCAATAAAGAGAGAGGGGGGAGGCGGGGGGAGGGAGGGAGGGAGAGAAACGAAGGAAGGAAGGGGATTTTCCGTAGTTCCTGTCTTGTCATATAGCATATTTCTGGTTTGACATCTCACATGGTGTGATAGGGGGAACCTAGATTCCTAGTATACAGAAATAGCGTGAGCATGGGAGTGTAAGTGTTCTGGCTTTTGCTTTGGGGATCAAAAGGCAGGAAATTGCTAGACAGGGAAAGGATGCTTGAAGGGTGGTATTACCACAGTAGTCTGATTCTTTGATCAGTTGCTCTGATGATACATTTCTCTGAGACCTGGTTGTTATTTCCAAAGTCCTTAAGCTTTTCTTAAATCTGTTTTTATTTTCACTAGATAAAACTCTCCCTGGTCTAGAATTCAAATAACTATCAAGAAAAAATAGTTGAACCCCTCACCCCACTTTATTGTGTACCATTTTTTAAATTTTATTTTGAGAGTACTTTCACTAAAGTTGGAATTAGTGAAACTAGGAAGGACTTAGGATAGAAGAAGCAACCGGAGAAAGTCCCGGCAAGGCTGCTGTCAGCTCTCTAAAGTCAGAGAGAGGGTGGCTGTGGAGACTATTCAGGAGGTAAGCCCAGGATGAGCTGCTGCTGCCCATCGTCCCTGGTTGCAAGTCTCATGGGGACCCTCCTAGTTTAAGAGATTCATGCCTAAGGGAAGAAAGGCTGGCATGCTGTGAGGGAGAGTGCGTTTATTGTATACCTTTTAAAGAAAGAAATTAAGCAGCTTTCTAGGAAGATGTTGCTTGCCAAATATTCTTTTCCCTTATGCTAGGAAAGTTTCCTCATAGCCCCCCTCCCCACCCCCACTCCCACCCCCACTCCCCAGCCTGTCTTTCCCTGTGGTTTGTGTGGGTAACATCCTGCACTCTGTTACTCCTGTCCAAGTTCCAGACTCATGGTTCTGCTTGGCCAATTAGAACATATACACAATATCCCTCCTCCCCAGCCCTGTGATTAGCTCTAGAATAAATAGTCACATTGTCCAGGACACACTAATGAGATTGGGTCCAGGACACATCCTAGCACAACAGACTTGCATCTCTCTGTCTTCTCTATTTCTGCTGTGGGTTGCTAGGCTATGAGCTGCTGCTGCCTGAATTAATACCCCAGATGAGAATGTTCCTGAGAGCAAAGCAGACACAGAGGAAAGTAGAGACAAGAGAGAGATAGACACAGCATCCTACCTCTTTTCTCTTGAGCAGCTTTGCTTAAAGCTTGTGTTGCATCTGGATTTCTGTTTCCTGTGCCATAAAGTCACTTTCAGCTTAAATTCATTCGATTAATTTTAGTCACTTGCTGTAGGAAGCCACCCATTGTCTTCACTCTCAGAAAAGTGAAAACAAGGAGCCTTAAATGCTAGTGAACCTTGAGCCTGACAAGGGCCAGAGCTATGCACCAATTGTTTAGTCCAGACAATGGTGGCTCAATCAATTTCCTAACCAAATAGTCTCAGAGTAAATCTTTACTAATATTTACTGACATTTAAGATTGTCTGTTACCAGAATTGCCTGCCTGACTAAGGGCTATATGTGTATCCAAAATTGAACAAAAAGTTGGCAAGGCCTGGGCACCAGTGGAAGTTCTTCCCTTTGAGCTGGGCTTCCCACCTGGCCCCAATCTTTCCAAATTATTATTTCTTGTCTCATCTCTGTCATTTGCATGTGGCTCTTCTCCTGATCCTGAACCCTGAACCACACAGGATGTGGCTCTCACAACTTGCCACCAAAGACTCTTGACTAATTTAATTTAATTTTTCCATCATCATTTATCTCCCTTATATAATTTTATTGTTTAAATAAAATAAATAAAGATGTCCCCTAAAAATTTTGCTTTAACAAACATTAATAGTACCTCTAATTTGATGTCTAACTGAAAAAACTTCTGGTTTCTGCCCTGATCGGGGCTGAGGCCTAAACTCTGTGACTTGCTCTAAAAACCAAGTATCAGACCTCCCATCTCCCTCTTTATATTTTATTATTGTTACTATTACTAACATCCTTGCAATAGAATACTTGGCCCTGGCCGGGTAACTCAGTTGGTTAGATACACCAAATTTGCAGGTTCAATCTTCAGTCAGGGCATATATAAGAATCAGCCAATGAATGCATAAATAAGTGAAATAACAAATCTATGATTCTCTTTCTTTCTCTCTCACTCTCTCTCTCTCTCAAATTAATAAATTAAAAAAGAAAAAATAATTGGCCTTGTTTTTATATGTGTATATACCACATACACACAGATACAAAGTAAAAATGGAGTGAATACCTCAAAGATTTTACTCATCTTGATTTCTTTCTAATTAGATTAAATGAACTTATTAGGACCTGATGAGCAATAATACATACTTGGATATACTTCTCCATATTTTTTGCTTTATCCAGGTTTACTCTTGAAGATAACAAAGATTTATTTTGCTCTTTCTTATGCCCAAGTGTTGGGAGGTCAGCATAGGGTTAACGCTTTATTTTGTTCTTTTTAACTTGTGTGGCTTCTCTCTCTTCAGGTTTGACCTTTCAATTTCATTCTTACATCTGACTATTCCTGGTTAAATGCTGAGGTAAAAACACACATTTAATAGAGGAGTGTTATAATTTCAGACTGGCTTGCATCTCTCTGTCTCCTGTAAGTATTTATGAGCTCTATCAAGTAACATAGTATCCTACTTCATTGTGTTTCATCTTCTAGCTTGCAGTGCCCAGTTTTTTATTTTTGTTTTTAATTCCCACTGGAGGATATGTTCATTGATTTTTAGAGAGAGAGGAAGGGGGAGAGAGAGAGTAGGAGAAACATTGATAAGTTGCCTCCCACACACATCCCAACTAGGGATCAGCAGCAGTTTTACCTTACCTTTGTCTTCTCATTATAAATTAGATACTCCTATACCAACCTTTTTTTATAAAATATATTTTTATTGATTTCAGGGAGGAAGGGAAAGGGAGAGAGAAATAGAAACATCAATGTTGAGAAAGAATCATTTATTGGCTGCCTTCTTTCTGCATGCCCCCCAGTAGGGATCGAGCCTGAAACCCAGGTATGTGTGAGCCCTTGACTGGAATTGAAACCAGGATCTTTCAATCCGCAGGCGCACGCGCTCTCTATCCACTGAGCCAAACCAGCTAGGGCTCCTATACCAATATTAGAGCAACTGTTGTAGTGAAGGAAACAGATCACTATCACAAGTTTAAATTTAAACCTACTTTGGTGAAAATATTTAATTAAAGCTACTGTACCTGAATATATCAAGAATCTAATTCTCAAGCTGTGTTTCTGTATAATTAGGAACTGACAGGGACATAAATGAGTGCCCTGGGGACAACTATAGACATAATCACTGTCTTAGTTCATTCAGGTTGCTATAACAAGATACCATAGACTGCGTAGCTTATGAATGATAGGTTTATTTCTCTCAATTTGGGAGGTTGGGAAGCTTAAGATCAAGATGCCAGTTTGGTTGTCTTTGGCTATGGGCCATCTTCCTGGTTCATAGATGATGTCTTCTCTTTGTGCCCTCGTGTAAATGGAAGGGACTGGGAATCTCTGTGGGTTCTCTCTTATAAGGGCATTAATCCCATTAATGAGGGCTCCACCTTCATAAGCTGGTCACCTCTGAAAGACTTCACATCTAAATATCATCAACTTTGTGAGCAAGGATTCAGCCTATGAATTTTGGAGATGACGTAAACATTCAGAACATGGCAAGTACTATGACTCATTGGCTTGAAGAGTGGAAGTTTTGCTTCTGATGTTCCCCAATGCCTTCCTTTCTTTTAGTTTTTCCTTTAACAACATTAACTGTGTTTTCTTGGACAGAATGTAATTTCATGTGTCTTTTCATATTATCTTGAAATGTGTTTCTATAATTTCAAAATAACAAATTCTTATTCTACAGCTCTGCTTTAGTGAATTTCATTTACTAAAGTTTCTATATGGAATAATTTCCCAGTGAATATCTGGAAGTTGTGTCAATAAAATTAATCAAGAATACAGCTTTTAAGTAAGAAGTGAAGAGCTGTGATTTAGGATTCTGTGCCTCTTAGGTTGCTAGATTACTCAACCTAGAAATGGGGAAATATTAAAATCGGTAAAATTTCTCTCTATTACAACACAGTGATACAACATTTGGGCTTCTGGCTGGCTTGAAGTTTGCAAAGCCTTACCTCACAAAAACTCACACCAGCGTGACCTACTTAATTCTCTGGACATCCAGGGAGAAAGGATTAGGGGTGAGGGGAAGGCTGGGCAGAAGGGAAGGAGAAAGCTGGAGAACGAGAGAAAGGAAACTGTGTAACTGGTGCATTTTACTTTCGGTGAATAAGAAATAATAAGAATAAGAATAAGGGTAAATAATAAGAATCTCCTAGCCAAAATTGGTTTGGCTCAGTGGATAGAGCATCAGCCTGCGGACTGAAAGGTCCCAGGTTCCATTCCGGTCAAGGACAGTATCTTGGTTGCAGGCGAATCCCCAGTAGGGGGCGTGCAGGAGGTGGCTGATCGATGCCTCTCTCTCATCGATGTTTCTAACTCTCTATCCCTCTCCCTTCCTCTCTGTAAAACATCAATAAAATATATATTTAAAAAAAAAGAATCTCCAAGCTTGTAAATAACTGAATAATGTTCTCTGACTAAAATTAGGAACTTGTTTTTATGTTAGTCGTTTATAATTTCCTAATTGTTATTGATATTTATTGCAGCCCAAATGAGCAGATGTGCTTTTAAATTAGATTTTTCTATTATAAACAAATGGATGCCTCAGGTTCACTCCAATTTTTTTCTTAGTTCCTTATTGTATGGAAATATTTTAATTTTGTTTACTGCAAGAAATATGCACAATTAAATGGGCTTTCCTGTGATTAAATGTTTTAAAACTTTATTTGATTTTTAATTTTCACTAATAATGTGGTTATTTTTAAAAAATAAATGAAGGCAAATGATTGTAGTAATAAGTGATATGATCTAAGTATTTGTAAATAAATACTTGTGGGTGAAAAGGGGTTCTATGGGAAGTAGCCTCACAGGGTGATCTGATCATAAATTCCTAACTGGACAGGTCATAGTGTGTCCCATGCCCCAGGCATATAACTTTTTTTAGTAAAAGGCTTATCTTTGCCTTAACCAGTTAATTGCCAGGCATCCAAAAGGAAACCATCCCCACATGCCACGATACATTTAATTATGCCACTGGCGTCTATAAACTCTTACAGCATATGAAGGGTTAAGTGAGCCCTGTCCATTGTTTCTGGGCATCTAGCTTAACACATCTTTGAAATGTCTCTTTTCAGAAGCCTAACAACCCTCCAGAGAGCACATAGTCTTATCACCTGATCTATCTGCCCTTTCCTGCTTGCTTTCTCCCTCCTCCATGTAATCTTCCTTGTGCTTCCCCCTTAATTCAGAATGCATAAAAGAAGCTGAAAACTGCCATTCGGAGAAGCATTTTTTCTCAATCTGTTGCCGTCTTGCTTCCAGGCATATCATCAGTTTAGCTCAAATAAAATCTTATAAATATTCTTTACATCAGGGGTGGGGAACATCCGGGGCCCACGGGCCATATAAGGCCTGTGGCATCATTTAGTCTGGCCTTGCCAAGGCAACTGCAGGCAGGACTCAAAATTCAATAAATCTAGGAGCTTTTTTCATAGCAACATAAATTTATATTAAGTGAATTTTATTAAATGAGTGATGTTATAAATATCCAAATGGTCCTTCTCAGAAAAAAAGGTTCCTGACCCCTGCTCTAAAAAGATTTATTTCTGAAACAGATATATGTATCTATAAATAGATTTTAGGCACAATATATTAAATTTATGCAATAATTTTTCATCTATTCTTTTGTTGTTGTTGTTTACCTATTGATGCCTAACAAGCTACTTGAAAACTTAGTGGCTTAAAATAACAACTACTTGTCCTGGCCATGTGGTTCTTTGACAAGGTAATCAGGCTTCCTTCTACCACACCTTTTGGCTAAAATAAGTCACAGTGTCAGCCTAGATTCAGTGTGAAGAGGACTACACAAGGGTAGGAATACCAGGAGGGGTGAACCTGTGGAGACTAGTTACTACAGTATGTGTCTCTTGACAACTTCACTTCCTGGATCCTAAATTGTAAAATCCATTATTTCTCAAGATATATCTTTTCTGTAATCTGAGGCTTAAGAAATGCTTTTCAGCCTGGCTGGTGTGGTACAGTGGTTGAGCATGGACCCATGAACCAGAAGGTCATAGTTGGATTCCCAGTCAGGGCACAGGCCCTGATTGTGGGCTTGATCCCCACTAGGGGGTGTGTAGCAGGCAGTTGATTGATGATTCTCTCTCATCTCTGATGCTTCTATCTCCTCTACCTTCCTCTCTCTGAAATCAATAAAAACATATTTAAAATATCTTATCTAATAAAAAGGTAATATGCAAATTGACCATCACTCCAACATACAAGATGGCTGCCCCATGTGGTCAAAGATGGCCACCCCCATGTAGACACAAGATGGCTGCCACAAGATGGCCAGCAGGGGAGGGCAGTTGGGAGGGACCAGGCCTGCAAGGGATGGGCAGTTAGGGGTGACTGGGCCAGCAGGGGAGAGCAGTTAGGAGGGACCAGGTACAAGGGAAGGAAGTTGTGGGGGACAAGGTCTGCATGGGAGGGCAGTTGGGGGGGACCAGGCCTGCAGTGGAGGGCAGATGGGAGTGACTAGGCCTGCAGGGGAGGGCAGCTGAGGGTGACCAGGCCAGCAGGGGAGAGCAGTTAAGGGTGATCTGGCCAGCAGGGGAGGGCAGTTAGGGGTGACCAGGCTGGCAGAGAAGGGCAGTTAGGGGCAATCAGACTGGCAGGGGAGCAGTTAGGCATTGATCAGGTCAGCAGGAGAGCAGTTAGGGGGTGATTAGGTTGGCAGGCAGAAGTTAAGAGAAATCAGGTAGGAAGGCAGGCGAGCAGTTGGCAGCTAGCAGTCCTGGATTATGAGTGGGATGTCCGACTGCCTGTTTAGGCCCAATCTTGGTGGGCATCCCCAAGGGGTCCCAGATTGGAGATGGTGCAGGCTGGGCCAAGGGACACCCCTCCGTTCCCCCCACCATGCACGAATGTTGTATACCAGGCCTCTAGTATATGTACATTTTAAAAATGCTTTGCAGAAAAAGAGCACTGACTTAATAAATTTGGGAGACAGTGCAAACTAGAGCCTTTCTCTTGAGCTAAAAACAGCAAGGATTTTTCAGTATAAAAATCTATTTTCTTTGCTTACCCAGCATTTCCCAAATATTTAAGTGTATAGAACTGTGATTGCTACTTCCCTTGTAAATATTTGTCGAGTGAAATTTATCACAGGCCCACTTTTTTCACATAATACCCATTGATAGCACAAAAAAATTGATGTTTCCAATGGAAGGAATTTTGGGAAAACAGGTCTATTGTGTAAGAGAGGCATATGCAATTTTTGTGTCTTCCTGACCTTCAAACCCCATCTTGGTGCTTCCTAATGAATTAATTGTTGTATTTTAGATGATGTGACCCCATTTCCTGGTCCCAGGTGATCAGACTCCAGATGAGCACGTGATCCAAAGACAGCTACCTATAGGCTGACCAGCTACTTAAAATATATCCTATCACTAAAGCTTTTGGGGGAGCCTAAATTGAGTTGTGATACACATACCAAATTAGGACTAGTCCCTTGGATAGTTGGAATGTGAGAAAACCATTTAGTTTGTTCAGTGGTTGGCAAACTCATTAGTCAACAGAGCCAAATATCAACAGTACAATAATTGAAATTTCTTTTTAGAAATTTTTTAAACTTAAACTTCTTCAAAACAGACTTAAACACCACTTCTTCAAAATAGACTTGCCCAGGCCATGGTATTTTGTGGAAGAGCCACACTCAAGGGGCCAAAGAGCCACGGTTTTCTGACCACTGAGTTAGTTGATAGGGGTAGAAATAGAAATAGAAGCAGATAATCAATGAATTTCCATTCTATGGAGCCCTTGGTGCTAGTTCTTCATTATCCTGTTGTCTGAAGACATTTCTCTGTCCCTATCTCATACCAACTTTAGAAGAAAACCCCATTAAATGAGGTAGCTCATCTACATCTCTATTTCTCACTATCTGAAAGAGTCTATTTCATAATGTCAGGGAGAGAGGCCTATGCTCTGTTATTCAGAGTGAGGAAATCTTCTACTCACTTGTTTAGTCAGGGAAGAAGTGCCACTATGACATGTCCTTCACAAGCATGCAAAGCCGGTGGGAGTTCAACAACAAGAAGGACAGGGTAGGGGAGGCTGGCAAACCAACTGCTCAGGCAGTGTTTCCAACTGTTGTAGGAAACTCTTTTTCAATAAATGTAGAAGAAATTGGATATAGGTGAGAATTTTTCTTTAAAAAGCAACTCGGAAATATATACTGAAAGTTCTAGTTCTGGGCATGTTATTCCTCCCCCCCAACCCCCTCACTAACAGAAAGGAATAAGGAGAAAGTTAATGGTAGAAGAAAGGTGACAAGTAGAAGGAAAAAGCACAGGGACAGCAGTGAAGCTGAAGCTGATGTGCAAAATTTAGCTAATTACTAAAGCGGAGCTGGTCTAAAAAATAATGAACAACCAGGAGAAGGTAGTGCAGTCACTAGTCCAAGTCTATGGAGGAGTCAAAACGGAATCATTCCCTAGATATTTATTAGGAGATGGTTTTGAGGAGTGGGGAACAGCACCCAGAAAATCCCACTTAATTCACAGACATGCCAGGTCAAGAATGTCAGTGAGAAGAGAGAGGATACTGACATTGGGACACTAAGTCAATCAGTGGGTTTAGCTGCAATTTTCATGAGGTAGAAGAAATTACAAATTGAAATGCCAAGAGCAACAGGACTTGCCTGTTGTTATTTTATTTTATTATTACTTTGAGGTCTATTTTGTCAGATGTAAGTATTGCTATCCCATTGTCTGTTGTTATTGTGCAGACAGCCTCACTGCAGGCCAAGCATTTGAGGAGTTATCACAAGAAAGAAACATGCCTGCTTTGGGATGTCAGGATTCTATTTTAAAAGTGGCTTTCATTTTTTTTAAGATAGTTTTATATTTACAGAAAAGTTGAGCAGGTACAGAAATACATTAAGATGGTACAGAGAGCTGAAACCGGTTTGGCTCAGTGGATAGAGCGTCGATCTGAAGACTGAAGAGTCCCTGGTTTTATTCTGGTCAAGGGCATGTACATTGGTTGCGGGCACATCCCCAGTGGGGGGCATGCAGGAGGCGGCTGATCGATGTCTCTCTCTCATCAATGTTTCTAACTTTCTATTCCTTTCCCTTTCTCTCTGTGAAAAATTAATAAAATATATTTAAAAAAATACATTAAAACAAAGATGGTACAGAGAGCCCTGGCTGGTTTGGCTCAGTGAATAGAGAGTTGGCCTGAGGGGTCCCAGGTTCGATTCCGGTCAAGGGCACATGCCCGAGTTGTGGGCTAGATCCCCAGTAGGAGGTGTGCAGGAGGCAGCCAATCAATGATTCTCTCTCATCATTGATGTTTCTATCTCTCTATCCTTCTCCCTTCCTCTCTGAAATCAATAAAGAAATATATTAAAAAAAAAAAGATGGTACAGAGAGTTCCCATATACCACCATACTCAATCCCCCATATTGTTAGCCTTTTACCTTAATATTATTACATTTAATGAACCAATACTGATACATTAATATTAATGAAAGTTCAGTTTACTCAGATTTCCTTAGTTTTTGCCTAATTTATTTTTGTGTTCCAGGGCCCATTTAGGACAATACGTTACATTTAGTCCTCATGTCTTCTTAGGCTCCTCTTGGCCCTGCCAGTTTCTCAGACTTCCCTTGTTTTTGACAACCTTGACAATTTTGAGGAGTACTGGCCAGGTATTTTGTGAGTTATCTCTCTATTGGAATTTGCCTGATGTTTTCATGATTCACCTGAGGTTAATGGGTTTTGGGAGGAAGATCCAGAGAGATAAAGTGTCATTTTCATCATGACATCACATCAAGACTGCATGTTATCAACATGACTTATCACTGTTGAATGTTGATCATGATTACCTGGCTGAGACAGTGTTTGCCGAGTTTCTTCACCAGCAAGTTTCTCTTCTTCTCTCCATTTCCTTAGTACTATTTGGAAGGAAGCATTCACAGTTAATATTTAGAGAGCAGAGATTTATGCTCCCTCTCCTTGAGAGTCAAGTACCTACATAAATTAGTTGTCATTCTTCTGCATGGGAAATTGTGTCTTTTCTCTATGAATGTTTCAATCATTTATTTATTGATATGGACACAAACATTTATTTTATATTTGTGATAATCCAATAATGCTTAATTAATTTTGTTGCTTAAATCATCCCAGCTTTGGCCATTAGGAGCTCCTTCATTTGGCTCCTGAGTTCCTTTAACAGACTCTCATTAATGTGGTATTTTGTTGTTTTTTTGTTTTGTTTTTCCTTTTTTGTACTTCTTTACTTTCTGATATTCTATTAGTAAGATGTTCCAGGCTCATCTTGTATGCTAATCCTGAAATCAGCCATTTCTCCAAGAAACCCTGGTTCCTTTTATTAGAAACTAGAGGCCCTATGCACAAAATTTGAGCAAGAGTAGGCCTTCCTTCCCCTGGCTGCTGGCATGGCTTCCTTCTGGCACCCGGACCCGGGCTTCCCTCTGGCCACAGGAAGGCACCCGGGACCCAGGCTTCCCTCACAGCCCTGGCTTCATCTGGAAGAACATCTGGTCTAATTAGCATATTACGCTTTTATTATTATAGATGGTATAAGAAACCAATACCATGGGCATACAGGAAACTGTACTCATTGCTACTGGGGTGTTAGTTCTTTTGAGCTTTCTCATCTGACAGAGCAAAGACATATATTAGTACACGTATATAATTTACATATATCTATAAATATTCCTGTATGTAGTCATCAGTACCTATATTAGACTAAACATGAGTTCTTACTAATGTCTCCAATTCGAATCCAGTACCAAATGAATTATTCTAGCCTCCTCCCAATTCATACCACTTCTTTGCCTGAATCTCACTCCACCAGTTGAGAAACTTGGCTCTCACTTTGTGCCATCCATTTACTTACCTATTTGGTTACATTATACATGTATAGCAGCACCAGAACCATGAACTCTATCATCAATTAGAGCACAATGCTTATGTGCAGTTCCTTTTGCCTTCAGTTTTAGAGGCTCCACTCATTTCCACATTCACACAGGTCAGCTTCCCACTCCACTTTGTTGACACTGTAAGAAAATTAAAAGATGGGGGAGTAAGTTTACACATTAAAATAGTTTTAAAGACATGTCTGTATTTTAATTTGTTAATACTAAATTATACTGTCTGGGGAGGTACATTTAAGTGGTGAAACTTTTTAAGAAAGCAAAGAAGCTATAACTATATAAGTAACCTCATAAGAAAGCAACTTCTACTTTTGGGTAGAAAAAAATATCAGTGACTCTCCCACTTGAAACCACTAACAGAAACCTAATAACATAATACACAAAACAGTGGTTTTCAGATATTGGATACCAGGCATACTTGACAGTGATTCCTGAAAATGGGGAAACAAATAAGATAAGCCCTATAATTGCTTTAGCTTACATCCAGGCAACAAAGCAGGATGGGGGAACCCTGGCAGAGACCAGTGGTCCCCTGAGTTAAGAAGTTGGAGCTGGGAGTCTGGGAGATCGGGTAGAGTACAGTTAGAGAGGAGAAAGCAGAGTAGAGAGAGCTTCCACAGAGCAAGCTCCAGAGATGGCAGGAAGTCCACCTGGCAAAAGGCAGTGGAGAAACTAATGGAGGACAGAAAAACATACACAAAAGGAGCAGAGGAAAATGCATGGAGCTCACAACCATCAGAAAATTGACTGTGCTCCCACCAGCCAGTAGAGAACCTTGGTCATGGTCAAAGCACTCAAAATGGTTTTCTGAGCGGTGGCACACAATTAGTCATAGGTGAATGGTTATTCTGATGCCAGCGAATGATGCTAAAATCAAAGCTTGAAAGGGTTAAACTGTTTCTAAGTAATGACTGGGACCCAGAATAAAGTTCAAGAATATTTATAGAAATATAACACTATGCAGCATTCAACAAAGTAAAATTCATAATATTAGGGGTCAAGTAAAGAGGAGGAGGAAGAAGGAAAGATATGGCTCATAATGAAAAAAAGAAAAAGAGTCAGTGCAAAGAGAGGTAAACATAGGTAATAGAATTAATAGATAAAAACATTAAAAGAGTTTTGTTCCATATATTCAAACAGGTAGGGGAAAGGTTTTATGTTAAATGGAGACATACAATATACACATATGTTTTGTTAATCCTCACCTGAGGATATTTTCCCATTGATTTTTAGAGAGACTGAAAGGGAGGGTGAGACACAGAAAGAGAAAGAGAGAGAAACATCAATTGGTTGCCTCCCACATGTTCCCTGATTGGGGCCATGGATCGAGCCTGCAACCAAAGTATGGGACATTGACTGGCATCAAACCCGGGATACTTTAGTCCATGTGCCAATGCTATATCCACTAAGCCAAACCGACTAGGGCAAGATATATCTATATATTTAAAAGTTCCATATTGGCCTTCTAGAGATGAAAAATAAAATGTTTGACAGGGACTATATAAAGAATTTTAAAACTCAGGAATAGGAGAACAAACAACTCAATTAGAAAATGGACAAAAGTTTTGATTAGACACTTGAAGAAAATACATAGGAGCCAAAAGGCACATGAAAAGGTGTTAGCATTACTATTATTAGGGAAGAACAAATTAAAAGCAGAATGAGGGCCTGGCTGGTGTGACTCAGTGGTTGAGTGTCAACCCATGAATCAGGAGGTCATTGTTCAATTTCTGGTCAGGGTGATGTCTGGGTTTCAGGCTTAATCCTCAGTAGGGGGCATGCAGGAGGCAGCCACCAATGATTCTCTCTCATCATTGACTATAGGCTCAGTGCATAAAATTCGTGCACAGAGATATATGTCCCTCAGCCCAGCCTGCACCCTCTCCAATCTGGGACCCCTACCTGGATTGGGCCTAAATGGGCAGTCGGACATCCTTCTCACAATCTAGGACTGCTGGCTCCCAATTGCTTGCCTGTCTGCCTACCCAATTTCCCCTAACCACTTCTGCCTTTCAGCCTGATTACCCCCTAATCACTCTCCTACCAGCCTAATTGATGCCTAACTGCTGCCCTGCCAGCCTGATTGCTCCTAACTGCCCTCCCCTGCCAGCCTGGTCACCCCAAACTGCCCTTCCCTGTAGGCCTTGTAACCCCTAACTGCCCTCTCCTGCAGGCCTGGTCCTCCACCCTGAACTGCTCTCCCCTGCAGGCCTGGGTCGCCCCCCCCAACTGCCCTCCTCTGTAAGCCTGATCCCTCCCAACTGCCCTCCCCTGCTGGCCATCTTGTAGTGGCCATCTTGTGTCCACATGGGGGTCGTCATCTTTGGCCACATGGGGGCAGCTATCTTATGTGATGGAGTGATGGTCAATTTGCATATTATTCTTTTATTAGATAGGATAAAGGCCTGGTGCATGGGTGGGGGCCAGCTGGTTTGCCCTGAAGGGTGTCTTGGATCAGGGTGGGGGTTCCCTTGGGACATGGGGCAGCCTGGGTGAGGGGCCTGTGGTAGTTTGCAGGCCAGCAAGCCCCGCCCCCCTCCCCTTGACCCAAGCAGAGGCCCTGGTATCTAGGATTTATTTATCTTCTATAATTGAACTTTGTAGCCTTCAGCAGAGGCCAGAAGGGCCAAGAACTTGGCTTCCTCCATGGCCAGGGAAACCCAAGCCTCCTGCTTGCTCCATGGCTGTAGCCATTTTTGTTGGGATTTATTTATCTTCTATAATTGAAACTTTGTAGCCTTGAGTGGAGGCCTAGGCTGGCCAGGGTGTGCAAGAAGCTTGGCTTCCTCCATTGCCGGGGAAACACAAGCCTCCTTCTCATTCTGTGGCTGTAGCCATCTTGGTTGGGTTAATTTGTATACTGTCTCCTGACTGGCTGGTGGGCATGGCTTGTGGGTGTAGTGGAGGTATGTTCAATTTGCATATTATTCTTTTATTAGATAGGATGTTTCTATCCCTCTCTTGTCTCCCTTTGAAAATAATTAAATAAACCACACAGACACACGCACACACACACACACACACACACACAAAACAACATAATGTGGTACCACTGCATATTAATACAGTGACTAAAATGAAAAAGACCAACCATACCAAGTGTTGGCAAGGGTATAGAACAACTACAATTCCTGTGCACTACTAGCAGGAATATAAAATTGTAAAACCATTTTGGAAAGTAGTTTTGGCAGTTTTCAAAAAGTTAAACATATGCCTGCTGTAAGGCCCAGTCTTTCCCCTCCTAGGTAATTACCCCAGGAAAATGAAAGCATATGTCCACACAAAGACTTGTATATGCTAGTAAATATTCATGGCAACTTTATTGCAATAGCTCCAAACTGAAATCACCCAAATATCCTTCAATAGATGAATAAACAAATGTGGTATATCAATGTGTTGAGTTTAGCTAAACTACTCAATGATATTGCTTATTCAGCATCCATTTTGTTTGGCCAAGTGTCTGTGGGAGCCTTAAGCTGACATTAGCCTCTTTATGCAATTGTACACTCTTGATTAGAGATTTTCAAACAGTATACCTCAAGAATTTTTAAAACACGCAATACCTGACTATTTAGACAGGGGCACTGATCTCTTTTCCCTTAGATTAAAAAACAAAACAAAACAAAAAACACTACAATGGCCATTCAATATAAATTAATCAAGTTATATATTTTTTTCAGATCGGCAAAAAATATATTTTTTGGTGTACCACAGAGTCTTTAGTAATTAGCTTCTGTGTGTCGTGAGATGAAAAAGGTTGAAAACTGCTGTTCTAGATAATAGCTTGCTGAGTCACAAGCAAATACAAATTCTGGATATAACTTCCTCAACAGTCTGGTGACCAATAGTCTCCCCTGCCTCCAAGACTTTCCCTTTGCATGCATTTTAGGTGAGATCCCCATGGAGCTTCTCAAAACTCTGCTCTTGTTAGCTTGACTTGAACAATTTGTCCCTAGCTTGGGAAACCCAGAGCACCCCATTAATGGAGCCTAATAAAGGCATATGCTTCCGGTCTATCACTGTCTGTACCCTGCCTTGACCTCCCAGGGAGTTCATGAAGGTGTGCTGTGATGTGAGTAATGAACTGTATTTCAATGTCTCTTGTGGTCTGTTGTTGAATAACAACTCACTATCCAGCATTCTGTGCTCTACTTAACAAATGTTAATTTAATAAAAGCATGACATGGTACAATGGAATACTAATCATCAATAAAATGGAATGAATTACTGATATGCACAGCAACATAGATAAATCTCATCATAATTATGCTGAAAGAATTTAGGGAAAAGAATACACACTGTGTTTGGCGCGCTGCTTCCCACTAGTTACTACTCATTTATTTTAACATATCAAAATTTTTAACACAATGTTTTCATATACTGAGGTACTTAAAGATAATGTTTGTGAAGCTTGGAATGCTCTTCTAAGCTCATTGCTATCACTGGCAGAATTCAGAATTATACTGAGATTCAATTCTGCATATAGGTCCTTGGTTAAGAATCCTGTAGAGCAGTGGTTCTCAACCTGTGGGTCGCGACCCCTTTGGGGGTCAAAGGACCCCTTCACAGGGGTCGCCTAAGACCATTGGAAAATGCAGATATTTACATCGCTATGCACAACAGTAGCAAAATTTCATGGTTGGGATTCACCACCACATGAGGAACTGTATGCAAAGGTTGCGGCCTTAGGAAGGTTGAGAACCACTGCTGTAGAGCCTGACTGGTTTGCTCAATGGATAGAGCGTCAGCCTGCAGACTGAGGGGTCCCGAGCATGTACCTTGGTTGCAGGCACATCCCCAGTTGCTGGTGTGCAGGAGGCAGCTAATCGATGTTTCTAACTCTCTATCCCTCTCCCTTCCTCTCTGTAAAAAATCAATAAAATATATTTTAAAAAAAGAATCCTGTAGAGACAGCTATAGGGAACACAGACATTTTAATTGGTCTAGTAACAAGACCAAATTTCACTTTTAGAAGTATCGCTCTGACAGAAGTTCTAAGAACGCTGTGAGTGGCATAGCAGCTGCACCGGTGGGAGGATGTGCAGTTAAGGGGCTTAGTTGTGATTCAGGTTGGATATGGGAAAGGCTTAATTTGAGATAGTAGCAGTCTCAGTCTAGTAAATAAACAGGGGACTTATTTGCTAGCTATCAAGAGGTAGCAGCTTCAGGTTTTAGAGATTGGGGGTGTGTATTGAGGGGAGAGGGTACTGGGTATGGGGGAGCAGAGCTTCACATAACGATCTTGGTGCCAGGACAAGCTGTGGGGAAGCACTAAGGGTAACTGTGATGGGAGAGGAGATAACTCCTGGAGGAAGCTCCCCCATACCTTCTAGGTCATCCTATGAACTAGCCCTGTGATCTTGAGGAAAATAACTTTACTTCTAAACTGGGTGAATTTGAAAATGTTCTCCACAGGCGGACATTCTACCCTCTGGTAACATGTAGTCCTCTTAAACCTGAATTTCAGTCCTCTAAGGATTTCCTGAGAAGCTAATAATATAGAGGTACATTTTCAGCCTAGTCAGTGAGAAGTACTGGACAGAAATCTGATGTGAAAAGAGGTTTCCAAGTGGGTGGTAACCAAAAAAGAAGTTCAGGCTGTAACAACAACAACAAACAAAAGCATTTCTTTTGTGGAATCTGAGAGACTCAGATTCAGGGAGCACCTCAAACTGCTCTGGAGAGAACAAAGAAAGGCAAGGCTTATAAAGGCAAAAACCACAGTGTAATTCTTTCATGAAAATGAAAGATAAGTTTTGTTACAGAAAACCAGGGAAGAACCAAGCAATACTTAGAGAAATGGAGTTACATTTATTATGTGCGCGGGTCCAGAGGAAAATGTCTCTCATATTCTGGGCCCCAACATGGAGGAATTTTCCCTATTTATATGTTTTTATCTTCTTTGTCTCCCAAATATGGGGTGTTTTCGGCCCCCCCTTTGCAAGTTCTTAAAGAGCCCCTATGTGCTGGAGCCTTGAGACCTCAACCAAAGGCTTGACCTGGTGCCAGCACTGATAATTTCAGCCAGAGAAGGTTTAATGGCCTCTCTGAAGTGGAAGCAGTCTTATTTTCCTTATTATTTAAGCAAGCAAGCATTTACAGAAGCCATATAGCAGGGTTAAAGTTTCAAAAAGCAGTTTTTATATAAGATGGAGGCTTCAGGTTAACAGGGATGGTTAGTTCCATTATGCAAACGGGGGAGGGTAAAAACTACAAGGAAGAAGGAGAGTCCATACATTTCCATGCAGCAGTTGCTCTAGAATGTTTATGGCTCAGCTTTGAGCAGAGGTTAGTGCCTTATGGCAACTCTGAGAACCGAGGCACAATCGGCCCCACTTCCGTGGCAGCCTCTTGCCTGTCATAGGCCTCACTTCCGTAATAGCCTCTTGCCTGTTTGCCTCTCTTAGCAGCTTATTCCATTATGTTTCCTCCATTATAGTGGGGAAGGAGACACTTTGCAAATAACCTCCAAGCCCAGTCGAGATATTAATTATGCATGTCCAGAGATGGCGCAACAATTTTGTAAACTTAATCACGCCTTGAGCAGAAGGAGGAAACTTGTGGAAAGTAAGTTCAGTGAATTAATTCTTCCCTTTGCAAGCATGGGAAAATCCATTTTTAAATGTGCCTTGGCTAACAAGGGCACAGACATGGTGGGCACGAGGCTGGTAGCCGGGTGTATGGAGGAAAAGCCAGAAGGGCAGAATTTCACATCAATGTCTTCTCCCAAGAGCATTGGCGCGAAAGCCGGTAGCCATTCCCCAGGAGGCCGGCTCCCTGGACCCGGCCGGCCCCAGCGCAGGCGCAGCGCAAGGCGGACCAGCGAGGCCTGGGCGTCCCGTGGTTATTTCCCCAGGCCCTGTCCCTTCCTGAGAAGGGAGAGGGAGGAGCCTCGGGGCGCTCGAAGCCCCGCCTCCAACCCCCCCTTGGTCCCGCCTTCCGCTTCGCCCCGCCCCACATACCTCTGCCCCGGACCTGTAGGGGCGGCAGCTGACACGCGTGCGGGCGGTAGGAGTCGCGAGCACGAGCGGACGTCGGCGCGCGCGGGCGCCGGCGCCAGGTGACCCCGCCTCCCGCCCCGCCCCGCCCCGTCCCCGCCCCCCCCGGCCCTCCCTGCTCCTGTCGGCCTCCGGGCTCTGAGAATCCCGGCACCCGCGCGCGCTCCGCGGCCATGGAGGTGCCCGGGAGCCTGTACAAGAAAGTCAAGCTGAGCAACAACGTGCAGAACTGGGTGAGTGGAGACGGAGGAGGCTGGGAGCCTCCGGCTGCCGCTGGTTCCGGAGCCGCTGCCTGCCTTCCGCCTCCTGTGCATCCTCCCTGGAGCCCCGGGGTTGGGTACCAGAGGCCGCGGCGCCTTCCAGCCGGGGTGGTGGGTGGTGCGAGGCGAAGTGCCGCGGCGCGGCGGGTCGGGGGCTGCGTGCGTCCGACCCACCCGCAGTGGGAAGAACGTCCTCCTCCCCGGTTCCTCGGCTCAGATGAGACCTGGAATTAAAGTCTTTGCTGGGAGAGCCGGCGGCTGCCGAAGGCTGCACCTTTGAAGGGGAGCTGGTTGCATCCCTGGAGTGGCGTGAAGGTCTGCAGAGGAGGCGGAGGCGGGCGTCTTTGGGTGTGCTGCTGGGTTTTCTTGGCTCTGCCAGCGCAATTACCCAGGGTTGTGTCCATTTCCAAGTCTTTCCATTTCTGCGCTTCAGTGTGCAGAGAGAGTGCCCAACAATGTATCCATTCATGAGTTGAGAATTCACTGAACTGAGGTTCTTTGTGGCTCGGTGTTAAATTGGAATGGCTAACATTACATGGAATTTTAACACTCAGTTCCTGGAGACAGTAAGGTGTGAGAAGACAAATGGTTTATAAGGTTTAGCAGCGACAGTCAGTTGGCTTTGATGGTCCGATGGTGTGTCCTCATTTAGGTTGCTTCCTTCCTTATTCTTTGGTAAGAATCAGCCTTAATTCAAAATCATTAGTGCCCTTCTGGGTCGGGTGGGGAGGTGGTGTCCAATTTGGCTCTTTGAAAAGGCGCTGGCTTTAGGTTTAAGTGGACATTTTTATTTCACAGTACAACAAAGTCTTGAGGTTTAAATATAAATATATATTTTATTATTATTATTTTTACAGAGAGGAAGAGAGGGATAGAGAGTGAGGATGTGCCTGCAACCAAGGTACATGCCCTTGACCGTATGGAACCTGGGACCCTTCAGCCCGCAGGCCAATGCTCTATCCACTGAGCCAAACCGGTTTTAGCAAAGTCATGAAGTTTAAATGCAGCCTTTGTAAATCATTTCAGGCAAATATTCATTTGCAGTCAGTCATTTTCCATATCTGTTGTTGCCAAGGATGCTCACCTGTTTCCTTTCTCCTTTTAGTTATTATGTTTTTCTTAGGTTTTAAGGGAAAGCAAGTTAGAACGTTGGAAAGAACACTTACTGGACTACTGGCCTGGTCTCTGATACCATTTATTAGTGTGTGATCTTGAGCAAAATAACTTTACTTCTTTAAACCTCAGCTGACTAAAGAAGGGTTTGATAGTGTGTACTTCACAGGGTTATTTTGAAGAGTAAAGAAGATAATGCTTTTGAAAGTACAACAAAGTGTCATGAAACTGTCGACTCTGCTCCTGTTATCTTGAGTATTTCCTGGTTAGGGAAATAGGGGACTCAATTCAAGTATTTAAAGGTAATTTCAGTTACACCATCTGTAGCTCATTTATTTACTATTCCATTTGCCAAATAAGTGAATATTTTTTGTAGAGACCTGTGCCAGGCATAGAAAAGATGAAAAATGAGGGACTTGCTGTTTGCATTCTGGTTGCTCATGGCCTGATTGGGGTTGTAAATGACTTTGCCAGGTGATGAGTTTGTCATTTTGATCACAGTAGTGGTGTAAGACAAATGTTTTTGTTTGTTTTGTTTTTTTGAAATTTGGAGGAGAGATTAATTTAGCCTGGGTGTTTTGGGGAGGGTTTACAAGAGAGAAATGTACTCAAATTTCTGAGGCAGAGGGGAGCTGTGCTGGGAATAAGAATTATTTTTTATTCTAAGAACAACTAAGAGTTTGTTTACTCTGGAGAGTTTTTGTTGAGGAGTGGAGATAAAATTCGATAAACTGGGACTACGTTATACAGTTGTTTTTGTTAATCCTCACCCGAAGATATTTTTCCATTGATTTTTAGGGAGAGTGGAAGAGAGAGGGAAAGACAGAGAGAAACATCAGTGTGAGAGAAACTTATCAATTGGTTGCCTCCTGCATACATCCCAACCAGGGCCCAGGCCAGAGAGGAGCCTGAAACCAAGGTACGTACGTGCCCTTGACCAGAATCGAACCTGGGACTCTTTGGTCCACAGGCTGATGCTCTATCCACTTATCCAAACTGGCTAGGACTACGTTATGAAGTTGTTAATGTTTGCTCCCAGTGTTAAGACTTGATTCTGTGGGAGATTTTTTTAACATATATTTTTATTTTATTATTACATTTTTTCAAAAATATATTTTTATTTTCAGAGAGGAAGGGAGGGAGAGAGAAAGAGATAGGAACATCAATGATGAGAAAGAATTATTGATCGGCTGCCTCCTGCATGCTCCATACTATGGATCCCAGGCATGTACCCCGACGAGAAATGGAACTGTGACCTCCTGGTTCATAGGTTGATGTTCAACTGCTGAGCCACACTGGCCTGGCATTCTGTGGGAGATTTTTGATGAGGCTAGAATTTTTAAATTTCTTGGCCTTGTAAATCATTTTTTTGCCCCAGTAGGGAACACCCATCATGTTTCCAGGATTGAGATTGACACAAATTTGAAGAACTCATACGCCTTTAATTTTCCTATTACGTGATAAAACTGGTGTTCCAGGAAGACCGGGTGATGGAGAAATTAGACATTGTTCCAGATGTGGAAGCCCTGGAAAACAGACAGGGTTATAATGAGGTTTAAATGAATTATAGGCATACCTCATTTTATTGCACTTCACAGATACTGTGTTTTCATCAACATTGAGGTAAGACCTTCCTTCAGCAAAAAGATTATCACTCATTGAAGACTCAGTTGATGGTTACCATTTTTAGCAATAATGTATTTCTAAATATGTTATGCAGGTCCTTTTTTAGACATAATGCTATTGCACACTAAATAGACTGCA
>JAAGEH010002534.1:11134190-11325670 GCA_011751065.1 Lasiurus cinereus | reverse complement strand
CAGGTCCTTTTTTAGACATAATGCTATTGCACACTAAATAGACTGCACTGTAGTGTAAAGATAATTTTTATGAACATTGTGAAACCAAACATTTCTGTTTCTGGTTTTATTGTGTTATCCTGGAACCAAACCTGAGATATCTCTGATGCCTGGGACATGCCTGGGACATGCTTGTTCCACACGTTGCAGATGCAGTGATAAAAAAACAGAAAGGTGTTCTGCTGTCATGGGTATTACATTCTACTTGAGAGACAGTTAATTAAAAAGCAACAAATAAATGAATGAGATAATTTTCCTTATTACTAGCTCTACCTTTTCTGAATATTTTGCCCCTTAATACGCTAGATGCTTTTCACAGAAGGCCAGCTGCCCATTCTGGATTTTGAGGGAGACAAGAATGCAGAAATGGAACATACAGCATATTGAAGGCCAACTGAGAGGTCTATACAGTCATTCTTTGGAGCATGGACCTGGCTCTTGTCAGGGGCAAATATTGATCTTCCTATCCTTGAAGCCAGGGAGATATTGTAGAAATAATTGCCCAAAAGGGAAAAGCTGGACTTTTTACCAAGAATGTACTCTTTTTTTTTTCTTTCTCTTTTTTCTGATGATATTTTTTTTTTCCCATTGATTTTTAGAGAGAGAGTGGCAGGGAAAGAGAGAGACAGAAACACCAATGTGAGAGAGACACATCGATTGGTTGCTTCTTGCATGCCCCCGACCAGGGCCGGGAGCCTCTAACCTAAAGATATGTGACCTTGACTCAAATCGAACTCAGCTTTCATTCTGTAGGCTGACACTCTATCCATTGAGCCAAACTGCCTAGGACACCAAGAATGTACTCTTTCACGTTGACTAACAACAACAGTAAGAAGAATGATAGCAAGGTCTAGCTCTGTATCGTCCAATATGGTAGCCACTAGCCACCTGTGGCAAGTTAAATTTAGCTAAAGTTAAATAAAATAGAAAATTCTGTTTCTTAGTTTCTCTAGCCACATTTCAAGTGCTGTGTTGCCTCATGTAGCTACTGACCAGTGTATTGGACATGCAGCATAGACCATTTTCATCATCTCAGAACAACAGGTCTAGATAGTCACTTTGGGATGGATGCCAACATTTCTTCTGCTTACCTATGTATACTTGTATTCATGGTCTTATCTTTACTTTCTTACCAGGGCAAGGAAATTTCAAGAGGTACTATCAGGATGTTAGGCAATTCTGAGCTCTGGCTCCTCGCAGGGTACTCAGCTCTGTTAGGCCCTGCGCGCCCTCCCCTCACCCCCACTCTGCCCCCCTTAGCACAGTTGCTTCTCTAAATTTGAAATGTGAAATAAACTTCCCCAGCCTGGCTTTGTCACATAGAATTTTGAGGATTAGGTCTTTACCAGTGGTTCTCAACCAGATAAAATTTTGCCATTCCCTGGGGACATTTTGCAGTATCTGGATATATATTTGGTTGTTACACTGTGTGTGTGTGTGTGTGTGTGTGTGTGTGTGTCCGTCCCTGCGCATCTGGCAAGTAGAGGCTAGGGATGCTGCTAAACATTCTACATGCACATGATAGCTCCAACAGTAGATTATCTGGGCCAGAAAGTTATTATTTATGAAGTTGAAAAAGTCTGCTTTACTCTTGGCTTTGACTTAGCAAAAGGGGAAAATGTTATATAAAATTCAAATGCAAAAGTAGTAATTTAAAATAAAATTTAAAATAGAATTCTCTTTTTCACTAACTTGGAAGTTACTCTCTTGCTCTGAGATGGATCAATTACCCATAGCATACCAACAATAAAACTCCAACCCTGAGTTGTTTTAAAAACACATTACTAAGTAATTAGTTCAAAGTAAGAGTATAATACTTCTTTTTGTTACTTACCTAAGAGATAAACATTTTAGTGAAATATCCTTTCAAAAGGACACAATTCTTTACCAAATAAGTTTTAAGTGAGTAAAACTAGTGAAATATTAGACATTATTTTATAGAAGTTCTTTTTAAACTTCAGAAGACTGCAGCCATTAGGTTGCTTTTTCTTATTCTCTCTCTTTGATGTTTGCATCCCTTCACTTTGTCTTTATCTCTCTTCTGTATTAAGTGTACAAGTCAGTGTGTCTTTGTATATTCACAAGTTGTGTAACCATCACCAATATATATAATTTGAGAATATTTTCATCACCCCTAACGGAAACCCTATACCCATTAGTAATCATTCCCTACCTTCCTGCTACCTCCACCTCCAGCCCCTGACATCCAATAGTACACTTTGTGTCTTTGGATTTCCTTGTTATAGACTCCTATAAATGGAATAATATAGTATGTAGCCTTTTGTATGTGTTTTCTTTCACTTAACATACTGCTTTCAAGGCTAATTCCTGTTTTAGTATGTATCAGTAGTTCACCTCTTTATATAGTTGAATATTCCATTGTGTGGATATACCACCTTTTGTTCATTTGAGTTATTTCTACGGTTGGCTATTACAAATAATGCTGCTGTGAGCAATTGTGTAGAAGTTTTTCTGTGCACTCATGGTTGTAAAGTAAAATCCAATTGAGTTAGTGAGCTTTTGGCTGCCAGCCTCTGAACTCCCTTCACGTGTGGGGACTGTCCTGCTGTCATCATGGTTAAGGCCAGGGTCTGTCACCGTGTCATGATTTCTTTATCTGTTTGTAGTTGGTGTCCTTCCCTGAAATGTATGTTCTCCTTTATCCCCAGTATTTAGAAGGGATCAATCAACAAAACTGAATGAATGAATCTTTTAGGGCTGGGCTCCCCACCTGGAAGTTGTCCAGGGGCCCTTCCGTTGAAGGCATTGACATAAAATAAAATCTATTAAGTAAATATTTTTAATCCTTAAAACAAAATAATTGTGGAGACAAAATATATATATGCAGAGCATGCATGACAGTAGATGGTGATCAGATAAACATGCTGGCCATTTGGTTCTCATTCAGGAGGTTTGGGGTAGGGCCTGAGATCTGCTTCCTGCCATGCAATCCGTGTTGCTACTCATGCATGTATTCGCAAGGCTTAAGTGTACCCTTCTCTAGTTTTCTCAACCTTCAGGAATGTATGCTCTTCACTTGTGCTGTTTGGCTTGGTATCGTTCAAAAACGAATTTCAGTTATCAGTAACTGAACTAAAGGTTTCAGTCATCAATAACTCTGTGAACTAAGGGTTTCTTCTTGTATATTACTGTCTCTTCAGTGTTATCCAAATTATGTCTTGTCACTTAAAAGGGATGTACCTGTTATCATTGCAGGAATTCTCTTTGGAGAGAGATGTTGTTTAGCAGTCAATTTAAAGTAGATTGTGGGATGGGTGAGAGAAGTGCAAGTCCTGAATTATTCTTGATATTTGTTATCTGCTCTGTGCCTTTACAAATTTCACTTAAAAATGTAGAGTTCTTTATAAAAATCATAATAAAGTCACAAAGCATGAAATTCCCTAAATGCTATGGTAGGAAAACTTCATTTGCACCATAGGGAGTGGCTAAAATAACAAAACAGCTCACGTGGAAATTAAGGTGGATCAGAAAGGAGCACAGGGCCACTTTTGTGTGTGATGAGGACAGCAGTTGGTAGAATGTGTAGCAAAGGTACAGTGAAATATCAGAGGCTATGTGACTATGTCTAGCCTAGCAACAGGACTGATAATCATTTAGTCGTGAATTCTTTTGAAATGAATTGCCTAGTTCTGCTAGATTTAAGATTTTTAATTGTTAGTCATCATTTCATTTGCATCTTATGCAGAGAAAATAAATCATGCTGTAAAATAAATGCCTGGTATCTAACTTTTACTGAACACTGGCTAGGCACAAGAATAGAAGATGGGCATTGTGGAAAAAAAACAAAGACTATATGTCACTCAGAGTGCCTGATCTGTCTCCCCAAGGAAGTCAAAATATTTATGCACAAAAAGACATCTAAAAGTATTAAAGGATCTATAACAAATAATGATATGGGTAGTAAATTTTACAGGTCTAGAACACGTCACTAAGCTATTGAAGACAAAGACTAGGAATCTAGAGTCAGAAGGGAAATACTAACTTAATTCACTCTTGAGTCTTAGTGAGTCACTCATGTTATATTTTTCTGTAAGAATTATAGGAAGGATTTATTTAGAATGGGTGGAGAAGGAAACAAAAGGGGGGAGCGAGAAGAAGACTGCATATGGAAGTGGCCTTTAGGTGCTTTATGAAGTTCAGGCATATTCCCAGCACCTTGCAATTTCAGTAGTTTTAAAAAGTGCTTTTTGATTTATTCTAAAAAAAAACAGTAGGGAGGAGAATGTGGTACATCCTTTTTTTAAAGTTTATTTTTTTATTAAAAGTATCAAACATACATAAACAATAAGCCTCCTCATACCCAGACTGCCATATTTGCTGCCTGAATTTTTTTTTGAATGTAGGAACATTCTTTTCTAGTGATTAAAGCAAAAGATCTCTGCTTATCTATATTTTTCTCTCAGCCATATCTTCAGTAGATTATTTCTTGTCAGATATTTTTTATACATTCTCAATTTACGAAGGAAAGCAGAAGACATGGTATAGGGCTAAAATGAATTAAAATTCATCCAGATACATGTTTCTTTTTGCCCCAAAGCAAAGTAACTTGGAAAAATATCCCCAAACAAAATGACCAGTCAAACCTGTTGTGCAAGTGTAGGAAACTAACTTGTAGACACCCTCCTTGTTGCTTCCCCCATTTCCTGTCTTCTCTTCCTCAGGCATCCTGCCTGGGAGCTAAAACAGGAGGAGGTGCCTCTGCTTCCGAGAGATGCAGATGTCTGTGTTTGAAACCCTGTATTTTGTTTAAGATATTGGAAGTGCAGAGCTGGAAAGTTATGTTTGCTGCATCAACTTATTGGAAAGAAATGGGTTGGGAGACCCCTATTATAATTTTTACAAGTGATTATTGAACATATAAATATATTAGAGGCCCAGTGCATGAATTCGTGCACAGCTGGGGTCCCTCTGGTGGCTTGCAGGGATTGGGCCGAAACCCACAGTCAACGCCCTCTGCAGCTTCTACCTGCTGCTCCCGCTCATCCCGGCCCCACTGTGCTTGCCTTGGGCTTGCATCCAATCAGTCCTGATCAGGAGAGGCTGTGGCCTCCAGCCATGAGCCCTGCATCTGTGGCCCTCCCAAAGGGAGTGGCCTGTAGGATCAGGCTGAAACCAGCTCTCCGACATCCCCCGAGGGGTCCCAGATTGCAAGAGGGCGCAGGCCAGGCTGAAGGACCTACCAGTGCATAATTGGGCTGGAGAGGGACCCAGGGAGGACTCCAGGTAGTGTCTGGCCCATCTCCCTCAGTCAGAGCATCTGCCTCCTGGTGGTCGGTGCACATCATAGCAAGCAGTTGAGCAACTTTAGCAAATCACTTTGATTGTTCGGTTGTTCTGCTGTTCAGTCTATTTGCATATTACTCTTTTATTATATAGGATATTATAAATACATCTATTGATGAGGTGATCAGTGGGGATGGGTAGGAGTGATTTTTGTGATGTGCCTCTTAAAAGAATTGTCCAACTATGTGTGCAGGCAATGAGTGATAGTAAGACTCAGATGGTCAGGGATGCCTTCCCCTCCTGTATACTGAGGGTACTGGAAACGGGGAGGTGTGGAAAGAGATCTTGAACCTTAGGCACCTCTCAGGCAGATTTTAGAAAAGACTATCTCTGGAAGTTGAAGATGTTCCTTTATAAAATCCATATGTTTATCTTTTAAAAGAATCGACTGAACATGAATTCTTTCTTTTTTTCCCTTTTTCCAGGGGATGCAAAGAGCAACTAATGTCACCTATCAAGCTCATCATGTCAGCAGGAACAAGAGAGGCCAGGTGGTGGGGACCAGAGGTGGCTTTCGTGGTTGCACAGTTTGGCTAACAGGTATAGCCAAATAAACCAGGTTATTTCAAAAGCAGTATTATAAACAACCTTGAGCTAGGAGTTAGCATATTTAAATTTTGAGCTCAGTTCTTCTATCTGGAGTGTCATCACATGTAACCGACAAAGTTGCTTAGTAACCTATTTCCTTTGGGCAATTTCTTTTTCCTATAGAATTGTTAAAATAAATAGATGCATCTTAAAACTACCTTGTAATATTGATAACTACATTACATTCTATAGACTTTTGCATGAAAATAAGATCTGGATTCTGCCTTCAAGAAGCTAATAATCCCCTTTTTTATAGGCACCTACACTCCTGGATGTTATGAGGTGATTTGTAGTATGAACACTTTGTAATACTGATCGATTAAATGTAAGACAATTCATCAAAAAGAAAAAAAGAGCTAATAATGTAAACCATATGAAGAGAAAGAATGAGTGATAATTTATTCCTGTCATTCACCTTTTATCTCTGATTGGTTTTTGTGTTGGTTTTCCCAGAGTCTTTGGGCTTAGCCATAGCAGGTTGGGGAGAAGGCAAATTCATACAGATTTTGGAGATAGATTAGGAATTGTATATTTAATAAAGTATATTCAAAATTTATATACATCTCACCAAATTGCCCACTTAAATTTTATACCTATTTACTGTCCCACTAACTGTGGGAAGAGGGTCCATTTTCCAGTGTCTTTGTCAACATTAGATACTACCAATTCTGAACATTTGTGCTAATTGTTAAAAACAATGTTTCCATTTTGGTTTCAATGTTAGACAATTCTATTTGTTTTTGTCTGAGAGAATTCAACACTCACATCTTCCCATCTCCTCATTTTTAAGACTGGATTGTTGTTAAATTGCTGCTTTTTCATAGTTCATGTTTGAACATTTAAGATATTGTTCTCAAATCTTAAATTTTTGAAATTGTTTGTATTTGAATTCAGTAAGTAAATTGATTCAGTACTTATCTCACCATTAGTTCTTTCATCATGGCATGCTCACTCATGAACTCTTTCTTTGAGTCAGGTTCCAATTTTCTATATTTCATTGTTAAATAATTTTGGTAAGATGGTTTTCTGCTAGGCTCTGGGTTCCCTGAATTTTAATTTTTGAGGATGTCTGTCTATTATGACAGCTTCTCTTGCAAAACATGTATTTGTGTATTTTTTTTTTTAATTCTCACCTGAGGATATTTTTCCATGATTTTTTAAAGAGAGTGGAAGAGAAAGGGAAAGACAGAGAAAAACATTGATGTGAGAGAAACACATTGATTGGTTTGCCTTCTGCACATGCCCTGACCCAGGGTGGGGAGGAGCCTGCAGCCAAGGTACAGGTCCCTGACCGAAATCAAACCCGGGACCCTTTGGTCTATTCACTGAGCCAAACCAGCTGGAGCACAAAATATAAATATGGCTTATACTCTCTTTGTCCAGAATTCTGAAAGCATTACTCCATTGTCTTCTGGTATTAAAAGTTGTGTGAGACAAATATAATCCCCCTGCCCCCTTTATTTTTAGATTTCCTTTTTCATCTGATGTCTGAAGAATTATGTTTTTTTCTGTATTTTCTTTTAGAAGTTTTCCCTTTCTCACTTAGGTCCTTGATCCTTCTGCAGTGGATTTTTGTGTGTATTGTGAGGAGGGATCCATTTTTTTCCATATGGATAATCAGTTGTCCCAAGAGCATATGCATATATTGATGAGGGTGTCTAACCTGCAGTGCCTGCCATCATCAGTTTCCACTTACCTGTGGACTTGTTTCTGGGCTCTCTGATCAGTTTCATTGGTATACTTGTTGATTCTCCTATTATTATTACTACACTGTCTTAATTACTATGTTTTTATAAATCTTAAAATCTAGTGGGATAAGTTCTCTTATTCTTTTTAAAAAGAATTATTGATTGATTTTTTTCAAATGCGGGAGGAAGTGGGAGAAAGAGAGAACAAGGTGGGGGATAAGGGGGAGAGAGAGAAAGAGAAAGATCAATTTGTTGTCCCACTTATTTATCCACTCATTGGTTGCTTCTTGTATGTACCCTAATTGGGGATCGAACATGCAATCTTGGTGTATCCGGATGATGCTCTGATCAACTGAGCTACCTGGCCAGGGCTTACCTTATTCATTAGGAATAAGAAGTCTTTTTTTTTTTTTGTCTCCACATTATTGTATAAAATTTTTAATCAGCTTACCTAATTTCCTCTAAACCCTGTTGGGATTTAGTTTGGGATTACATTATATATAAAGCTCAATTTGTTGGAAAATTTATCTTTAGAATATTGGATTTGGGGTATTCCTTCTTTTCTTTTTAAATATACTTTTATTGATTTTAGAGAAGAAGGGAGAGGGAAAGAGTGATAGAAATATCAAAGATGAGAGAGTGCCCAGACAGGAAATTGAACTGTGACCTTCTGATTCATAGGTCAGCTGGGTGGGTACTCCTTTTCTTGAACATGGTATATTGCACTTATTTTACCACTGTAACTTCTTTATTATCTTCACATCATTTTTTTCCATGTTCACTGTAATCATATCAATGAAACCTTCTGTGTCAGTAATTCAGTATTGAGCAGTATCAATTCTTATTTTGTTTCAAATTAAATATATACATAAATACATGTGTAATTTAACAAGTTTAGATTTTCAGGTTTCATTTTCTTTTGTTTGTTTGTTTTTGAAACTTGTCGCTCAACTGGTAGTGAAAAACAACAAAAACTGTGAATAACCCATTCATCTCTTTGTTTCAGTATTATTGCTGTATAACAATATATTAAAAACCCAGGGGTATAAAAAACAATTTTAATTTGCTCACCATTTTGTGGGTAAGGAATTCAGAAGGGCTCAGCAGAGCAGACAGGTCTTGCTTGGTTGAGGTCATGCTGGTGTGGGCTGCAGTCTTCATACGGCTCAACTGGGTTGGGTGTGTGTGATGATTCGGCTGACGATGCTTGTCAGCTGGGATTTTAGCTGGCAGAGGCAGTCGCCTGGAACACCTGCTTGTGATCTCAGGGTACTGAATAGCTGGCTTTTCTCAAATTAAGTGTCCAAAGGGAAGCTGCATAGACTTTTCTACTCCAGCCTTGGAAGTCACACACTGTCATTTTCAGTACATTCTTTTTTTTTTAAATTCTGGGATGTAAAGCTCTTCTTAATTTTAGTTGACATGCAATATTATATTAATTGTAGGTATACAACATCGATTTGACATTTATATACCTTATGAAGTGATCACCACGAGAAGTCTAGTAACTGTGATGACTGTATAAAGTTATTATAATATTATTTATTGTGTTTTCTGTGTTGTACTTTGTATCTCCTTGACTTATTTGTGTTATACGTTTGTACCTCCTAATTCCCTTCACCTCTTTTCACACACCTCTACCACTCAACCCTCTGGCAGCTATCTGTTCTCCATACCTATGAGTCTGTTTTGTTTAGTTTAAAGTGCATTTAGTTTAAATAAACATTCTGACAGGTGTGAGATGATATCTCATTGTTTCACTACATTCTTTTGGCCACAAGTGAGTCCTATGGCCAGCCTAGATTTAAAGGCAGTGATGTGATAGTGGCAATGTCACATTGTAGACAACTTTTCAGGATGGGAAATAGCTGTTATGGCCATCTTTGGAAAACATAACTGCTATACTCATATGAGTTTTTATTTTAATCAATTAATTATTATTTTTTAATCTTTATTGTTGAGATTATTACAGATGCCTCTCTTCCCCCTCCCAATTACTCCCCTCTACCTGGTTCCTATCCCACTCCAAACCTTGGCCATCCTATTGTCTGTGTCCATAGGTAATGCATATATGCATATAAGATCTTTGTTTAATCTCTTCCCAATTCCCCCACGCCCCTTCCCTCTGAGAATCATCAATCTGTTCCATTTTCATGCCTCTGATTCTATTTTATTCACCAGTTTATTTTGTTCATTAGATTTCTTATTTGTTTATTTTGATTTTTAGATTCAATTGTTGATAGGTATGTATTTGCTGCCATTTTGTTAATATTTTTTTTTATCTTTTTCTCTTTCTTTTTCTTCCTCTTTTTAAAGAATACCTTCAGTATTTCATATATTGGTTTGGTAGTGATGAACTCCTTTAGCTTTTTCTTGTTTGTGAAGTTCTTTATCTGACCTTCATTTCTAAATGATAGTTTTGGTGGGTAGAGTAATCTTGGTTTTAGGTCCTTGCTATTCATAACTTTGAATATTTCTTGTCACTCCCTTCTGGTTTGCATAGTTTCTGTTGAGAAATCAGCTGACAGTCAAATGGGCATTCCCTTGTAGACAACTAACTGCTTTTCTCTTGCTGCTTTTAATATTCTCTCTTTGTCTTTTGCTCTTGGCATTTTAATTATGATGTGTCTTGGTATGGTCTTTTTTGGGTTTCTTTTGTTTGAGACTCTCTGTGCTTCCTGGACTTGAAAGTCTATTTCTTTCACCAGGTAGGGGAAGTTTGCTGTCATTATTTCTTCAAATAATATCTTGCTCTCTCTCTTTTTCTCCTGGCACTCCCATAATGTGAATGTTGGTATGCTTAAATGTGTCCCAGTGACTCCTTACACTAGATTCATATTTTTGGATTATTTTTTCTTTTTGCTCTTCTGGTTGGGTATTTTTTGCTTCCTCATATTTCAAATTATTGATTTGATTCTCAGAATCCTCTATTCTACTTTCGAATCCCTGTATATTCTTTATTTCAGTCAGTATATTGTTAACTTATGACTGGTCCTTTTCTATTTTTTTTGGAATTTCTAGAATATTCTTGAGTAACCTTATAACCATGGTTTTGAATTCTATATCCAGTAGTTTGCTTTCTTCCATTTCTTTCATTCGTGACATGATTCTTTGTCTCCACATTTTGGCTACTTCCTTGTGTTTGTCTCTTATGTATTGGGTAGAGCTGCTATGTCTCCTTGGTAGAGTAACCTTGTGTAATAGGTGTTCTATAAGGCCCAATGGCTCAGCTGGGAGCTCTAGGTGCATCACTTTGTGGCCTGTGAGCACAGTCTTGTTGTAGTTGAGACTTGATTGCTGTTAGTTTCACTGATAGGAATTGACCTCTAGGCCAATTGGTTGTGAGGACCAGCTGCGCCTACAATGGGAGAGCTACTGTGCAGGAGACACCGCTATGAGCAGGACTTAAGTGGGGCTCTGGTGCTCACTGAGTCTGCTTCAGTGTGTTGCTTATGGATTGTAATCTGGTATGGCCTGACACTGACCATTGGGTACACTGGCTCTTAGATCTCTAGGGAGGTGCAAAGCCAGCCACTTCCTGGTGCTACCAGGCTGGAGCTACAGAGAGATCTTCAGACTCCTCCTTTTGTATCAGGTTTAGGAAGTGCCCAGATGAGGCCCAGGTATGAAGCAAGGCAGACTGGTGCTGGTGCCAGGTCTTGGGCTTTTTATTGATAGGTTTGGGGTTCCCTGACACAGCTGCAGCTTGTCTGAGAGATTTTAGCTTGAGCAAGGACAGGCCATTCATATGCAAAAGCCACTGTACACAGCTTGGGTAGGGTTGTAAATTGGATGAGGTGGGGTCTTAGGGAATCACCAGGGTGGAGCAAACAGAAATGGCTGCTAGTCAGCCCTGCACCGGGGAGGGCCCAGCATAGTAACAATCATTCCTGCAAGGATCTCCATCTGGGAGAAAGCCACCTGAGTTCCTGCCCAGATGCCAGACAATCCAGTTCCTCCTCACATGTGTCTATGTTCCCCAGAGCCTCACCCTAGTGCTGGAGCTCAGAGGAAGTGGGACCTTGTAAGTTCAGTTTGTGGTACTGGCCTTTTATGAGGAACAGCTGGGTCTCCAGTAGCCTCTGTGTCCCTGAGCCCCAATCTACACTGGTTTTTACAGCTCATAATTCTTATATCCATAGGGACTTCTTTCCCAGCTCTGGGACCCTGGACTAGAGAGTCTGGTATGGAGCTGGGACCCCTTGCTCCTCTGGGTAGTCTCTGCAGAGATGATCTCCCTCCCAATTAAAAAAGCGGCCCATGTGGGTGCTGGACTGGCCCATTACGGGCCTCCACACTTCCAGCAGTCTCAGTGTGCTTTCTTCTTTACTTCTCTAGTTGTAGGACTTCCATTCAGTCAGCTTTCCGGCAGTTCTAGATGATGTTTGTTCTGCATTTTAGTTGTAATTTTGATGTGTCTCTTCATATAAGTTTTTAATGTGTAAAGCAATTAGCATTGTATTAATCCTCTCAATATATCTTTTTTTCTTTTTTTTCCAGTTAGTCTTCCATACTACCACAACTTCTTTCCAGAATGTCAGTACATTAGTCTTCAATATTCTGTCTCTTGCCTCATAGCTACCTTAGTTATAAATTCTACAATTATATATTCTCCAAGGTGGCAAGTATGAGTGCATAAATGTGCTTTGCATCCAATTCCTTCTTGTTGGTTAGTGAAGCAACATCGTTGATAGAGGCAAGTGGGTTGAGATGAGGATATTCTTTCTAGGTTAATTATGTTATAAATTGGATTCCCAGGTACTTTTTTATCTATCAGAGGTGATGATCCTGGGAGATAGAGGTAACAATAAGTTTTTGCTTACTTTTGTCTTTTTCTTATCTTGTCAGAAGTAATTTGTGCAGCTTTAGAATAGTGGTAACAAGAAGACAAAGGGAATACCTACTCAACCTTGTCTAACATTAAAATTGGTTAAGCTCTTTGAAGTTCATTAGTGATTTCTAGTATACCTTTGGGCAGAGATAGGAGTTATTAAAAACATAAATGCTTATTTTACTTAAACTACAGATGTTTTTCCTAGCTTATAGGTAAATCTTATAGAGAAATATTTGTAAGATTGTTACTGAGAGACTGCTGTGAATAATAAATGTAATTAAGTTTGTATTAAAATTCTTTATTATTATCTCGTCCTGATTTGATGTATGGCATCTGTATGTACTGTGTAATTTTAGGCTTATCTGGAGCAGGGAAGACCACCGTGAGCATGGCTTTGGAGGAGTACTTAGTTTGCCATGGTATTCCATGCTATACTTTGGATGGTGACAACATTCGTCAAGGCCTTAATAAAAATCTTGGCTTTAGTCCTGAAGACAGAGAAGAAAACGTGCGGCGCATTGCAGAAGTTGCTAAGTTGTTTGCAGATGCTGGCTTAGTATGCATTACAAGTTTCATATCGCCTTATACTCAGGTATGTGACTTTGGGCTAATTACAGGTATTGGGAACATGGCAAATAGTTTCAGCATTAACATTTGCTTTGAGGCTAAATCCAAATTAAAAAGAATTAACCTACAACATTTTTGTGCTATGATTTTTCTGAGTAAACTCATATTTTATAAAACCTGCTATAAACTCTCTTCCCCAAAAGTGTAACCAAAGTTATTGACCTTAATAACTTTTAAATTCAGTTTGCCTATAGAAAATACTTAGCGGGTATCAGACACCAGGAGAAATCTTATTTCTTAATATATGCCCTACCGTGTTGGCTTCTTTGCTCCAAATTCTCAAGTCCCATCTCTTATCATATTCCTCTTATTTCAGAGACCATAGCAACATTGGTTCACTTTTTTGTTTCTCTGAAAATCTTTATTTTTTTTTTTCCTTACTGCAAGGTTTTTGTTTCCCCCATCTGAAAGGCACTCTTCTCCTTCCTGCTATCCCCCTCTTCTCAGCATCACCCAGACCTGTTCATGGCTTTGAGACTCGGATATCTCCTCCTCCTGCACACTGTCCTTTTTACAGAAACCCAGACTTTGTTGGGTGCCTCTCTGTGGTGTCTTAGTTAGTGTACTTTAACACATTTTTAGTTATAAATACCAGTTCCTTGCTGGTGGTGATTGTGTCAGCAGCAGCAGCAGCAGTAGTGGTAGTAGAAGCAAAAATATTAGTGATAATAGCAGCTAACGTTCATTGAAGCTCTTGCCTGCCCTTCTTTGCTGCCTCTTGGGGGCTGGGACTACATCTTATTTATCTTTGTAATCTTGATGTCATGCCCTGCTCCTGAAACACAGTAGATATTTAATGTTTGTTAAATGACAACAGAGCCCCTTAGGAAGCCCAGATATCAAAGAACAGGCAAGTTTAGTGATTAATGGCAGGGGCTTTGGAAACAGACACAGTGGGCTGAAATGTCAGCTCTTTCTATTAGGGTTACGACCCTGTTCAGTGTACTTAACCTTCCTAAGCTCTGACAATGCTTGCTTCATAGGGTTGCTCTGAAGATTGCATTCAAAGCTCTCAGCAAAAATTTTGTTGCTCTCATCTCTCAGAGCATTAAGGATGAAGTTTGGACTGTGCTTAAACCATATGAGAATCTGTGATACATACCATTGGGATACAATAATGTAATATAGGAAAAATGCATTTTTCCATGTCACCCCTGAACTTGAGCATCTTCATTCTAATCATTCCTGTTAAGGAGTTGGTATGCTAGGTAATCTGGGAGGAACATACAGATGTGAACAGTCATAGTTTCTTGAGACAAGTGAAGAGGTAAATGTATATAAAGGGTGCTGTGGAAGATTCACAGAGGAGGCGCTGCAAGTGAGTCACAAAGGATGAATCAGAGTATACCAGAGGGTGAAGGCTGTTTCAGACAGGGGTTACAAAAGCATGGAAATGTGAGGGCATTTGGTCTTTCGAGGACGCTAGGTAGTTTGGTAACACTGCTGTGCAGGGTGAATGTAAGGGGAGATAGAAGCTAGAGCAATTTGCAGACCCTTGGGGTAGTTAACAGTTAAAGAATGCTGGGAATGTTGTCATTGAGTTTTCATCTTAGTGAGGACATTTTTGAAGCCTGGATGGGAATGGCCTGGAGGTGAATGATTGGTTAGAAGACTTTTGGGAATGGACATATTGAAGGGCTGATGAGCCAGCAACAATAGCAGACTTGGTGCCTGGTTAATTATTGCTTCTTTTTTTGTGGGGAGAAGAGCTAGGGAGTGAAGGATGGTGCTTTCTGAATAAAGATGGTATTAAGTTAGAAAATATAGGATAGAAAGGGACAGGTTGAGTATTCACTTCAGGTGGGTTAGATTTGAAGTGCTAATGGAGATGATCATGGGAACATTGGTTCTAGAGCTCAGGAAAGGAGAATTGAGATGCAGATTTAGGAATCATTCACTTCATTAGTTGAAACCTAGATAAAATTGAGTATACAGAAAGTGTATAGAATGAGAGGAGGGCTGTTGATGGAAACCTGGAGCACCTTCTTTGGAAGGACAGCTAGAGCAGTAAGATCACAGCTTAGTAATCCTTCTGGCAGACACTATGGCTATAAAGCTAGTGAAATCATTTGAAAGGACAGCTTGAGGAGTAAGATCACAACTTAGTAATCACTCTGCCAGACACTATAGCTATAAAGCTAGTGAAATGATTTTAATATATCAGAATAAGATCTATGACAGGTATACGGTGGGTACATTTGGGAATCCAGAGAGAGAAGGACCCTCAGTCTGGGCATGCACGGGAGGCCTCCTGGAGGATGCCACCTTGGAGATGTGCTGTGAGGGAGCAACTTGCTTTAGCCATAAGAGTGGGTGTGTGGGGAGGTGTTCCTGCCAGGGAGGTGGCAAGAGCATACGCCCAAACATCCAGGTAGAGATGAGGGGTTTGCATCTGGCAAGTGAATAAACTAGCCTCAGACTTCTGAATGGCCCTCGGGTAGGCCGAGGTTGAACATATCAAGAGGCCTGATGATACCTATATTCAAGATGGGCTTTGGCTCAGGTTCCTCATAAAATCAAATGGAAGTTTTTTATGGGGCATCTATTACTTTTCCCTCCTAGAATTCCCCCAATATCTCTGATTTTAAGAATTGTATGCTTTTAAAAATTGTTATGAAAGATGGGTGTGTTAACCTGATTATTTTTTAGATTTTTTTTGGTTTACATTTAAAAAACTATAAATTAAATTTTATCTAATGTATTTTTTTTTTTACTCATCCTTGATATTCACATAGTACCTTTGATTTGTATACGCACTTTTTATTGTTCTGTACCCATCTTTTTTTTAAGGATCGCAACAATGCGAGGCAGATTCATGAGGGTGCAAGTTTACCTTTCTTTGAAGTGTTTGTTGATGCTCCTCTGCATGTTTGTGAACAGAGGGACGTCAAAGGACTCTATAAAAAAGCACGTGCTGGAGAAATTAAAGGTAACTAACGTTTTTTCCCAGTTTCTCTTTGCTTAGGTATTTTATCTTACCATATCAGTTTCATATGTTTTCTAAGAGATTGGGGATATTCAAATGACTTGGAGCTTCTTGAGACAGAAAGTGGGTCTTAATACATGGTTGTAGCTCTCAGGCCTAGCAGAGGTACCTGGCACTTGTATTCACAGTGACTATCACGGATCTGGTTGGAATCCTAATTAGAAGACAGAATTTTAGAATGTTAGGACTTTGGGGGCTGGTGGAAACTCCTGATATAATTAGCTGCCTGGCATTAGATGGGATACCAAAGGCTTGCTGCTGCTATTACAGCTCTTTGTCCCATTGATAATGTAGGACATTTCAGAGCCAGTGGGAAAATGCCTGAATTTTAAGCATCTTGAGAGCAAGAACAATGTATTGTTCTTATTTATAGCCTAGTGCTTGGAATGATTACTTATTCATTCTGTGTACATTTGTTGAATTAGATTGAATTAACATATCATTGTCTCCATCAAAATATATACACCTTGCTTTTTAGGTTTTATGGTCTGCTCCAAGAGTTTCAATTGTGATGAGCATTTGGACATAGAAGGAGACATTTAGAACTTGTCTGCTATGGCCTTTGATACCAATTATATTATTATCTTCTAGACAACCTTGACATTAGTCCTGTTCTATTATTAACAGAAATAGAGCACATGCAGTGTTAAAAAAAAATCAAAGAGAGATTACACATACAGCCTTATTTAGGAATCAAAGATTCATGCAGGTCGCTTTTGTTTACCTTCCTAACAGGGAGTGAGATAGCCTGGGATTTTTGCAGGAGTTCCAGGAGCTCTGTGAATTATAGATGTTGGCATTCAGCTTCTGGCCTTGAAAAGGAAAAGGTAGAATGGAAAGGAAAATGCTTGTCATTCTGAGCTCTTCGTATTTTAGACATGGGAAAGCTTTAGCGATTGGGTCAAAATCCTCCTGTTGTGGGAAATCTGGGTCCTTGGGCCAGGTTGGTATCCAATCATGCCCCATGGAGACTCAGTTTTACTTCGTAAGCTGGCACTTGCTTGACTGAGAAAGCACAGAATAATGTATGATAACGGGAGGGAAACCAATTTCACCCCTTAACTTCTACATCACCTTCTCCCTGTTGATGGGCAGTTTTCACTTCAGTTTGTTGTAATAAAGTTTTGGCAAAGCAAAATGTGTCCAGGATCCTGAAGTCTAATTTTTTTACTTATTTTAATTGTAGTTGGTTTTGTTTTGCAAAGATGTATTGTTGAAGGAAGTAGATGTGTCTGCTGGGTTGGAGTAGGCAACTTGTGAGCAGGAACAACACCTTGTGCATTTTCATAATGTTAAGAGTTTAGCACAGTGGCCCAAAGCATAATGCCTGGCAAACACATAGTAAATGCTTTTCAGATGAATTAGAAGGGGGAGTGGAAATTTATCAACCCTTGTTATTTGCTTTTGGCAAGGAATATATGTGGTGTTTGAGGTGCAATGATGAATAAGACTTCATCCAAAGTACTTTGAGTCACCGTTTGCATTCTACATCTGGGAGTGTGTTTGTATTAGCTCAGTTTTCTATGTGTTACTTGTTTAATTTCCTGTTTCTCAATTCTTTTGTTCCTCAGGTTAAAATATGTATGTGTGTGTACATGTATATACACATTTATTTTAGGTTTGCTATGGTGCTAGAGTTATGATTGTTCAGTTGTTTGTTTTTAAAAATTTCTTGTTAGATGACACTTAAAAAGTTCCCTATCAGTGTTGTTTTGGGGCCTTTATGATATACATTCAAGGACAGATGAGATTGCATATATTCAGTAGATCTCAGGATTTTATAGGTCATTAGGCTTTTATTAAACTATAAATATATCGCTCTGTCAGCCATTCTAATGCCTAGTTTATTTTCATGATTACTGCTCATGTAGTTAGTAACTACTGAAATATAAATGTTTTTCTTACAGTGTTAGAATATTTTCCTCATTTACGCGATAAATTAGCTTGGAAGAGAATTCCTCAACTTGTAAAATGTTAAGCCAAGTTTTCTAACATACTGGTTGTCAAGTTTTGCTGCTTGACAATTAGCATTACTTGTAGGAATTTTTAAAACTCCAGTGCCAATGCGGTCCCTAGACTCATGAAATCAGAATCTCATAGACACAGTGATCCCAGTGTGTAGCCACTTTCGAGAATCAGAGCTTAAGATCTAGTGTTTTAACCAGAATTATTCTCCCCCGAGTGCTCCCACTCCCCCACTCTCCGGCTGTTTTATTGTGACTCACCACTAAATACTGCTGGAAATGTTAGTAAAGCAGAAATTTATTCGTGGGTTTAGGACTTCATGTGTTACTTAGAAATATTACATAGGAAAAAAGTGAAATAGGAGGACACTATAGACCTGTAGTGTGTATTTAGAACACTTTTGAGAACTATACCTCTTAATAGTAATGATGTTAAATTCATGTTCATCCTTCTAATCCAAGGATGACCTAAGCATTCCAAGGTGGGCAGGCCTTGAATGACTTACGTGTGGGTGGTGCAGAAGTAGAAGACAGGAAGAAAATATCTTCAGCTCAGCTAGCCCATTCTGGGAAAACATCATGTGTTCTTTATTTTCTTGGCAGTCATGTGGGAAAATCTTAAATAGTGGTTAATAACTAAAAATAATTGTGGGATGCATTTTGTGATAGAACAGGATTACCTTCCTGATTTGTGTTTTGTTTAACTGAGGGGTGGTTCATTTGTCTTGCCTGAACACTTAAGCTGGTGGCAAGGGGGAGCCTGCAGGGCTTCAGTGTGGCCTTAGATAATCTCTGTGGACAGACTGATCAGGTGTCCGTTTCTGCATTGAGAGGAAAAAAACCTTATCAATTTTAGTTTTATGCCCATGGTGTAGGTACTATATTCTGTATTTCTGTGGAGAAATGAGATGCTCCTGTCACTTGGTGTGAATTCCTGCGTCTTCACAGGCAGTTTAGACATTTAAAAAGAAAAAAAAAAAGCAGAAGTATAGTTGATCCTCATTATTAAAGAGTCCATATGTGAGGTTTGGCTTATTCACTAAAATTTATTTGTAACCCCCACATGTGTACTGACGGCACTTTAGCAGTCATTTATGGACATGCGCAGAGTGGCAAAAATTTTAGTCATCCGGAGCACACATTCCTAATTGAAGTTGAACGAGGTGACATTTGGCCTTTGTTTCCCCTATCATACTGTAAGACACATCCTTTTTGTGGTTTATTTAGTACCATGGTTTTTGCATTTCTGGGATGCCTTTTGTTAATGATTTTGCTATTTAAAGTGGCCCCAGGCCTAGTACTGAGTTGCGGTCTAATAAGTTCAGGAAGGCTGCCATGTGCCTTATGAAGAAATGTGTGTTAGATACACTTCATTCCTTCAAGCATGAGTTCAGTGTAGTGACCAGATTATTATGATCTGTGAGATACACACACACACACACACACACACACACACACACAGACACACTAGAGGCCCAGTGCATGAATTTGTGCATGGGTGGGGTCCGGCCAGCCTGTCCAGGGGTCGGGGACATGGGCAGTTGGCCAGCCTGCCTGCTGATCGAACTCCTGGTCGAGGGGATAATTTGCATATTAGCCTTTTATTATATAGGATATACACTAAGGGGCCAGATTATTATGTGTTCAGAGATCATAATAATATGGCCACTCAAGTGTATATGAAGTAAGATGCTTTAGACAGAAACGCACATAAAACAGAGTTATATATTAATCAGTTAACAAAAGTTTTGTTGCCAGAAGCTCACAGGAATCTAACCCCAAGCCTCCCCTATGAACAGTGCTGAAGTATTCACTGATTTAGTGTTTCCAACACACAATTGCTGTGCTGATGACAATAGACTATATGTGGATAATGAAGAAACAAACATTTAATTAGAAATATTCTCTCAAGGAAGAAGTTTTATTACTCTAACCTTGTACTTTAGAGGGGCAGCATAAATATTAACTTCAACATAGCAGAGACTTGCACTGGTATAACAAAAGTAATTTATTTTTAATTTCTGCCTTCTTTTATTATCTGGTACCTTTTATAGGTTTCACTGGGATTGATTCTGAATATGAAAAGCCAGAGGCCCCTGAGTTGGTGCTGAAGACAGACTCCTGTGATGTGAATGACTGTGTCCAGCAAGTTGTGGAGCTTCTGCAGGAGCGGGTAAGAGGAGGTCAGAGCGGGAATCACCAGAGACTGTTTCTATTTATTGCATACCCGTGATCTCCAAAAAAAGGTAGAAGTAATGTGGAGGAATGTCTGTATTTTTAAATTCTTTATAATGCCAATGTTTTCTGTATGTGTAGGTTGCTGTGTTCGGTATTAGGGAGAGGGGATACGCTGTGTATGCACAACATATGAAATACCCATCAATGTAACCTACAGGAGGCTTGAGAACCAGTAACCTTTTATTTTACCAGTAATTTTACCACAGAAGTACCTAACAGAGAAAACTCAGCCTTGACTTGTTCAGCTTTACATCTTAGCATTATTATATATTTTTTTTAGTTAAGATACATAAGGTCATACCACGGTAGCCAGTCTATACTTTAAACCTGGGAGGCCTTGGAGGGGTAGGTCTCTGTGTCCTCACATGCATTAGCAGCTCCTGGGCCAAGAGTTCCTCCATCTACCTCCCTCTGGCACCATATTTGCTTCTACCCCTTCCCCACACACAGTGGATCCTGGGAGGCTTTCCTGCCCTTCTCTGTCAGCTTACGGCTGTGTTTTGTGAACCAAGGGTGCAGGGAGATAGGAGAGTTTGACGTCTGTGCACCACTGAGGAGAGCTCACTTTCAAGTCTCCAGACCTGCTCCTGATCTTTCTTCTGAGCAGCTGTTGTAGGCCTGACTGTGAGTGAGTGCCGAACCCCTTGTATCTGGACTTCCAGTCACACTGGTCCTTGCTCAGCCTTTCGCGTTTTAAAAGCATTTTAGCTGTTTCTTTCTTTCTGCCTTTATTGCAGTTTTTTCTTGCTCCCATGCTCTACTAAAGGGAGCAGGTCATGTGTCTTGTCTTCTCTTGGTGGGACTTGTCACTTTTCGGGAGCAGTTCAGGCCACTGCAATAAGACCTCTTCTCTGTGACAGCCTCAGGGAAGGATGGGATTTCATAGATTAGCTGGCCTTTCCTCTTCTAGAAGCTGCTCTATTTGGGTATTTTTCTTACTTTGTTTTCTAGCTCACTGATGCGCTCCTTTGCTTCTTCTAGTCTACTCTGGATGCTTTCTATTGAGTTCTTTACAGCAGCAACGTCATTTTTCATTTTTCTTGGTTCTTCATTTCCTCTTGGTTCTTACATATATTGTTGAATTTTTCTTCCATTCTTTTCAGCCACCTTATGACCATTTCTATGAATTCTTTCTCTGACAGGTTGCTTGCCTCCATTCATTTACTTTTCTGATGATGCCTGCTTTTCTTTTGTTTGTAGGCTGTTTCTTTGTTTCCCCATGATCTCTCTTCTCCGGGTGTCTGGTTTTGTAGTTCTCTCTCTCCTTATCCCAGGCAAAATCTGACCTTTCCTCAAGGGAGTGTAGAGCTCCTCTGAATCCACATGCTTGTGCCACTAGGGGACCAGTGTTCTAGGGTTCGCAGCTGTTCGGTGGGTGCCGTAGTTGTGGATTCCCTGGGATTTTCAGGTTTCCAATAACATCCATTTTCCCCTTCAAGATGGCACGGTCTCTGCGTCTGAGCCAGTCACTCTGGGAGGAAACCCAGCAGCAGTGGGGGCTGCCCGGTTAGGGTATCCCTGTCCAGCAGTCCCCCACAGTCTCCTGGAGTATAGTAGTCCCTCAACTCACTAACAAACACTCCCTGTGAAACCACACACTCTCCCTTTGTTTTCTCACTCACACACTGTCTTGCAGTCTGTTTTCCTTTTGTAGCCACCTTCTTTCCTGGCCTTCCCCCTTCCCTCTGTTGCAGAACCTCTGTTCCATTTTCAGCACATTGTCATTATTCTACCTTTTGTTGCTGGGGTTGTTTATAGTTTTTAAAAATAAATTTGTTTGAAAACCATAAATATTAATTCCATGTCATGTTTGTTGTAACTGTTTTCAGTATTTTTCTATTTCTTTTGATTGTATTTTTGTGTACATTTTTGTACATCCAACCTATTTTTTTTTAACTTGGATTTGTCATTATCAGTGTTAGAAAGTTGTACATGATTTTATTTTCTGTTAGTTTAGATGATCTTTTTTTATATTTAGTTAGTAATTCTGAAGTGTTTTTCTTTAATAAAACTTAAGAAACTTACTCTTAGATACTAATATATAATTATAGGGGGGTCTTGAGTCCCTAAAGCCATTTTATATTTTTTCTTTTTTTTTAAACTCTTTTTAAAAATATTTTAATTTTAATTTTTTAATTTAATAAATCTTTATTATTACAATTGTTACTCTTTTTTCTCCCCATAGCTCTCCTCCACCTAGTTACCACCCCACCCTCTGCCCTTACCTCCCTGCCCCCCATTGTCCTCATCCATAGGTGTATGATTTTTGTCCAGGCTCTTCCACACCCCCTCATCCCTTTCCCCCTGAGAATTGGCAGTTCACTCCCTTTCTATGCCCTTGATTCTATCATATTCACCAGTTTATTCGGTTCATTAGATTTTTAATTCACTTGATTTTTAGATTCAGTTGATAGATATGTATTTGTTGTTCATCATTCTTATATTTACCTTTTTCTTCTTCCTCTTCTTAAAGAGTACCTTTCAGCATTTCATATAATACTGGTTTGGTGTTGATGAACTCCTCTAGTTTTTTCTTATCTGTGAAGCTCTTTATCTACCCTTCAATTCTGAATGATAGCTTCGTTGAGTAGAGGTAATCTTGGTTGTAGGTTCTTGCTATTCATCACTTTGAATATTTCTTGCCACTCCTGTCTCACTTGCATAGTTTCTGTTGAGAAATCAGTTGACAATATGTATGGTTGCTCCTTTGTAGGTAATTTTTTCTCTTGCTGCTTTTAATATTCTCTTTTTGTCTTTTTCTTTTGGCATTTTAATTATGATGTGTCTTGGTGTGGTCCTCTTTGGATTCCTTTTGTTTGGGGTTCTGTGTGCTTCCTGGACTTGTAAGTCTATTTCTTTCACCAGGTGGGGGAAGTTTTTGGTCATTATTTCTTCAAATAGGTTTTCAGTATCTTACTCTCTCTCTTCTTCTGGTACCCTTATAATTCGATGTTGGTACACTTGAAGTTGTCCCAGAGGTTCCTTACACTGTCTTTAAATGTTTGAATTCTTTTTTTCTTTTTTATTTTCCAGTGGAGTGTTTTCTGCTTCTTTGTATTTCAAATATTTGACTTGATTCTTGCAGTCCTCTAGTCTGCTATTAGGTCTCTGTATAATAATTTTTTACTTCAGTCAGTGTATGTATAATTTCTAGTTGGTCCTTTTTCATATCCTCGAGGATCTTGTTAAATTTATCACTTTTCTAGGAAATTGTTGAAAAACCTTATAACTGTGATTTTGAACTCTATATCCAGTCATTTGTTTTCTTCCATTTATTTAGTTTGTGATCTGTTTCTATTGTCTCTGCATTTTCGCTGCTTCCCTGAGTTGGTAGAGTAGTGTTGTGTGCTAGATGTCCTATATGGCCCAGTAGCTCTGCCTCCCCAGTTATCTGAAGCAGACTTTCTTGGTGCACCCCTTTCTGGACTGTGTGTATAGCCTTGTTGTAGTTTCAGCCTTTCTGTTGGTATCACTGGGAGGAATTGACCTCTAGGCCAATTGACTGTGAGGATTAGCTGTTTCTATGCCAGGAGACTTTTGTGCTGGAGACAGCCTTATGAGACAAGACTTGTAAAATTGCAAAAGCCTCTGTGCTAGGCTTGGATGGGGTAGAGTCTCAGGGCTGGCATACAGCCTTGGCTTCCTGTCAGCCCTGCCCTAGGAGGCTCCTTGGTCTCAGTGTCCCTCGGTAATTGCTGCAGCCCTCTCTGCATGCACTTATGTGCCTCCAGACCTCTGCCTTTGGTGGCTCCCCTGAGTTTCTGTGGGACCCGTATGAGTTTGGGTCCCCAGGGTCTCACCCAAAAGTGGGGTTCAGTGCAGTCAGAACTGGAGTTTAGTGAGGTTGGGAGGTTCCGTCTTTCTCCTGCTAGAGAAAACCAGTGGCACAATCAGTAATCAGTCCTCTCTGCGTGCACTTGCAGGCATGCCTCCGGACCTCTGCCTTCTGTGGCTCCCCTAAGTTTCCCCTTTCCCGACAGTCCAGACTCCCCCATATGAGTCTTGCCCAGAACTGGGGTTAAGTGCAGTTGGAACTGGAGCTCAGTGCAGTCAGGGATTTCCATCCCCCTCCCGCTAGAGGAAGCCAACCAGGCACTCTGCTGCCCGTCTGCTCCATGTGCGTGTCTCTGTACCTCAGCTTTTTGCAGCTCCTCTGAGTCTCCGTGAGCCCCTCTCTTTCCTTCTAGTTGTAGAATTTCCACCCAGCCAGCTTTTCTGTGGTTCTGGATGATGTCCATTCTGTCCTTTAGCTGTAGTTTTTAAATTGTTGTGCGAGGCAGCAGTTTAGGTGTTCACTTATGCTGCTGCCATCTTGGTTTCTCTCCCCTAAAGCCATTTTATAGATTACAGATAACTGCAGATAGTTTAGACATTTATAAGTGATTATTTTTACTGTGTGATGGTACCACAGGTCTCTCTCTCCTTCTTTCCTTCCTGTAATTCCTAGCCTCTTCTTTGGGCCCTATTAACAATAGAACCTTTTTTTTTGGGGGGGGGGAAGAGCAAATTTTTTTGTTATTCTTAAAAAAATGTTATTTTGAGAAAAATTTGCAATTCTTTGTAAGTCTAAAAATAGTACAGATAGTTTCTATATTTCTTTCACTCAGTTTCTTCTTGTTACCATATTATGTGACCATAGATCATTTCTGAAGATTAAGAAATTAACTTTGAGTATGATACTAGAAACTACAACTATGGACTTGACAAGTTTTTCCACTAAAGTGCTTTCCTGTTCCAGGATTCAGAACCTCATATTGTATGTAGAATTAAATAATTTTTTGGCCATGATTCTATAAAATGAAAATACAGACTGTGGTATCTATAATGCATAAGATTTTTTTCCTTATGATTAAAAACTGAGAGTAAATTGCCACTGTACAATTTTATGCTCCTACTACTCGTATTCTCTCTAACTGATCACCCAACATCCAGTTTTGTATGCCTTTTATTCCATCCTGTATTGTTCGCAGAATTATCTTTCTAAAGTGTAGCCTGATATATATTTTTTGTTTTTACTCTAAAACATATATTGATTTTTTTCACATTGTTTATAGAACTAAGGTGATTCATGTTCAGTCTAGTACCAAGCTACATACTTTATTATTGTCCGTATGTATTTCACCATGGTATTCCCTCCCTGCCCCCTCCATCCAACATTCCCTCCCCACTTCCTTCCCTCTCTTCTATGCCATTGCTTACCTGAGTCTGTCTTCTGTAGTCTTAATTAATGCCTGGCTCCTAATTAATGATAATACTAATTGCCTTTACTTTTATACAGATCTTAGTCTATATTATGCTTGCTAGATGATCTGATGATTGTCATTTAAGGATGGAAAATAGAGACATATGAAACTAGAAGTTACTGATTATTTATTATAATGGACATATGTGCAAGGCTTTGTGTTTTAAAATTTTCTTTTAAAATTGATTTTGAGCCGAAACCAGTTTGGCTCAGTGGATAGAGCATCGGCCTGCAGACTGAAAAGTCCCAGGTTCGATTCTGGTCAAGGGCATGTACCTTGGTTGTGGGCACATCCCCAGTGGGAGGTGTGCAGGAGGCAGCTGATCGATATTTCTCTCTCATCGATGTTTCTAACTCTCTATCCTTCTCCCTTCCGCTCTGTAAAAATTCAATAAAAAATATTAAAAAAAATTGATTTTGAGAGGAAAGAAGGGGGGGAAAGAAAGGAAGGAGGGGGAGGAAAGAGAGAGAGAAATAGAGAGAGAGAGAGAGAGAGAGAGAGAGAGAGAGAGAGAGAGAGACGTCGATTTGTTGTTTCACTTATTTATGTATTCACTGGTTGATTCTTGTATGTGCCCTGATGGGGTCAAACCCACTACCTTGGCATATGTGAACAGTGCTCTAACCATATGAGCCACCCGGCCAAGGCAAGGCTTTGTGCCTTTTAAAATATTTGTTTTGATTGTTAGATTCTGAGAGAAAATGGCCTTTCTCCTAGTTTAGTTTGTATATCAAGTCCTGAATAAAGACATTTTGTTCAACATTGCTTTGTTATAATGCTGTAAGAACCTATCTTATTTATATCAATTAGCCTATAATAAGATTGGTTTCCTTATACAGTCTTTTGCTTAAAGTCGCAGAGCCTAAGGTGGATATTAAGCGATGGATTTGAGAATTCTTGCTTCATATTACACAGGGTTTTGCAAAGTATCACACTTTAAAAAGATATAGTTTATAAGAACATGTAATAAATCACTTCAAAATGCAATGGGTGTTTAATTTTAAAGCGTGTCTTTAACATTTACGAAAAACATTTTTGTGTATTCTTTCAATAGAAACTTACCTGGCCACTGGGTAAAGCCACTGGTCCGCAATGTGTTAAGTGAGGACTTATTGTAAGAAGAACAAATCACGTGTTGTTTATTTATTCACACAGTAAGCCTATGAAGTATTTCACCGATATTAAGTAACTTGCTCATCAGCATGTGGCATTCTATACCTAGGATTCCAGGTATATGAATTCCTAGGATTAATTTTCATATACCATTGGCTTTTGCTTTCAAGAATGTTTTTATTCTACCTTAAGTGCAATGTAATTAAATCTGCAACCAGAAAATGATTCTGGTTATATTAATTGATGAGAGACATTTTCTTTTGAAAAATTACTTATTTTTATATTAAAGCTGGCTGATGACAAAAGAAATTCAAACGTTTTTTTAATGCAATTGTTTTCTTTTGGTACCACCCTCCTTGGGGGGAAAGATTTCAATTATGTACTTTCCTAAGTAAACGACCCCATTTCCATTGAAAGCATGCATTTCTGTATTGTACATGGCTCATATGTTAATTTAACAGATATTTAATGCTATACACACTGGGCATTACTGTAAATACTGGGGTTTGTGGCAGTGAATTAAAAACAGTAAAAATTCCATTCTCATGGACCTTAATTTTTAGTTTTTAACCACTATTATTTATAGTTACAGATGAAAATGACAATATATAAATTCATTAAGTTTTTTTTATAACATGATGTAGAATTTAAAAATAATATTGAATGGTAATTGCTGGGAGGGAGAGAGGAAGTAGAAGAGGGTATAGTGGGAGTAAATGCTGATGGGAAAAAAATAAAATAAAGAAAATAATTACTGTTGAAGGAAGACTATACACAAACATACACACACACACACACACACACACACACACACACACGACTAACTTCTTTTCTAAAATGCATCCTCCATTGATTTTTCTCAACAAGTTGCATCTTAAATGAAACCTGTGAATACCCCACATTCAGCTCATAGTTTATGGTTAGTTGGTGATCAAGGAGTACATTTACCTGCTGTACCCTTATTGCAAGGTTACTTTCCATTCAGACCTCTCCATGGCGACCAGCGTGGCAAATGCAGCTCAGCGTCATTATCATTACAAAAGCAGTTGTTAGGTTTTCCAAAGGTGGGTTATGTGAGCTCACATAGTAGAGTTCAGATATGGACTGGGGAGGTGAAGAGGTTGAATGTGCAGAGTGAAGTGGTGTTTTAAAGCAAGGAAGAACAAATCATCGTAGCTGTATAGTGTGTGCTTTGAATGGGGATGTGAAGATAAGGAGGATATGTTTTGAAATAATGTTTTTGCATTACTACCTGTTATTGTGTGTAAGAGTATAATTGCGGGTGCTCAAGGCAGATGTCATCGGCAGAGCTGGAAACCATCAACAGTAACTCCCAGTAGTTGAATTCTTACCATACACAAGGCACTGCACTATGCACTTCAGTAGCACTGTTGTGTTTAATTTGTATGAAAACTGGAAAGTAGTCATAATTATCTTCATTTTACTGATAAGGCAACATATTGAGGGAGGTGAAGTTGTTTGTTCCAGGGTAGTTCAGTCAGGTAGAGTAGGATTTGAACACAGTCCGATGGATTCTGCAGCCCACATCCTGGTCTTTCTACTACACTGCCTTCCCTAAAATCTAGATGATTTCAGTTTCTAGTTTATTTCTGACATATGCATCTTTGACTGTCTTTCACATTCCCTGGCCAGTTGTTCTCTAAGTGTTGTTGAGATTAAGAAATTGAGAAGAATGGGCATTTCTTGATTTAATATTTTTAGAATACTTTTAAAATACTTCTGAGTAGATCAAAGAACACTGGGCTGGAAAAAATGTTTACTATGTAAAGAACTAAACGGCCATGCCTGTCCTTGGTTAGTGTGGAATGTTTGTTCTGTGTAGTGTGAAATAAGAAAAGTGTGTGTAGGTCATTTGATTTACCTTGGGAAGCTGCCGAATGAGTCATGATTTAATTAGGTCCTAAACCCACATCTAAGTGGTAAATGAGTTGACTTGGCTTTTATGCCATCTGTAACAAAAACTCCATTTCTAAAACAGCCACCTAATTACATTTTATCTCCTCTTCAGATTCAGTTGGTTAGACTTGGAGAATTTTTTTCTTACACCAACCAGTTCTCTGTTTCTCTGACACCAACTGAGTGTCCAGTCATTCAATTCAGTCCTGACACTAACTATCCAGAGTTAGCTTAGAGCCTCTAGGTTAAGGGCTTTCTCTCAAGACTGCCTCTACTTCAGATGCCAGCTGCAAATAGGGTGCCCAGGCTGCCTGCATGTCTGCCCAGCTGACTGCACATTCAAGGGTTCCCATGATACCCAGCCCGGCTCCAATAATTCCACTCATAAAACTTGGGAAAGCATGTTCATTACTATTACCAGGTGGTTATAAAGGATACAGTAAAGGAAGTGCCAAATAGAAGATATGCATGGGACAAGGTACCGGAGAGACATGGAGATTCCATCCTATTCTCAATGTGCTCACCAACCCTGCTCTCTGCACTCCTCCTTTAAGAGTTTTTATGGAGATTTTATCTTGCAGGGACGATTGGGTAAATCTTGGCCACTGATGTTTAAACTCAATTTCCAGTCCCTCACCTACAACCGTCTAGGGGTGGAGCTGAAAATTCCAGCCCTCTAATGACTTGTTCTATCGGGACTGAGCCCCCACAGCCTAGAGCAACGGTTTTCAACCTTTTTCATCTCACTGCTCACATAAACTAATTACTAAAATTCTGTGGCACACTAAACAAATAAATTTTGATTGAGTCACACTGGATGGCGATTGTTGTTTTGGTTATTGTTATTGTTATAATTTGGCATTCTGAGGGAAAAGAGGTCGGTGCCTCTGACTAAACAGTCAGGTATTGCATGTTTTACAAATTATTGCAGCACACTGGTTGAAAATTGCTCACCTAAATGGTGATGGAAGAAGACTGGACTTGGGGTGGTAAACATACAATACAACATACTGATGATGTCTCATAGAATTGTATACCTGAAACCTATATAATGTTACTAACCAATGTCACCCCAATAAATTCAATTAAAAAAGAAAGAAAATTTCTGGCCTAGAGTTACCTCATTGTTGTACCAAAGACACTCTTACCACTCAAGAGATTCCTGGGCTTTTAAGAGCTCTATGTAAGGAGTGGGGACAAAGACCAAATATACATTTCCCATCGTACCACAACTTTTTATAAGAGCAAAGGGAGTAATGTGTTTTGGAACATCTAGAGAATGCAGGTGCTTGAGAAGTGCTGTCTCCATGGTAACCAGTGGACATTTTTCTGCCTGGTGTTCGGTATTACTTTGGAAAGACTCTTCTGAAATGAATTCTATCAAGAATTGTTTTGTTAATCTTTACTATAAGTAGCACTGGTTTCACTGATTAAGAAAAATATGTTTTGAGCATGCGGCATGATGGGTATGTTAGGAGGACTTTAGTTAGCATAAAGTCTTCTGTTGTCTGTGTTCTCTTACTTGTCTTCCTTTCTGGCCTGTGTAACATAGTGGGATAGGTTAATGCAGTCATTTATATAAAGACTGAATTTCTCAGTATTTTGTCAGAGAATGTTTATTTCTTATGGTGCTTCAAGTGGCATATATTTAATAAAAAGTGTAGAAGACACTGCAAAAGATTGAGGGTTTTGGATTAAAATTTTTCCCCTAACCCTGGAATGGTCACTAGATGGCCTGCTGGTATTGCATTTTAACTTGGTGTGTTCTGACATAAGGAAGTAGGTTTCTTGCTGCTGGTTTTAATCTAAAGAGATATTTTAAATAATGTTTTTAAATCTACCAGGAACCTTAGATTTACTACTGCTATAAATTACTTAAAGGTATGTCTCTTTATGGAATGATGGCTTAGTGCTCTTAAGTAGATTTTATACTGTACATAAAAACCAGACTTCGCAGCTCAGTTTTAAAGTGTTGCCAGAATGTTGTTTGGTGTTCATGCTTTGGAGGCATTGTAGTTTAAATAATAGACATTTAATATTTATATAAAAATACAAATGTGCTCTAATGTTCAAATCTGTTGAGCAGACTTGGCTCAAGAAAAAAGTACAGAAAATTTACTTAAAGGAGAAGGTAAGAACTACTATGTATTTTCAGGTAGTGAAGACAGTGGATATTGTTTTTCTGTCTTCCAGTTTCCGGTTAAAAAGAAACAGTTGTTTCTTTGAACAAAGATATGGATACAGTGCATGTTAGATCTGAGAGTGCATGTAATCAGTCAAGCCAAAAAATCTCTTGAGTACTCATGTTACATTTTAAAATAAGTATTGAAACATTCATACTCTCTAAACCTATCCCATTGGTAGCATGTGAATGGTATCCTGACCCCCTCCTTTAGTTAGGGGGACTCCTAGGGATACCCTGATCTTCCTTTACCCTGAAATGCTTCAGAGCTCTGAAGATTGGATGAGGGACTTAAGTGTGCAAACACTTGCTCCTCCTGGCCTGGCTTATGATGTTTTTGTGTTGAAAAGTAAATTCCCTGAAAGCAAGGATCTTCAATGTACCATTTGAAGGACACATGCTGACTGTGTCTCTGGAAATCCTGATGAATCCCACCCCCCAAAATGGGAAGCTTGTATGGCAGGGTCATCCTTCTGTTGTCCAGACCCCCTTATCTACTTGGAGGTGGTTTTGCTCCTATTAGAAGTTTAGCTGTGGTTTTGGAGACTACAAAGGCTTATTGTCACTAGAATGTGCTAGGAACTGGCTGTCTGTATTTGAAAATTCTTTTTGTATTCATGATAGTTCTCTGTACATTTAGTCTAATAGAACTTCCTGTAAGCAAATGTTCCATGTTTGTCTTCGTTATCCCGTTATGTTGGTATTAATTGCAAAAAAAATGCTCACTCTATGAATCCTTTCCGAGGAGGGGAATAGTAGCAACCTTTTGAACTTTTACTTTGGCATTGGTTAGGCATCAGAAGAATTTTGTGTCTAAGTTGTGAAGCTAAAATTCATTTAAAAATATTGCTGGGTGTGACTTTTGGAAAGAAGAATTTTGTGAAATGCTTGTTATGAAAAGATTTTGACTCAAAAGTAGGAAAACGTTTTCTCTTTATTGAAAAGAAAGTGATTATAGCATCTATGTTTATACATATAATGCAGGATATTACTAAACCTGTTTTCATGCTGAAAGTATGCTTTATTCGTGCACAAAACACTAACAAATTAATTTGGTTGGATTAATAGTAAAAGTGCTACTCTTTCATGTTCAAAGTAATTCTCTTGGAGACACTTAGATTTGCTCACAGATTATTTATTTATTTATACCTTTGCTTTTTAACTCTGGGTATGGTTGGAAGGAAACAAGACAGGATTGTGTATAAATTTGTTAGTTCTCAGTTCCTGTTTTGAACATCTCTTCAGAGAGAATTGATTCACATGCCTGGAGGGCCTTCCCAAGTTGTGGCATTCTGGAGAGGAGGGATTCCAGGGTGGAGGCCGAGGTACGAGGAGCAGCATCACATAGGGCACCATGTAATCTGCTCTTCATCAGTATTTGTAACCTGAATCTAGTGATGATGGTTTAGGAAACCAGCCAAAAATGCCCTATGGTGTCCAACGAAGGTCAGAAGATTAGTCTGTTGGATGCTGTTCTGTTCTCTGAGCCCCCAAGATTGTTGACAGTTATCAGTGGTAGATGTAGTAGAGAGGGAGAGTAGGCAATCCCAGCACAACATCTAAAAGGTACTCCAGCCTTCTGTAATACAGATTCAGAGATGGCAACGGAAGCTTTATGCAGAGTTGTTATGTCATTGACACTGAGAATGAAATGCTTCTCTTCCTGGAGGCCCTGTGTCATTTGTTCCCAGGCTGGATTATGGTTTCAAATTTCTAAGGGGACTAGTGTGGTTGGAATGGAGGTTTTCATTTTATTTACAATGATGGGATTTGAAAAAGCTGGTTAAAAATCATTCACATAGAAATGTTTAGGCCTAACTGAAATGTTGAGATACCTTTACTTTTTTGTCAAGAACTTTATTGACACAAATATCACATGCTGACCAGAAACTCTGGGAATTATAAATGAACTCATGAAAATAAATCAAGAATACCTTGTGAGAGAAAATGTTTTATAATTTAGTTTTTATGGGAGAAACAATAATGGGTTTTTGTTTGTTTTGGACTCTTTTTTTTGGAGGAGAATAGTACTGGGACCTCAGTTCCAACACTTACCAATTAACTGTACACCTCGGATAATAACCTTCTTTCTGTAGCTTCAATTCTCTGTTCTGTAAATGGGAAACAACCGTAACGCCTGCCTGTCTCAGAATTGATGATTCTATGAGCTAGTATGTGTCCAGTACTTAGGACTGTATCTGGCATGTAGCAAACAAACTACAATAACTATTTATTGTGTGTTAACTGTGGTGGAAGACAATATAGCAGGAAGTTGGGACAACTTACTAACCTTTCTCCTGAGCCTCAGTGTCCCCATCTGTAAAAATGTAGAATAGCAATAGTTTCTTCTACTGTCATAGGTAGAAGTGTTTGGAGATTAAATGCATTAATTCATATGAAGCTCCTACGACCACACTGCTATTATAGAATGCATTCAGTGAATACTAACCCTGCAGTTCAGATACTTTAGTCATTTAATTGTCACAATGGCCCTGAAAGAAAGAAATCAATAAATATTTTTAAACCATTGAGAAGGAGGCAGATTCGAGATGTTAGGTAACCTGTTCAAGGTTGCACTGTTAGAATATGAACTCAGATACAAACATCAGGAATAACTGGCCTGCAGATCCTTGAATCTCTTTTTAGTTTTGAAGATGGTGTGTCCCTAATGTTTTGTGATTAATGTAAATATTTAATTCCCTTTTGCCATCCTCTTCCTCATAAAAGTCCTAATGAATGTCAGACTTTTATATGTAACTTAAGTAAATTTTAGCATTTGTTTCTAGTCTGGAGGATATTAGTTCTTTGTTTTGCAGCTGGGAAAATGTGTATGTCTCATGACATCTATGAGAGCTTTACAAAGCCAAAAAGCTAATTGAATATATAGGGTAGGGTGTGTGTGCAGTTCACTTAATGCACTTTACATTATTCTTCCAGGAAAAGTTGATTCTGAATTTTTATTTTGTAGTTGATGAAGTAATAGGCTTTGTACAGATTGCTGAAACTATTAATTGTCCTGTAATGTGCCTATGGGCAAAAACAGTTGGAAGGGAATATGTAGAAATGATAATGATAACCATGTACAAGGTAATGTGTTTTTCTCATTTTCAATTTTTTACTGCTATTTTTTACTTAAAAATGTATTAAGTGCATTAAAGTGCATGTATAAATGTATTAAATGTATTAAATTTAATAAATGTATTAAAATGATTTTTGGAGTTAGAAGCACAGAATGGATTAGATTAAGTTAATCTGTTTCTCTTGTTAGATAGAAGGAAAAGTCTTTTCTATATGTAATTTTCTCTTTGGGTGCACAATGAAGACGTAAGGCATGTCCTCTTTACCTTGGTTCATTGGAATTGATATGTCTCATTCATCCAAAGTTGTATGTTATTTATATCTACAAAGAGAAGATAGAGGCAGCTGACAGAAGCTTTATTCCTTCTCCAGTGTTCTTTATTGCCCTGACATAGTCTTACCATCAGTAGAGATAACAAACACCTGCAGCTGTGGGTACCTGCTTGATGCTTAATTGCAAAAGAGGCTCTAGAACAGGCATAGGGAATGTCCCAACCTTGGACCATATAAGGCCCAGGAAATCATTTGGCCTGGCCCTGCTAAGACATTAGCAGTGAGTTAAATGAATATTTGACCAAATATAGCAGGCTAATTTTTACGTTGATAGTATTGTTTGGCCCATGAATGATATAAATATCTAAATGCTCCTTGGCAGAAGAAAAGGTTGCTTACCCCTCATCTAGAAGGTTATTGAAGTGTCCTGTGCTGTGCAGGGTTTCTCCCTCTGTCTCTCCCTCTCCCTTTTTCTCTCCCTCTCCCGTCTTTCTTCTTTCCCTTTCTCTTTCCCTCTCCCTCTCCCTCTCCATCCGCCCTCTCCCTCTCCTCTCCCTCTCTTCTTTCTATCTCCCTCTCCCTTCTTTCTCTCTTCCTTCCTTCCCTCTCCCCCTCCCTATCCCTATCCCCCTCCCATTCTCTCTCCCTCTCCTCCCCTCTCTTTCCCCCTCTCTCTCTCTCTCTCTCTCTCTCTCTCTCTCTCTCTCTCTCTCTCACACACACACACACACACACACACACTCACGTTTCAACTTTCCTCGTTAGCAGTGGGGCTGCATGCATGTGACTAATGGGCCTCCAGAAAGTGCCCTTCAAGTCTACACCCCAGGACTATTGGCTGAACTTGGTATGGCAGCAAACAGTGTTTCCTTATTTCTTCTTTTTAATTTTACTCTTTCTCCCCCCCTTCATGTTTATTCTTCTTATTTAATCTTGGGTTTATGATGAAAAACATCAGAATTTACCCATAGGAGTAGCCTGGTTTTGGCACATGATTTAGCCAGAGTTGAACTGTCACATAGAATAATTGTTTCTAGATTCTCAGAACCCTTTGGGATTGCTTGAGTAGTGGCACCCATACCTTTCATGAGGTTATCTAGCTTTGATATGCATATCTGACCCTGCTTTTTTCTCTCTACATGGTATTAATGTAAGTCCAAATATAAGTTGAAGTTTCTTCTCAAATGTATTCCTTAGGAAAAATAATAGAGATTGTCCTTAAAAAACCTGGTTTCCCATTAATATTTATTTTGAATAACTTTTTGTTAATTTTTTTTAATGGACTTTATAGGGAAGTTTTAGGTTCACAGCAAAATTGAGTGGAAGCACAGAGAATGAGTTCCCATATGCCCCCTGCTCCCCTCCCACCATGCCCGCCTCCTGCTGTCAACATCCCTCACCAGAATGGTACATTTGTTACATTGATGAACCTCATTGGCACATCATTGTCACCCATAACTTACAGTTTACATTAGGGTTGTACATCCTGTGGGTTTTGACAAATGTACGATGACATATATCTACCCCTGTAGTATCGTACAGAATTGTTTCACTGCCCTAGGAAATCCTCAGTGCTCTGCCTATTCATCCTGCCCTCCACTCTCCCTCTGTCCACAACCCTGGCAACCACTGATCTTTTTTACTACCTTTAGAGTTTTGCCTTTTCCAGAATGTCACATAGTTAGAAGTAAACAGTATGTAACCTTTTTAGATTGTCTTCTTTTACTTAGTAACTAGTGGCCCTGGGCACAGGAGCAACTTGCTACTGCTTGCCTCAGCTGGCTGCCCTGCCCACCGCAGCTGTAGCTCTCCCCTGCTTGTAGCCGGCTGCCTCCCCCTCCTGTAGGCACCACTCCCCCCGCCCCCGCGCCCCGGCCCCCCGCTTGTAACTCCCTGCCCCACCCTCCTGGTGATCGGTCGTCACGCATCACGGTGTAATGGCCATTTGCATGTTACCTCTCTATTATATAGGATATGCATTTAAGTTTCCAGCATGTTTTTTCACAGCTGCCTAGCTCATTGCTCTTTAATGCTGATAATGTTCCACTGTCTGGATGTATCACAGTTTATTCATTCATCTGCCGAAGGGCTTCTTGGTTTCAAGTGTTGACAATTATGAATAAGGCTGCTTTCAACATTTGTGCAGGTTTTTGTGTGGACATAAGTTTTCAACTTATTTTGGTAAATACCAAGGAGCACAATTGCTGGATTGTATGATAAAAGTAATTCAGTTTTGTAAGGAACCACCAAATTGTCTTCCACCGGGTCTATCATTTGGCATTCCTATCAGCAATGACAGTTTCTGTTGGTCTGTATTCTCACTAGTTTTTAGTATTGTCAGTGTTTTGGATTTTGGCCATTCTAATATGTCTGTAGTGGTATCTCGTTTTAAATTTAATTTGCCTAATGGCAAATGCTGTATTTTTTCAAATGCGTATTTGTTAGTATATATCTTGTTTGGTAAGGTGTCCTGATATTTGGCCCAGTTTTTGAATGGGTTTTCTTATTGCTGAGTTTTAAGAGTTCTTTGTACATTTTGGATAACATTTTACAAATACTTTCTCCTTGCTAATGGCTTATCTTAACATTCTCGTGAGAATTACCTAGTTTCTTTTCAATAACAAAATATTGCTCGGATGAGATAAATGTAGCAATGCCAGTTTTATATGCTTATCATTGTTACTTGATAAATTTGGTTTAAAAAATATAAAGTAATTACACACATTTAGTAATTAATCCTAGGAGTATGACAAATGTGACCAAGCCTTGTAATGATCACCTGTGAGCAGCCTATGAGTGTCTATGTTGTTGTAATTACACATGTGTTCTTGCAGGATAAATGAGGCTAAAGACCGTCCCAATCCTATTTTATATAACAAAAGGGTATTATGCAAATTGTCCCCTTGACTGGGAGTTGTCCAGGAATTTGACCAGTGGGCAGGGCTGGCCAGGGAAGGGAGGGAGTACCCATCCAGCAGCCAGCAACTGCTAGGGACCCTACCAGTGCACGAATTTTGTGCACTGAGCCTCTAGTGTTATATAAATGCGTACCTGGACTTCACATAAAGTTTCCAGACTACATTTCATATGGGATCAAAAGTACTGTTTCTCAAACCTAAACTGGTAGAGCACTGTGTCAAAGGTGGCTTAAGTAGCATGTTCTCATGATATGCTAAGGATAAAAATGGTTATGTTTAAGTGGATTTTTTTGATTTGTTTCCAAATTCTTTTCATCATTACCTCTTTGAGGTCATGTCTTCTATGCAGTTGCCTGATTTGAAGATATATGGTATGTTTTAGGAATTTCTTTCTCACCAAATACTGGGACATTATGTATAGTGACTTCTTGTATGGGGGATTTTATCTGCTTGAGGGTAGACCAACTGACATTTGGAAAATTGATTGGGTAGGGACAGCATTCAAAGCCCTCTTTTATACCTTTTTTTAAAAGTCTTATTTTGAAATTTTAATTTTTTCTTCATTAAGATAACCTTGAAGAATGCTAAAATCAACAGTTTATTCTATTTTTGTTTTTGTATAGGATATCGTACCTGTAGATGCCTCTTATGAAGTAAAAGAACTGTATGTGCCAGAAAATAAACTTCATTTGGCAAAAACAGATGCAGAAACACTGCCAGCATTGAAAATTAGTAAAGTAAGTACTTTGTTACTTTTCATACCTAGTACTATGGCCTTATGCACAGTTGGTAGTCTGTAAAATTTGTGGTTTTATGGTTGTGTTTGAGGGCATGGTTAGTTGTGTGTGCATCACAATTTCCAGGGTGGGAAATTTGCTTAATTTTAATTTGTAAAGCCATATCTCTAAATTATCATGGCTTTGATTTTCTTTTAGTCATAATATTTATTTATTTTTAAATATCAAAGAACAAAGATTATATAAGATTTTTAAGCTTATCAGAACTGGGTTCTAAAAGATTAAGAAATACTAATCTTCAATAACTAATTTAAAGTTAATAATTCATTAATTTAAAAAATGAACATTTTTTCTTTAAACATGTTTCCCAATCCCCTGCCAAAATTGTGAGTCTCCCTTTCTTATATTATTAAGAATATTTCTGTTGTATATCTTAACTCTAATGATATGATTGGATATTTTCCCAATAAAAAAATGCTTAGTTAAACTAGATATGGTGACAATAGAAATTAGAATTTACTAGAGGCCCAGTGCATGAATTCGTGCATGGGTGGGGTCCCTCAACCTGGCCAGGGATTGAGACCTATTGGGGGCCCAGCTGGCTGGGGGAAGGACCTCGGAGGTTGGCTGGCCTGGTAGAGGGGCTGTGGGAGGTTGATTGGCCTGGTGGAGGGGCTGTGGGAGGTTGGCAGGTGGGGGAGAGGCCACGGGAGGTTGGCTTGTGGGAGTGCACTGACCACCAGGAGGCAGCTCCTGCATTGAGTGTCTGCCCCCTGCTGGTCAGTACATGTTACAGCGATTGTTCGTTTTGGTCATTCGGTCATAAGGGTTGCTTAGGCTTTTATATATATATACTAGAGGCCCGGTGCATGAAATTTGTGCATGGGGATGGGAGTGTCCCTCTCCAATCTGGGACCCCTTGAGGGATGTCCGACTGCCCGTTTAGGCCCGATCCTACTGGGGATCGGGCCTAAACGGGCAGTCGGACATCCCTCTCACAATCCAGGACTGCTGGCTTCCAACTGCTCGTCTGCCTACCTTCCTGATTGTCCCTAACCGCTTCTGCTTGCCAGCCTGATCACCCTCTAATCATTCCCCTGCCAGCCTGATTTGATGCCTAATTGCTCCCCTACCAGCCTGTTTGCCCCTAACTGCCCTCCCCTGCAGGTCTGGTCACCTTTAACTGCCCTTTCCTACAGGCCTGGTCACCTCTAACTGCCCTCCTCTGTAGGCCTGGTCCCCCCCAAACTGCTCTCCCCTGCAGGCCTGGTCCTCACAACTGCCCAGTCACCCCAACTTTCTTCCTTTGCCAGCCTGGTCACCCCTAACTGCCCTCCCCTGCAGGCTTGATTGCCCCCAACTGCCCTCCGCTGCTGGCTATCTTGTGGTGGCCATCTTGTGTCTACATGGGGACAGGATCTTTGACCACATGGAGGCAGCCATCTTGTGTGTTGGAGTGATGGTCAATCTGCATATTACTCTTTTATTAGATAGGATAGAGGCCTGGTACATGGGTGGGGGCCAGCTGGTTTGCTTGAAGGGTGTCTCGGATTGGCGTGGGGGTTCCCTTGGGACATAGGGCAGCCTGGGCAAGGAGCCTGTGGTGGTTTGCAGGCCATGCCCCCTGGTGACCCAAGCAGAGGCCCTGGTATCTTGGATTTATTTATCTTCTGTAATTGAAACTTTGTAGCCTTGAGCGGAGGACTGGGCCCGCCAGCGCAGGTGGAAAGCTTGGCTACCTCCATTGCTAGGGAAACCCAAGTTTCCCTCCTGCTTTTCTTGGCTGCAGCCATCTTGGTTGGGTTTATTTGCATATTCACTCCTGATTGGCTTATGGGCATGGCTTGTTAATGTAGTGGAGGCACAGTCAATTTGCATATCACTCTTATTAGATAGGACTAGAGGCCCAGTACACGAAATTTGTGCATTGGCGGGGGGGAATCCCCTCAATCCAGCCTGCACTTTCTCCAACCTGGGATGATCCCTCTCACAATCCTGGCCTCTGGCTCCTCTAACTGCTCACCTGCCTCTCTGATCACCCCTAAATGCTCCCCCTGCTGGCCTGGTCACCCCAAACTGCCCCCTCTGCCGGCCTGGTCACCCCACACAGACTGCTTCTCAGTCATTTGGTTGTCCCTTACTAACCCCCTGACATCCTCATTGCCCCATGCAGCCTGTTCGATCCTTTGTTTGGTTGTGATGGTTGCTTAGGCTTTTATTATTATAGATAGATCAGTTTCAAAATTTAGAGAATTTAAGTCTTACCTTTAGGTATCTTATAAAAACAGAGATTAAGGAATAAGAACCTGGACTAGAAGTAGAATTTCCCAGTCTTTCCTTTAGTATGGTAAAAATGTGACACACCCAGCAAAATGTCAAATCTGAAAGTAAGGAAAAAGAAGAAAAACCAAACTTCTGAGCTTGGAGATAGACTTTCCAAGCACGTATATAGTTTTTCAAACCACTGATAGGAGTAGATGATCCAATGTGCCTTGCATGATTGGGTCTCTGACCAGAAGCCAAGGCATGCTGGGAGTACAAACATTCGGAGTCAGAGAGCAGAGCCACTCGGGACACTGACAGAACTTAATGTAAAGGAACTGATGACTTTGCACAGAATGAACACATGCACACGTGTGTTCATGCATGCACACATGCAAAGAATGATCGTGAATGGACATGAATCCAGGTCAGTCAGACTTGACAAGCCAGAAGGACAGTGGCCTTTTCTGAATGTAAATTTTTCTTCAATATAGTTGTTTGTTTTCTGCACATCAGTATGAAAAATAATTAATTGAAAACTTAATGCTAAGTCAGATAGTGTATTAGCTTGGTCTGCCCTAACAAATACAATAGACTGCATGGCTTAAACAGCAGGAAAGTCCAAGGTCTATCTATCTGACTTATTCCTGGTGAGGCTCTCTTCATGGTTCAAGGACAACTACTTTCTCGCCATGTCCTCACAGGGTAGAGAGAGGGAACTTTGGTTTCCTCTTCTTATTAGGGCTGCTAACCTATTGAATTAAGAGCCACCCTTATAACCTTATTTGACCATTGCCCCTACCTCAGAGGCCATATCTCCTTGTCTGTTCACTTCAGGGGGTTAGGGCTTTGACATCATTTTCAGGGGGCACATTCAGTGCTTTTTTTTATTTTTATAGTTTAATGTATTTTAATAGCAAACTTACAGGAACAGCACAGAAGACAGACAACATTAAAAACATGTACTTGCATGTAGGACAACTAAGTTAGAAAAGTATAGTGAATGGATGGAATCTACTGTATGATAAAAATGCTACAAACACCATTTAGTTGCCATCAATAAGAAATTTACTTGTTTTAAAAAAATCCAAATGCTGGCATTGTCCAGAAAAATTTAACAGGTTTATTTATATTGTTATAAAGTTGAACTGCTGAAACTTGTTCACTGAAACATTTGACTTGCATTAATGCTTTATGTCCCCGCATTTATATTAAAAAAATTCACACACAAATGAAAATGGAAAAACTGCCAATACCTGATTTCTGTCCCCTATTTTCAACTTGCAATCATATACTTAGGTACCTTTTGACCCCATGGAAAAAAACACACAAACCTAACGTTCAGAACTACCAATAACAGGAAGAAGAGGACTTTTTTAAAAGAATGAAATGTTTTCCATCATAGTGGATTCTTAAGCACGTTCTCCACATATGCGGCGTGCTAGCTGGATGTCTTTTCGCATAATTGTTACACGTTTTGCATGGATAGCACACAGGTTGGTGTCTTCAAAAAGGCCAGCCAGATAGGCCTCACTTGCCTCCTGCAAAGCACCAATCGCTGCACTTTGGAAGCGCAGGTCTGTTTTGAAGTCCTGAGCAATTTCTCGCACCAGACGCTGGAAGGGAAGTTTGCGAATCAGAAGTTCAGTGGACTTCTGATAACGACTAATTTCACGAAGTGCCACGGTACCTACCGGGCCTGTAGCGATGAGGTTTCTTCACCCCTCCAGTGGAGGGCGCACTCTTTCGAGCGGCTTTGGTCGCCAGCTGCTTCCTCGGGGCTTTGCCCCCGGTCGATTTGCGGGCAGTCTGCTTGGTATGAGCCATGGTACAGAGAGCTCTTTACTTACCCCCCTTCTTCGGCTGGAGCTCGGCGAGCTGGAGGCGGCGCAGGCGTTGGAGAGCGATGGTGGCTGCGAACACAATTCACATTCAGTGCTTAATAGATACCTTCTAGAATTGGATTCTACTATAGACAGAGAGTGGCCTTGGTCAAAGGTGTAGGGAAAACTAATAAGATGAAAACTTGAAATTAATTTGGTGCATGCATATAATTTTTCCTCTCAATTAAAGAAGAGGAATTTGATTTTTCAGTGGGACACATTGGCCAACCTACTTTGAAAATAAGTAGTAAGCAACATTTTACTTGGCTGGGTGCTTCATCTTTTTTCATTTGAGAACCACGGTTACATGTATACAGTACCAGTTAAAAAGGAGCATACCCAGCTTACTTTAATGATACAAAGATGGCCATTTCTTTAACGTTCTAATGGGATATACTAGAAATCTTTGTAAAATGAAGGGTGCTCTGTTATTGGGGAAGGACTGTTTTTATCTGAAGTTTTAGTTTAGGACAGTGGTTGTTAGAGTGTAGTTTTTAGACATCATTGTCAACATTTTCTGAGAAACTGTGAAAAATACAAATTCTTGGGCCCTACAGCAAACTGACTGAATTGGAAACGGAGGGGTGTAGCCATCTTCATTTTAACAAGCCTTCCAGTAGTTTTTTTATGTATATTAACATTTGAGAACCACTTTAGGAGATGCTTTCCTTATTGGAAATGTTTGCAAGTCTAATGTTATTTAAACTTACTTGGGAAAATGCGTATTTTTCTTAGTGCCCTTAATTATTAGATTTGTATAATGTGTAATCATTCTTGAGATATTTGTTTCCATGACTTTCAAAATTAAATTCCTAAAGGCCATTACTGCTTTTGTTCACAAGTACACTGTATAGAAAATTTTCCTTTCTCATTTACTAGGTGGACATGCAGTGGGTGCAGGTTTTGGCAGAAGGTTGGGCCACCCCACTGAATGGCTTTATGCGAGAGAGGGAGTACCTGCAATGTCTTCATTTTGATTGTCTTCTGGATGGTAAGACATTTTTCATTCTGGAGTACATAGAGTGTGGAAGAGATATTGCACAGTTATAGGCATTCATCACTATTTATAGGAAGTAGTGGTACCACCTTAACGAAGGTAGTGTTTTAAGACTAAGTTATAATAGTACTAGACATTTTAAGTGGATAGTGAGATCTGTTTTCCACTTTTGTTTCCCCGATTGTGATTTATTGCATGGGGAGAAAGAAAACTTGAGGATTAGGGATGAAAAGAATTTCGAAAGCAAATAGTTTCCCTGTGCCAAAGCCACCTGATCATTTTCGTGCACACACTCAGTTTTGTTATATGGAAGCCCGTGCTTACTTAAGCCAGGCCTTCTAGTAGGAATCCAGGGAGTTCAAGCTTAGGAGTCTTGAAATAAGTGGTTGAAAGGATGGTTCTTCCTATTCTTTTAAAATGCTCAAAGACATTGATGTTCAGTATATTGTAAATTGATGTTCAGCTACCCTAAACGTTGCACACTGTTGGTAAGATTAATTTGCCACCTCAAAGAAAATACTGTTGTTCCATGTCACAGAACCCTCCTCAATTGCTACCACCCCCTTCTGTATTATGACTTCTTTTAACTGAGGAGTGAAATAGATATTAGAAAATGTAATTTCTAATTGTTCTTCCAGATAAATTTTATCACAAGAACATGAGGATTAAATTTGCTCTTCAATTTTCTTCCTTGGAACTAATAGTAAAGTCTTTGTGGACTGTGTCTTGAGTATTGATTTAGTCTTGGGTTTGGTGCAACATTTTGCACTGTACGTAGTGGTGGTAATTTTATAACAGCCAAACAGTTATCAAAGACGTGATGCCATGATTTCCCAGAAAAGTATGGTTTCTATTAGGTGTGTAAATAAGATCCACATAGCAATTTGAGAGTGCATTTTATTTTTCTAATCTGTGCATGATGAGTAGGAAAAAAACCATTTGGAGCTTGAAAGGTTGGGAACTGAGAATCTGTCTTTGGTCTCAGTGGGATACATTTTGAGTTAAATGGAGCACTGATTGTGTCCTGGCCAGTGATAGCTGACCTGGGTTCAATTCTGATTAAAAACCAAGTAACAAAAACCTTCTTGGGTGTTTTTGTCTTGTCTGTCTCAAGGATACCCATGTACATTCTGGTATTCTTAACTAGCTTACCACTCAAAAGGCAGTTATCAGCATGACTTTAAATTTTTTTTAAAAAGGCCCTAAACCATACTGCTTTATCTTAATCATATATTGGAGGTATTCAGTATATTGTTGGTGTTGTTAAACTTAACCAGCCGAGTTTTACTTGTTAAACAGTTTCTTTTATTTCTGTGATTTTATCCCATAGTTTCACCCCAAAAGAAAGTTTCATGAATTGGTGTGAGTATTACTACACACACTGTCGAATTCCTTAATTTTTGCTGTTTTTTAGCCTCTGTTGCTTATTCCGTCTCTTGATTTTTTTGTGCCAGACACCAGTTCAACATTATTAGTGTCCACCAAAGTGCAGTGTGGCTAGGTGAGACCTGTTGAGTAATCCAAGCTGTGTGTTCCTTTGTGCCCTGCAGGGGGTGTCATTAACTTGTCAGTGCCTATAGTTCTGTCAGCTACTCATGAAGATAAAGAGAAGCTGGATGGCTGTACGGCATTTGCTCTGATGTACGAGGGCCGCCGTGTGGCTATTCTTCGCAATCCAGAGTTTTTTGAGCACAGGAAGGAGGAGCGTTGTGCCCGCCAATGGGGAACGACATGCAAGAACCACCCCTACATCAAGGTCCTGTACAAAATTTGCTGCATTTTATCTTGATTTATTGCAAATAATGTTTGTGCTGAAAATGTGGGCATTGCCTATATATTGGTGGTTCCGTTGAAATTGTGAATATTTTGCAAAAGTGAGACTGGGTTTTAGATTAGTGTGATGAGCATATGATCTTGTCACTTGGTCCAGATAAATATTTGTTCAAGAACCATTTAAGCATCTACTGTACACGGGGCTCCGAGCCAGATGCTGGTGCTGGACATGCATGCACAGCCTGTACACTCCGGGCTCCTTACTTTTGGTGGTGGGACAGACGTTAATCATGTCCTTACAGGTAGGACGGGGTCAGAATGGTTTTGTCTTGTCTGGGTTTTTAATTGAACATTGTGTTTCCGGTATGGAAGCAGTGAAATATAATTAGTCTCCCCAAAGTGTCTTGTGTATTTTATATGTGAAATATTTTCATTGAGGTAAAACTTCTTGTTACTTGTTAGGTGTTTTAAAGTACACTTTGAACATTAGAAGAAACTAAGTGAAATTGTAGTAACTTTATCTAGAACATTTTTGTAACATCTATTTAGATATTGGAAATGTGCTAAATCTTATTTTATTGTTTCATGAAGGACAAAAAGTGATAGTCTGTAAAAACGGGATATATTTTTAAAAATGGGATATATTTTCTTAGAAATAAGGAGATTAAACTAGTGATGGTGTCAGGCATTCCTTCAAAATTAAATTTTACAGTTAATAGTAACAAGTGACATGACTTACAATACATGTTCATGTAAATTCTTTGAGTCACATAGCAAATCTGAAGGATGGTGGCATGTCCTTTGGACATATGGACAAAGTGAGATTTAGAGGGGATACATGTCTCGACCAAAGTTATGCAGGTAATAGGTGGGATGAGGGTCTGATTTTAATCTAGACTTTGGGTCTCAAAGCCATCTTCCATAATCATAGCAGATAGTGGTTCTTGGTATGTGAGCTTCACATACTATGTAGCCTGTATCACTAGAGGATACATTTTTGTTTTAATATCTCATTTTTTTTGATTTATTATAAAATGAATATGTAACAACAACTTAGGTCCAGAAACCCCCTTCAGTTCCTCTTGGTCATTCCCTGCACCTGCAGTACCCATTATCCTTTTTAAATATAACCATATAAGCTTGTAGTTTTTACTCCATACAAGCTTCTCTGAATACTACAATTTGATTTCATGTGTATTTTGAAATTTATGTAACTGGAATTATTCTGTATGCACTCCTCTTAAAAAAATCTCATTTTTTATTTTTTAAAAATTTATTTTTATTGATTTCAGAGAGGAAGGAAGAGGGAGAGAGAGATAGAAACATCAATGATGGGTTGCCTCCTGCATGCCCCTACTGGGGATCGAGCCTACAACCCAGGCATGTGCCCTTGACCAGAATCGAACCAGGGACCCTTCAGTCTACAGACCCTCGCTCTGTCCATTGAGCCAAACCAGCTAGGGCACTAGCGGGTACTTTTCATATGAATTTGATGGAAGAGACATTTATTTGTTTGTTTGTTTGTTAATCCTCACTTGAGAATATTTCTATTTTTATAAAAAGTGGTGGGGATGGGAGAGACAGACAGAGAGAGACACATTGATTGATTGCCTCACGCAAGTCTCCTGGCAAGGGCTAGGGATCAAGCCTGCAACTGAGGTATGTGTCCATTACTGGAATGTAACCCAGGACCCTTCAGTACGATGCTGTACCCACTGAGCCAAATTGGGTAGGGCAACATTTGTTTTTTAACCACTAAACAAATCTGAGTACTGTTAATGTTGTGTACATTTTTAAAGAAAGATCTATAAGCCTTATTGGGATTAGTTGGTACCTGGTCTGCAGCTTTCAGGCACCAATAGAGTTTGGATAGGAGTGGGCTGTGCAAACCATGGCCCCCAGGCTTGTGGAGTAGAGATTCAGTGTTTGAGAACTAGCTGGTGTCCAGTGGGAGAGAGAACCTTGGGAAGATAGAGGGCTTACCTTTCTATCCTGAAAAGTTAACTTTGTTCAGTCATAATAACAATTTACATGTAGGTATGCTTCTCCAACCACATTTCTGTTAGTTGGTCCTTTCAGTGACCCTTGGAGGTAGACAGTGTTTTTCTTTATCCTGAAGAACCTTGGGGTGGGCTCTGCTTGCCTAGAGCTGCAGAGCCAGCAGTCCCGAGTCAGGGTTAGGTCTGTCCTGGGTCTTTTGTGTTCTTTTCACTACTCTGCATGCTTACTACAAATGAAGAGGTTGCAGGCAGGTTTGGGCATGAGAGGATCGCCAGGTAGTGCCGTGAGGAACTCAGCCCAGCAGTCTTGTGCAGGATGTTCCAGCTCCACTCCAACCGGTACCACCTGAGTTATCTAGTTTCTAGGCTAGACGGGTGCTCATCACTTGGCTGGAGTCTTGCTTCCTCTCATACCCACTATCTTCCACTCTCTTCAAGCAGCCAGAGTGTAGAGTATGTCTTTTCAAAATGGAAATCCTTTAAAAGTCATCAGTAAACTGCTCCTTATCTACCTAATAAAAGAGTAACATGCTAATTGACTGTACCTCCGCTACACCCACAGCCAATCAGGATTGATATGCAAATCAACTCAGCAAAGATGGCGGGTAAATTTGCATAGGCAGACGGCGCAGGCAGTGCCCTATGTTGCCTGCGGGACATAAGCCGCAGTCCAGACTGGGCAGGTGGTGGGAGCAATGCCTGATGCTGTCTGCCTGGGTCCAGGCTGCCCTGCGATCACAGGGCAAAGAAAGAGCCCAGGTCGATTCATCCCGAGATCACGGGGCGGAGAGGCCAGGCTGGGCCACCCCGAGATCACGGGGCGAAGAGGTCAGGCTGGCCACCCTGTGATCATGGGGCGGAGAGACCAGGCCGAGCCTCCCCGTGATCACAGAGAGAACAGGCCAGGCCAGGCCACTGGCCAAGCTGTAGGCTGATCTGCCCCATGATCACGGAGCCAACAGGCCAGGCTGAGCAGCCCTGCGATCATGGGTGGAGAGGCCAGGCTGAGCTGCAGACACACCCCCTCCCCTAAACCCCACCCCCACCCCCAATCATGGGGCCAACAGGCCAGGCAGAGCCTGGCCAAGCCGTCCTGCAATCCCAGGCAAAGAAGCTGCTCCGCTGACCAACCTCTGCACTAGGGACCTGTTGGGGGCGTGGTGTGGAATCCAGGGCCTTTAGCCTGCAGCCATGGGAAGTGTTCCTCTAGGAGTACCAGCCCAGGTCTACCCAGAGGCCTGGTCCTGACTTGTGGGGGGTGAGTTCCTGCAGGCTGGGGTTTGATCCCCACGCATTAGCAGTAGGAGACCAGTGCCTTTGTTATTGCTGTGTATCCGGGTTTTAATTGGGGCACCAGCTTAGCAAAATCTTTTAGAAGGATAATTCTATCTGGGTTTCCTCAAATTCCCTCAGCTCCTACTCATCCCTCTGTAAAAGCGCAGAACAAGTGAGGCCCCTTAAATAAAAATCAGAGGTCTCCAGCAACAGTGGGGCTCTCTCATCAGGCATTTGGACTGTATGGCATTTGAGTATTTATCTAGGCACCATGACAGAGAAACACAAGCTCAAGTAATGATCTCTGCCCTTAAAAAATTCACAATCTTATTAGAGCAAGTGGATGATAAAAGCGCAGTAATAACATCAGAATGTAATGGAATCAGTACAGAAAGGAACAGAGGCAATTGCTAGGATGATTTTCCAATAATTAGTACAAAGAGTATGTGCTATGAATTAAATAAAAAAAATATGTGTGGAAGTAGCTGCTTCATGAGTATGGCATCCCTTCCTATTTTAAAGGAAGTCAAGTTCCATGTGAACTGTATACTATGCTATGAAATATGAGCCACAGGACAAGGGAGGCCCTAAGTATACTATGCTTTAATATTTGAGTCATTCTTTATTTTTCAATGTAATTTATTTCTGTATTCCTCAGTTTTGTAATAGTTAAATTATTAGAATAATACATTTTGCTATAAAATATTACTAAAAGATCAAATGATCAGGTGACATTTATTGTTATTTTCTATAAATGAACACAATCTCTGGTATGCTAAAGTGATAGGTATTATATAAATATTCAGATAGAGAGACCTACAGGCTTGATTACAAGTGAGGCTTACTATCACTACCCAAATTTATTGCTTAAAAAAAAGCAGGGAGCCAACTAGAAATTGAACCAAATATAAGCCCTTGAAGGGCAAATGTAAATTGGATAAGCTTTGCTATTACAAGAGCAAGAAGAAAAATTTCAGATGCAAGAATGAAAACCACATTGCATCCACTCTAAGTAGCTGTTAAAGAAAAATAATGGTATACTATGAAAATACTTAATATAGATTGTAAATACATTTGTTCAGAGAATTTCCTAGAGTAGGTGATATTTCAGTTAATTTTTTTAAATGTGAAGAGGTTAGCTAGATAAGAAAAAGGTGTAGGGGTCCTGAATTGCAGAGGGTGCAGGCGGGGCTGAGGAAACACCCCCTCCATGCACGAATTTTGTGCACCGGGCCTCTGGTAAGTAGAATAAAACCCAAGTGCCTGTCTGTGGCCTCGCACAATGCTCTCGATCTCTCTTACCTCTATTCCTGTTCTTGCTTTCACTTTTTCTGACTTTCTAGCCACATTAACTTGCTTTCTGTTCTTCAGAGACAAAGCCTTTTGCTGCTCCAGGATTTTGTACTTGCTATCCCTCTGCCTAATATGCTTTCCCTTTATGGCTGTTTCCTTATCATCATCTCAAGTTAAATATCACCCTCCTCAGAGAAGCCTTTACTGCCTCCTTTTTCACAGTTAATCACTGTATGCCCAGGGCACTGTGTTCCATTGACCTTTCTATTTTCTTTAACATTTGGTAGCAGCTGATGTTTCTCTCGTCGCTTCTCTGTCTCCCTTATGTGACATAAGCTCCATTGCAGGAAGATATCTCCTCTCCCTTCCCCCCCCCCCCCCCCCCCGGTTTTCTGCTGTATATCCCAATGCCTGGTGGAAGCCCTGGCACACACCAGTTACTCAGTAAATATTTATTGAATGAGTGGTCTGATGGGAGGGGATGGACCTTCTACTGGGGCAGACCAGGTAGGAAAGGGCTGCAGCAGTTCAAGAACATCATTAGCATATAAACGGTAGTCGTGGGAGAAGGGCCAGCTTGAGCTGCTGTGAGAGGGTCATGTCCTAGGAAATAGCATCTCCTCTTCCAGGTGCAGGGAAGGAGGGCCAGAGAAGGGAAGAAATTTGAGGTGGTGTGGAGATCAGAAGGCATGACTCTGTGCCCAACTCTATCATCATTACTTCAATTGCTTGAAAGTTTAAGATTGGAGAGCACAAAATAGGGGCTAATCCAGGGTTGCAAGTTTTTGTTAATCAACACACAACAATGAAAAGAATGTTTTTATTACTTAAAAGTCATAATTATTCATGTTGGTTTTGTTTGCTCTTTCTTTTTAAATGGGATAGTTGTTTCAAAAGTCCTTTGAGAAATTATAGATGCTAGAGACCAGTGCACAAATTCGTGTATTGGTGGGGTCACTTGGGATGGCCTGCAAGGATTAGGCCCCAGCTTACACCCCAGCCTCACAGCCCCACAGCTCTGCCTGGCACCCATCTGTGGCCTGGTGCCGCCCCTTCACCTGCTCCACCATCCCACCTCTGGGGCAATTGATTGGGATTGGGCCCCCGCTGCTGCTGCTGCTGCTGGTCGCAGTCTGCAGGGCGATCAGCGGGGTGATAAGATTGGGTCCCTGCTTGCACCCGCGTTGTCCTGGCACTGCCTGCTCACCTGCTCCACCACCCCGCCGCGGTCCTACTCTCGTTGGGGCCCATTGGGGCTGCAGTGCCTCCACTGCCACCCTCGGCCAGCTCTGCGTCCCAAACACCTGCCATTTCTGCACTGCCCCCTGGGGGTCAGCACACGTCACAGCGACCAGTCGAACTCCTGGCTGAATAATATGCATATTAGGATTTTATTATATAGGATACTCTAATTCTATAGCATTTTTAATCCCAATTCAGTTGTTAAGCTAAATGGATTTACCATTGACCTTGAGATGAAGTAAAAGTTTATAACCATACTTCGCTTGTATGAGAGAAATGTTCTTATTTTTCTCTTGGTTTCTATTTAAAACAATTATTTTCTCTTTCTTCCCATTAGATGGTTATGGAACAAGGAGATTGGCTGATTGGAGGAGATCTTCAAGTCTTAGACCGAATTTATTGGAATGATGGTCTTGATCAGTATCGTCTTACTCCTACTGAACTGAAGCAGAAGTTTAAAGATATGAATGCTGGTACAACATGGACTTAAATACCTAATATGGGACTACTTGGGGGTTTTTGCTTGATGGGAAAAGTTTAGAAAATTTTCCTCCCAATATTTAGTAACTAGAGGCAAGGTGCACAAATTTGTGCACAGGTGGGGCCTCTCAGCCTGGCCGGCGATCGGGGCTGATCGGGTCCACAGGAGGTTGGTCGGCAGGGAGAGGGGCCGCAAGAGGTTGGTTGGCTGAGGGGGGCAGGGTCGAGGGAGGTTGGCTGCCCTGATCGGGGCCACTGGGCCAACTGGGGGATGGGGGATGGGGCATGGAAGGTTGGCCGGCCAGGGGGATCCTGTTTGGATCCTGAAAGATTGGCTGTGGGAGTGCACTGACCACAACAGAGCAGCTTCTGAATTGAGCATATGCCCCCTGGTGGTCAGTGTGCATCATTGTGACTGGTCGTTTAGTTGGTCGGTCACTTAGGCTTTTATATATATAGATGTAACACAGAATGATGATAAAGGTAAATGTAGCAATTGGGATATGTAAGGAAAAATATCATTGGATCTAACAGTATTTTGTATGCTACATGGAAGATGAATGCTAATAACAAATTGATGTTTTAATTGTTTATTATGAAACTCTCCTGTTAAAGCTGAACAGAACTGTAGAAATTTTTTGAAGAGCTCATTCATATCAATGTGCTTTATATCTCAGAATGTCTTATATGAGTGCACTGTGTCACTGCAGGAAGTAATTGAAAACAGAACTTTTATCATGTTAGTTATCCAGTCAACAAATGTTTGTTGTTTATAACCAAGTACAGAGATCCATAAATAAATGACAGGAGCTTAGTGCAGAAAAGAGAGAGGCAATAAACAAATAGCAGAAAAGGTTGTTGAAAAGTAGGTTAATAATAATTTTAAATTTCTGGATTAGGATGGAGTGGAGCAGTAAGAGCAGAGAGCCTATAAATTACATATTATAAAAACTCCAGGAGAGGCTTTATTTTTTTTTGTATCAGATACCTGCTGCTCATAGGTCTTTTACATAGAGGTAGATAAATGGTGTATTTACACTGGTATGCCCATACTCTTTCTCTCCCTACAACTCACAGGTCCACAGTGCCATGTGAGGCAAAAGCATTCATTGGAGTTGGGAGGCTTTTCTAAGATCTGACGAATTTTGAAGCATCTTATAACCCTGTTACTAATTAATTTTCACTCCACAGAATGTTTAAGCCCTGAGCGTTAGTGCTGTTTTGTGCATTTTTAAAAAATATATATTTCCTGTGTAGAAATCAGGCAGAGATGGCTGAGAAAAATCAGGTGAACATGGTTGCTTTTTAAGGAAATAGCTGGCCACCAAACTGTATTTGTTCTCTCCCAAGTGACTGTAGGAATCAGGGCAAGGGCACCATTTCATCAGCTGTGTTCAGCCTCTCTGACCCCTAGATCCCAGCAAGTCATTTGCAGTCTTGTGTACAATGTCCCTGCTTCACCACCTAGAAGGAAATTGCATTCATTTCTGAGGCTCAGTTCCCTCCGTTGTAAGAGTAAGGACAATGATGGTTCTAATGCATTAGGATTTTATTTTAAAGAGTGAAATGAGATAAGATGTCTAAGGCACTGTAAACAGTACCTGGCACATGGTAAGCGGTTCAGGTAATAATTTCTGTTATGTGAGGGAAGCTAGCCTTATCTATATTTGTGTGAAGGTTAGAAAAAGAATGTTTATTTTTAAGCTTTACTGTAGTTTGCTAATATTTGAAAATAAGATCAAGAACTGGAGGCCACACACAGCCTCTTCAGAGCCCCACAGTTCCCACCCAGCCTGCCTCCTCCATCATAGCTCCTGGTGGATCCTGTAGGGTATTGATTGTAGGATTGCTCACCCCAAGCCCTTCCAAACTTGACTCCCCCCCCCCCCCGCTGGAGTTGGGGGGGATTATTTGGGTTAAACAACTTGTGCTCAAATAGTCTCTGAAATACACTTGCTGCTTGCCTGTACATCAGTTTATTTATCTTGTTTGTTGCTAACATTTTTTTGGGCCTAGTCAGAGGGAATATCTTTATGTAAGTCAGTAATGGCACCTCACTCTCTTGTCAGTATGTGATTAAGGGTTAGTGTTTGAGTCTGTTCTGCCCACTGAGAGGTAAGGTTTTCATTCCTGACAAGAAACTGGCTTACAACTAAAGTCATCGTCTCCTGTCCTTCCCTTCCAAGCAGGAAGAGCTTAGGTTGCTGCTGTGTGAAGGTGCACTGTCCAGAGCTCTGGCAGCACTGCTGAGGATCTGTCAGAATCTTAACTGTTTGAGTTTTCGATCCAACCCTGGGTTCCTCTATCTCTGGATTTCTTACTCAAAGACCTAATGCATGTTTGAATTATTTTGGGCACTTCTAATTGGGTCTTATTATATTTGCAACCAGAAGCATCTGATAGCTTTTTTGTTTTGTTTTTTTGTTTTTTAAATGTGCATATTCTTCTTTTTTTTTTGTTCTGGTGAATGGGGACATGTTAATGGAGGATGTGCTGAGACAACCTCATTTACTTTAATTTTTTGCCAAAATTTGAATTCATGTTTAAATGAATTAGTAAATTAATTGTTGGCATGGTTAAGGAGTCTTATCAAGGATTATCATTCATAATTAGAGACTCTAATATGACATCTGTTTTACACTCTTTAGTGAGCCAAACATTTTAAGTTAGAGAATTTGTTGCATAATGAGGGATTGCAACTTTGTTTAGAGTAGCTAAGAGCCAGTTATTAGCCTTGTATTAGACAACAAAGATGGTGGAGTATTAGTTTGTTTACTTTTCCATTTTAGGACTAAGGCAAATAAGCAACAGGCTGAGGAGATTCCTTTGTAGTTCTTGTTCACTGTTAGGAAACCAAGAATAAGTCATCTGCTAATGGGTATGAAATGTAGTTCAAGGGAGAGAAAACAAGGAATATTTATTTTTCCTCTTACCTGGGGATTTTTTCTTACCTCTCTCTTTCTCCTTCTGTAGTGTTAGAAGACCTTGGATCGCCCCTCTTGGGCTGTCGTCTTGTGCACATTGACATGATTGGTTTTGCTGTCCCGACCATCCTGTAGTTGGATGGGTTGAGAGGTTTTAACACCCACACAGTGGTTGCAAGGTAGCATGATTCCAGATGGCAGGTTCTTTGAACCACTGGTGCTTGATCTCTATCTTGGAAAGAAAGAATGAATTTCACTTAAGCTGAGTAAAAGCCAGTCAGTATTTATTACACTAAGAACACTGGTGTCCTGCCAGGTCACAAAGGAAAAAGTGGACATAATTTCCTTCAGGCTAGTATGTGGCAGCACAGGGTTGAATAAATCTAAGAAAGCTTAGAGCTGTTGAACTAAAAAGTCTATTTTAAATGAATGGGTAGGAACATTAGATGGATATATTAGGCCATGTTGGAAATGATGAATGAGAGCTGAGGCTGCGCAGGTGGTCTGTCTATGAGGGCACTTGGCTTTCTTGACCTTGAATGGCAGTGAGCTGGAGAGAGTGTGGCCTGAGGTTGGGTAAGAAGAGACTCAGTCAAGTCAGAGCACACTCAGAGGAGGCTCTGATCATAATTTGACAAAGCAAGTGTTTAAAGAAGGATGGTCAGGGTTAAGGGAACTCACGGGAATGTTTTAGCGTCCAGGGAACACAGTTTAGGGTAGTGTTACCACTCCTGAGAGGGCACGGGAAAGAAACTGTTTCCAAGCCTGGTAAGAGGAGCTGTAGCTGTGAGGAGGGGCTGTGGGACAGAAGCTAGTTGTAGGGGATGTAGGCACAGCCAGAATCACAGCACTGAGGCAGCATGCTAATGGTGCAAGAGCACCTACAAAGTTTGTCTTCCTCCATTTTCTGGTTGCCTGCCAATATTTCCTATCTTGGAGGCATGCGCACGCATGTGCACACACAATGCACATGCACATGTATGTACACACATGCACACAAAACACACATACAAGCACAGGACAGAGAATTGATGGGAAGCAGCCCAGTTGCCAAAAGATTTATATTCCACATTGATTTTTATTTTTATTTGAAAATATTTCTAGTCTTAAGAATGAAAAACATTTCATGGATGCATTCTTTGGATGTAAGAGTACCTGTTTGTGAAGAATTCTAATTAGTGTTTATATTTACTTAAGTGGCCTATGTCTTACTGATTTTTCCCTCCTCAGAAGCAGTTTAAGTAAAATAAATACTAGTAATTTATGACAGTCTGGAGAAAGGCAAGGGAGATCAAAGCCTTCTTTCAAATTCTCTACAAAAAACTTCCACAAAACCACACTTTAAATGTCATATGCACACACATACACACCCCTCTCTAATAACTTGACAGTTATCATCGATACTCTTGTTTAGCTACTTTATGGATTCAGGGAAAGCAGAAGTGCCTGTTTTGAGAGTTTTGGGGTAAATAACATGGTAGATATTAAAGCTTGAGTAGGACTGGGAGAGGAAACTTATTAATTGCGTTGTTTGTAGAACAATTTCACACAGAAGTTGAAAGTTGGGAAGCAGGAAGATGTTGTAATAATAGGCTTAGTGGTTGGGATGCAAACCAGAGTTCTGCTAGGGAAGCACAGTTCTGAGGAATTGGGGGGAAGGGTGACGAGGAGTTAGAAGCACTTTCTTGGTCATCACTTTATTTGTTGCTCAAAACATTCTGGAGCGCTGAAGTTGTACATGGGCAGGCACTCAGGTGAGAAATTGCAGAGCTGGGGTCCAATTTGGGTTCTTTGCACGGTGCCCGAGAGTTTGATGCCCTGGCGTTCAACTAGGCAATCCGTGTTCTGCACTCTCTAGGGAGTCAGTGCTGGCCTTCTTCCCACCATCAGGAAATGCTTGTGGCCGCTGTTTGCTTGCCTGGCACACTTGCTCAGAAGTACCTTCTCCACTTCCTTCTTCTCTTTCCACTGCTAGAAGGAAATGGTCAGATTGTGCTTGTTTCCATGATGTGTAGGCTCCTGGGCTAGATGGTGTTTAAGCTGAGGAAGAGGGGATACCTGTACAACTGGCTGTTCCTCTGTGTAGATATGAAATATAGCCAAAGGAATGGGTTTTGGGGGCTAGCCCTGCGTCTGGCTTGTGATGTGACAGTAATAGTGAAGGTGGAAGAAACAAGGGGATGCAGGGCAGTAATGAGCAATATATCTTGAAATGGTTTCAGTGATATCTCTAAACTGCTGAATTGGAAGGTCAGGACTCAGAAATGCAACTAACAGAAGCCATCTGTGCGCAGAGTAATTGGATCCAGGTGAAGGGTAAGTTTCTTGAAGAGAGTGTAGAGAAAGGATTTCATCGGATGCAGCGTGAGCCCTGCTGCTCTGAGAGGTCCTACAAGAGGTCAGGAACAGGTGATTACACCAGAATGGCCAAGCAGAATACAAAATGCCATGCATACCTGATGAGGACTGTGTAAAAAATGCATGGGCAAGGAGAGTAACCAGGAAAGTGGTTTTTGTTGTTGTTGTTTTTTAGTATCAGAAGCAGTGGAGAGGCCAGGAGCATTTAAAACAGGAATGTGTCCTTTGGATTTGGCAGGACTTCATATCACGTGACGGAGCAGGAAGGAATTGGTTGAATGAATGAATTCAGTCCTCTTCTTCCATTTATCCTTCACATAGTCACCAGACTGATCCTCTGAAAACAAAGACCTAATTATGCCTGTTGCCGTTGAAGGAAGTGTATTATTCCTTTGCACATGGGCTTATTTTCTGGCTGGTGAAGGTCGGCTTCTCCTCCTCTGACCAGATTGTATGCTCCTGGGAGCAGGGCCAGTTTCATTGCTACCTCAGGACAGCATCTCTAAGGTGGCATTTTCATCTTGCCCCAGGTTGTCTCCTCCCTGCCCTGCCTGCTGTCGCAGGGTGTGGAGTCTGGGCTCAGGGAGGAAGGCCAGGTTGTGGATGCGTCTTGTGAAGAGGTGGTGTGGGGCTGCTGTTGTATTGGTAGTGAGGGAAGCAGAGCTACTGATGAGATCCAGGACACACGTGCTTCATCACCCATGGAGGGTGAGCGCGAGGAAGGGGTAAGGGATCTAAGTCTCTGAGATGAGTGATGGGACTGTGCTCCCAGAGGTGTGGAGGAGGACCAGCGATGACAGGAGGCTGCGAAGAATCCAACCTGAGGTGTACATGGGGCACTAAGAGGTAGTGGTGAGATGATCTGGGGTGTAGGGGCGGGTTCTGGTCAGTAGATGCAGATTTACTAGTCACTAACACCGAGCCCTGCTCAGGGGCCTCAGGCTGCTGGGAGCAGGACGGGGAGAGCCAGGGCCAGGTCATTGCCTGTCTTCGCTGTTGTCACAGCGTGACCCCGTTCAGTGTGTAGGGTGTGGTCTGCCAGAGGAGCCTGTTCGGGTCCTGGGGGAGGAATGGATTGAGTGGGTGGAGAGAATGGGAGAGTTGGTGGAAACATGTTCCTCAGCAATAATCATCTTCTCATTTTGCTGAATCTTCACTCTGCCCACTTACTCTCTGCCCTGCCCTGCCTATCAGTCTTGCACAGTGCCATTAGACTAGTTTTCTGTAAGACACCGCTGGCTAACTCACAACCCCTTTTGGTCCCACTGTGTCCTGCCTAACCTGGCATTTGATATTCTACACGATCATCTTGTGTCAGCTTTTATATCCATCTGTGACAGAATGGATGATCCTGTGTTCTTCACACACATCTATCTCAGCTTTTCTGCATTCACAGTTTGGCTCCCATCAGCTGGTTTGGTTAGAATACTGATATTACTTCTATCAGCCACATTTCATTTAGCAAAGTATAGCATGCAGACCAAGTCTGGCCTACTGCTGTTCTTTGTAAATCAAGTTTTATTGGAAAACTGCCACATTCATTTGTTTGTGCATTGTCTGTGGCTTTTTTTTTGAGCATCATGATAGCAGGCTGAATAGTTGCAGAATCCCATAGCCTACAAAGCCTAAAGTATTCACTCTGGCTCCTTAAGGAAAAAGTGTGCTTTTATTCATGATGTCAACAGCTTTGCAGTATACTTTCTATAAGTCAAAATTATGAAATACCTGGTTCTTTCCCAGGAACAGGTACAGAGGGTTAGAAAGAAATGGAAATCGTAATTGTTAATATTAAATTTTTGTCATCTTGTATATCACCACCTATTTTCAAACATGATCTTAGGTAAAGCAGTCTGAAACTAAGCCATAAGGAATTACAAGTGAGAAGGCAAATATACTGATTATGGTGTGACAATCAGGGAAATCACTGTTTTTTAGAGAATGGCAATTAGAATGTGAGACATAATGAAAATTGTTGTAAGTATTAGTGGCCCCAGGTTCATAATGGCCCATTATTCTTTTATTTTTGATGGAAAATTGATGAAAGAAAATTTAATAGTGATGCATATTGGGCTATGTTCACTGGGACAGTACCCTGGGAGTATAGCTCCCAATGGGTCAGATGCTCTGATTATAGTGTTCATTCACGGAGGTTCTTTAGTGGAGAGACCAAAAGGTAGGGTGAAAATACAAGCCTGGAACTACAGATGGTTAAAGCCATTTGTATAATTCATTGATCTATAGTGAAGAGGGATTGAAAGGGCCAGAAATTTAAGAAAGACCTGGTTCTGTTGGCAAGAAAAAAATGGGCAGACAGATCAAATGTGGTCTTTGGATTTCTGAGTGCAACTGATAGTAAGGAAAGAATTCTACCTGGAAGAAATTTTGGCAGCAAAATCCTTTATATGTTTTTAATGTGAACTTTTAATAAGTCATCCATCTTACCTTTATCTGTTAAATGTCCAGTGTGGAGCTAGATTAATTCCTTTTGGAAAGAAAGCCTAGGTAGATAAATTATTAGAATCTGTGAAATATGTGTATGTGAGACAGAATTTATTTTTTTATGTTTCCTTTTGCACATCCTGTCATATAAATAACCCTGCTAAAGGGCGATTTTACAAAATCAGATTTGACCTGATTGAAGTCTAGGAATGTAGTCATCATACACCTGAGATGCATTAAACAAGGGTCATGTTCAAAGATGGACTCCTATTCGTGATTCAAGAGAACACAGGCTGCCTATCCAGCACTGAGCTAACACTCCCTCACCTTGGAAACACTCGCTGGGAGTAGAGTTTGTGCATCATATTGGGTGGCTCACAGTTTTTATACCTTCTGTTACAGATGAGGTTAACCTTTTTTAAAGTTAGTTTTTATCACTCAAGATTGTGTTTGCTAGTTTTTCTGCTGTAAAGTTAGCAAATTATATTTACAAACACGTATTTTGAGGGAAAGAGTTTTAGACCATAAATATTCTGTTGTCATCAAACTTTTACCTGTTAGTTTTAGCATAATACAAATACTGTCAGATGGTGAATTTCTAATCCCTTCATTCTTTTTACATTTATTAGTTGACTTTCTATCATAAGGTAGAATTTCCATTTTCCCCCATTGGTTATTCATTTATTTTATTCTTAGGGACTCACAGATTCTTGTTTTACTCAGTTGGGGACGATCCATTACTATTACTTACTTTGATGTTTAGCTTGTTCTGGGTTTGCCAGACTGGTTGCTTTGTCCTTTTGACGTGCCCTTGTCATTCTTTGAGCACTTTCTTCATGACACAAAGGATGCTCATGTTGAGCAGCAGGTCTTGGAATAACTTCATTGTCACTTATCTATCTAAATAAAAGGCTAATATGCAAAGTATACCCTCGGGAGTTTGACCAGGAGTTTGATCACTCGCTTTGATGTGCGCTGACCACCAGGGGATGGCGCAGAGCAAAGGAAGGCCTCATCCATAGGCCCTGATTGCTGGCGAGGCCTAGGGATCCTACCTGTGCATGAATTTTGTGCACTAGGCCTCTAGTTTCATTATAATGTCCTAGGAATTTAACTCTCCTTATAATCAGTTAGCCTGTGGTAAAATTGGTTTCATGATACGTCATTAGATGATGTTGAGGACTTACTGTACTTTCTTGCCTTAGTCCCAGAATCAGTCATTTTGCCCAGGAACCCTGATTTGTTTAAGTGGGCAGTGGTAAAAACCATTCTAAAGAGAATGCAAAATTTCGGCTTCAGTTGCTCATTGTCAACTCACTGCGGAGTTTTCGTTTATAGAACCTTTTTCTTGACAGAACTAAAAAATACACATTTGCACATATTATAGATAAACTCACACACATTTATATCTGTCCCTGTATCTGTCTATCTCAGTAGCTGAAAACCATGAAGTCACCCTACTTTCATTTATAACCCAATTCCACATGGTCTGTTCTAGCCTTTTCTCCTTTCTGTGTTTATACTTTCCTTCTCCTATGGCAGTGATTCTCAGTCTTCCCAATGCCATGACCCTTTAATACAGTTCCTCATGTTTTGATGATCCCCAACCATAAAATTGTTTTTGTTGCTACTTCATAACTGTAATTTTGCTACTGTTATGAATCATAATGTAAATACCTGTGTTTTCTGATGGTCGCGACCCATAAGTTGAGAACCACTGCTGTAGAGCCTAAGACCATCGGAAAACACAGATATTTACATTACAATTCATTAGCAATAGCAAGATTTGCAGTTATGAGGTAGCAACGAAAATAATTTTATGGTTTGGGATTACCACAACATGAGGAACTGTATTAAAGGGTCACGGCATTAGGAAGGTTGAGAACCATTGTCTTATGGTATGAATCTTGGCTCCCATTATCCTCAATATATTTACTTGTTTGCTGTACCTCCTTGTGTATAAGCAGTGCCAAATCAAATGGTCTGTCTCCTACGCCCCGGCTTGTTGACTTGAACCATTCAGGTGTCTCCTTGGTCCTGGTGCTGGAGGCTTGTACTGGGCCAGAATCGCCTTTCCTCCCCTCCTCTTCCCCACCCCACCTCTCCCTCACCTCAAACCTTCCCATCAGTGCAGCGACTCACAACAACCTGGAGTAGGATTCATTAGTAAGTGTCTCTGTTGTGATTCAAGGCAGTTTATAAAGAATGGGCAGCATAAAGTGAAGGGAGGAGAGGAAGAGATCTGAGCTGAGTAAGTGATGAGATTTAGGCCAAAATCAGTATGGCAGGTTGTTCAGGCAGTAGTCCCCCAAATGGAGGAATATTCATATTCATATTAACATCAAGAGAATGTCATCCTCCATCTCTCCTTTTTTGAAGAACAGGAGTACAGCTAGGTCCCAAAGTAAAATTGCTTCTTGGTCTTGGGAGAGAGAATTTCAGAGTTCTACTTGGTGGTCAAAAGGAATGTTTTGGAATCTTTTTTATATTATAAAGAAAACAAAAATGGAAGTGAATTCAGAAGGACAGAAAAACTTTCAGGCCTGTACCCCTCCTCCTATCTCCTAAAAACAGAATGGTTTTAAACGCTCATATATTTGTATTAAGACTTTTTGTTCTTTGTACTTTATGTAGTATCAGTTATTTCTTGGGTGAAAACCAGCCTTGTTCTTGTATTAAAGGTAACTTCAGGAACTTCAAAGCATACTGCTGTAAATCTTAGAATATCAGAGTTTGTGCGCAAAAAACCCTAGTTAAATAGGTGCCACAGTTTTCCTCCTGGGATTTTGTGATGGGATAGAAATGGGTTAGAATTGAGAACAGATTGGAGAAGATGTTGATGTTGTACTGCTTGGCTTAACATTATCAGGGGAGGGGAGGATGTGTCTCTCTCTGAGATAGGCTTGGATAAACATGGCGCTGTGCCAGGTGTTGTGAAGGCAGTATCATGCAGAACTCCTCTGACGGGTTGTCACTCTCTTCTATGAGATTGCTCTGTGACCCTGAAGAACCATGTCTTCTCAGAAAGGTCTCCTAATGGGAAATCCCATGTAGGGATAAAGCCAGGGTTGTAAGTCCAAGATACAGAATTAATCAGTCTGATGAATCTAGCAGTTCCTATTGTTTGAGTACTAGCAATGGCCCTTATAAGGGATATTGGTATGGCTCAGCTGTAATCCAAAAATCCCAACCTGGCATCAAAAGCCAGATAGGGTTCCAGTCAAGCAAAGTAATCAGTATAAATACACATATTTGGATAGCAAGTAAATATTTTGAATTATAAATGTTTCTACCTTACTGTATTCTTTTCATAAGGAAGTATCTTGGGTCTTAGGGAGCAGCGGCACCAATTGGTGGTCCGTGAGGTCTGAAAGGTTGACGCCCGCTGTTATGGAGGGATGGGCCTACTGGGTCGTTAAGGCAAAGACCAAGAATTTATATCCACATAAGCAGCTGAGCCAGGATGTCAGGACCTGAGAGTATGATTGTTGTTCTCAAGTTTCCCATGAATGCAGAAAGTAATTGTTATATACCCATCAATGTTATACATCCTCAAACATGTGAGACTTGTAAAGTAAAAATACAGTAGAAGTGCAGGTCATGTTGGCGTGGTCAGAGCAATACATGTTTTCACCAGTTTTTGATTCTGAGAATGCATGTTTGCTATTCCTAAGCATCGAGCTTCAAGTATTGTTTATCTTTTGTAAGGGCATCTTTTAGAAACATGCTCTACTTAACTCTGAAAATACTCTTTTCAGATGCTGTCTTTGCATTTCAATTACGCAACCCAGTGCACAATGGACATGCTCTATTAATGCAGGACACCCATAAACAACTTCTAGAGAGGGGCTACCGGCGCCCTGTTCTTCTCCTACACCCTCTGGGTGGCTGGACCAAGGATGACGATGTTCCTTTGATGTGGCGAATGAAGCAGCATGCTGCCGTGCTGGAGGAAGGCATCCTGAATCCCGAAACAACGGTGGTGGCCATCTTCCCATCTCCCATGATGTATGCTGGACCAACTGAGGTAGACTGCTTTTCAGATTTTCATGGAATAGTGTGGAAACCACTCTCATGAACACAGATAGTGTCAGCCATAGACCCGTCTGCTCTGTGTGTCTATTGCAAACACTGAGTGTGCCTGGAGTGCTCTCCTGCTCTGTCAGGGATGTTTGCTCAGGGTGGAGAAGGGCGGGCAGGGAGGAGCATGCTCCTCTTGCTCTTGTTGCAGTCCTTGGTCCCAGTTGTGGAACAAGTTCTCTGTAGACGAAGGGCTTGGTGAACTTGGAAAGGTGTGACACAGGCACCTCTTGTAACTGCTGGCCACGTTACAGACACAGCTCAGATAGCACCTATTTCATTCCTTTGACTAAGTCCTGAGTCACTCTTCCCAGGAAACAGATTTGCTCTGATTTTTTTCTTCTTCTGGATTTTGGAAGGGCCGAAGGTATTTCAGTTGGAAGAATATCTGAAAAACAGTCAGGGGACATTCTTCATCTGTTCTTTTGTGAAGGACCAGAGCATTAAAGAGTAAGGGTATAAAATTGCTTCTTGAGTTGGGTGAGAGAGGGTTCTAGCATTCTACAAAGAGGTGAGAAGGGATAGTTTGAGATATTTTTATATCTCCACCTAAGGAGGACTTAAATAGATTTTTGCTGGAAGGTAGAGTAGGCTTTCATTTGTTGAATGAATGAATGACCTAAAAAACTGGGAAATTCCTAGCCAGCTTCTTGTTGAGTGTTCAAGCTAAAGAATGGAAGACACGTTTTTATGTATTCTTTTTCAACTCTTGGTCAAATTTATCTGGGAGACAAAACCCTTTTAGAAAGAGTTAAATAATTTAGTTGTATATACTCCTCTGTGATGTCCTCTTCCAAAAAAAGAAAGAAAGAAAAAAAAAAGCTTGAAAGGAAATCCAAGCATGTTTAGCTGTTTTGGGGGATCAAGCCCAAAAAATTTGGAGCTTAGTTGTGGAGATGTATGCTCTGTTACCTCTTTACAAGAAAAACAGGCAAACAAAAATCAACAGTCACAACACGCTAAAAGATTAACTCTTTCTTCTCTTGGATCCTCTTCATTGTTACACAATGCTCATGAATATTGGGTAGTGATAGGCCTTTGAGTTTCCTAAAGATCTCTCACAACCTTTAGGTTTTACATCTCAAAGAACTAAAATTGTTTTGGAAATAAAGTAACAATTTTGTTGCAATAGTTCCTCAATCTCTCCTTTGATCCTATCTCCATCATCAGCATCATTATCATCATCATTGTCATTGTCATCGTCATCATCTAAAGCAGAGGTTCTCAACCTTCCTAATGCCACAACCCTTTAATACATGTTGTGGTGACCCCCAACCATAAAATTATTTTCGTTGCTACTTCATAACTGTAATTTTGCTACTGTTATGAGTCGTAATGTAAATATCTGATATGCGGGATGTATTTTCATTGTTACAAATTGAACATAATTAAAGCATAGTGATAATCACAATTAGATATTGTGAAATATTTATTTCTAATTACAAATAAATAAAATTTTGTCTTGAAGCATGGTGTAGCATGGGTAACAGTCTTAATATAACAACAGTAAACTACATTACTACATTTTCTGATGGTTTTAGGCGACCCCTGTGAAAGGCTCATTTGACCCCCAAAGGGGTTGTGATCCACAGGTTGAGAACCACTGATCTAAAGGGAATTATTTGGTCTGAAGTTCTCCAAAATTATGGGATGAATGTTTTTCAATGAGGAAATGACCCAAGTGAATTTAGCATCAGAAATGGGTATATGATATAAACTTCATTAAGAGCCAGATAGGAAAATGAAGGAATTTATCTTTCCTATTCAGGGCATATTTTTCCTCATTGTGTATCTTATTCTCTAAAAAGAGAAGCGATAGGACATTTTATTAACTAAATGAACTACAAATTGCTTTTTAGAAGGTGGGAGTGAGGGGATAGGCAAATAATAAATGCAGCCAGCTGTAATAAATCCTTTCTTGAGAGTCAGATGTGCTGCTTTATCTACATTAGGAAGATTTTAATGTCTTCTAATTTCAGAGCAGGGTATGCTTCTACAGGAAGACTCAAAGATGGAGATACCTAAGGTACCTTTGTGGGTGCTTGCATTTTGGCTCACCTGATAATCTTCCTCCTTGTAAGGCAAAACTGCCTGGTGGGCAGGCTGGTTGCAGGAGGCCTCAGATTCGACTCCCATGAAAACATGGTCTGGAAAAAGCAGTAGAAGTCTGTTGTCCCGGCGGGCAGGCATGGATGTAGTAGACCTTGTTTGCCACCAGCTGGTTTTCGATCTTGGGTTAGGCATCTCTGGGCTGTGCTAAGTTCCCAGTAAGGGAAGCACAGAGGGGAGACTGAATGTTCTTTAAGGTTCTGCCCCATTCTGATAATTTTCTAGTTTCCATTTTATTTTCTTTTTATTTCATATTAAAGTATAATTATAGTATATCAGAAAAGTCAGATTTACAATACAATGAATTTCCCTCAATTGGTCATACTGATACAACCAGTATCCATATTTTGAAAAAGGACTGCTACACACCCCAGAAGTTCTTCCTTCCCCCTCCTCTACATTACCTGCCCTTCCCTGGTAGACATCCCTGTCCTCACCTCTCACATTGCGGATCCAATTTGCTTGGTTGTAGTTTAGATACCCTGGGAAACAGACTCTGTGAGAGAGATTAGGGTTCAGGCCATTTATTAGGGAGAGTACTTAGGGTCAGTGATTATGGAAGGAAAGGAAAGAAAGAGAGCAGGGTTGGGCAGTGGGAAAGCTGATTTGTGATTCAGTCTTAGTGGAAGACTAGTTGATTGCCTGTGGAGTTCTGGAAAGGCCTTCAGAGATGCTCCAAGTTGCATAAGAAATAGTTGGTTATACCCCCTTGTTCACCAGTGATTGGCTGCTTGGGAAAGGGCGGGCCTTTGGGCTGCTGCCCTTTGAGAGGCAGCTTCTAAAGAGAGTGGACAGTTGTCTGGTGTGTGCTAGCAGAGCTCCTAGCAGCTGGAGATGATCTTTCCTTCCCAAGGAGGGCATGGGCGGTGCATCCCAGCATCCACTCCCGCCTGTTCTAACACCTTTTATAGCTAGAATTCTATACTCTCTCCTGTCTGACTTCTTTCACTTTACATTTTGTTTGTGAAACTTGCCCTTATTGTTGTGTGTATTTAGTTGGAGGCTAGTCATTCTCAGAACTGTGGAGTGTTCCCTATGATAGGCTTTTGGTCAGTTTCCAGTTTTTTGCTGTTAAGAGTAGTTCCGGCATGAAAGTTTTAATGCACATTTCTGTTGGTGTACCTGGGAGTACCATTGCTGGGTCGTGGGTTTATATTTGTTCAGCTTCAGTGTATGCTGTCAGTCAGCTTTCCAGTAGGTGGTACTATTTTACACTTCCATCTGCAGTGTATTTCTTTACCTGTACTTTTTCATTTTAGCCATTTCTGTCCTTTAGCCTAGACCCGTGGTCAGCAAACTGTGGCTCCCGAGCCACGTGCGGCTCTTTGGCCCCTCAGTGTGGCTCTTCCACAAAATACCATGGCCTGGGCAAGTCTATTTTGAAGAAGTGGTGTTAGAAGAAGTTTAAGTTTAAAAAAATTGGCTCTTAAAAGAAATTTCAATTGTTGTATTGTTGATATTTGGCTCTGTTGACTAATGAGTTTGCCAGACTATTTGGCCAAGCACTTTGTAATACTTTTACTATTTCTAAGGCAATTGCAAAAATGTTTTCATTGAACCTGAAGCGGAAATGGAACATTGTAAATGAGTTGTCTAATACAGTGATTGAGAAATAGAGGATAATAAGCCCATTTTTATTGTACTCTTACTGTATTTGTCAGGCATATTTCAGGTTTTTTACATGGATTAGCTAACTTAATTCTTAAAACAACACTGAGGGGAGGTCCTATTACTTTTCTCAATTTAAAGGTGAGGAAACGGAGACTCAAAAAGTAGTTCAAGGTCACATAGTAGTCTATAGACCATCTGGCCGCAAGGCCATGTATTTAACTTCCACAGCATGTTTTTACTACTAGAGGCCCAGTGCATGAAATTCGTGCACTTGTGGGAGATGGGGGAAGAGGGTCCCTCAGCCTGGCCTGCACCTTCTCACAGTCTGGGAGCTCTTGGAGGATGTCTGACTGACAGCTTAGGCCCGCTCCTTGCATTTGGACATCCTTAGCACTGTCTCAGAGGCAGGAGAGGCTCCCACCACCACTGCTGTACTTGCCAGTTATGAGCTGAGCGATGCTCTTCCTGTGGGAATGTATTGATCACCAGGGGGCAGCTCCTGCTTTGAGCATCTGCCCCCTGGTGGTCAGTGTGCATCATAGTGACCGGTTGTTCCGCCACTTGGTCGATTTGCATATTAGCCTTTTATTACATAAGATATAATAGTACTGCATTTAAAAAATAGGTGGTCATATGTTTTTTGAAAACAGTCTGGAAACAAATTCCTAAAATCGCCTGTAGATGTTCCAAAATAGTGAATTAGGATGGCCCACTGATATTTATTAGAGGGGGATCTCTGGGATAGTGGCTCTCAGTTATTTTTTGGTTATTTTAGCCTAGAGCTGTGGGTTAAGATATTCTTTATATAATCTGTACAGGCATACCTCAGAGATAATTGCGAGACCTCCACAACTTAATATCACAATAAAGAGTCACATGAATACTTTTGTTTCCACTATACAGAAAAGTTAATGTTTGCACTATACTGTAGTTTATTAAATGTACAATAGCATTATGTCTAAAAAAGCCCCACTGTACATAAATAAATTAAAAAGTACTTTATTGCTAAAAATGCTAACCATTATCTGATCTTATTGGAAAATGGCACTGATAGACTTGCTCAACATAGGGTTACCATAGACCTTCAATTCATGAAAACACACACACAAACACCAATAACAACCCATAATATCTGTGAAGCATAGTAAAGTGCAATAAAACAAGGTGTCACTGTATTGCTTTTTGTACTCTTATGATATCTACTACTTTTTTTGTGTTGTGAGGAGTGAATGAGATAATGTACATCAGTTAGCACGTTACATAGCTTGTGATAGTACGTGGTAATTAGCATCAGCTGCCTTCAAAACATCCACAAAGTACTTTTGCTGTAAGTTCTCAATATCCCTAGGATTCTGTCCCCACACCCAGGGGGCTGCCTATACCTCAAAGCTGCCTGTTTGTCAGTGTGAAGCCTAGAATTTTGGTTTGGACAGAGAGCCTGGAATGACCTCCTCCCTAACAAACTTCATATCAGAGCATATATCCTCTGATTTGGAATGCTCTTTGTTGTTTGATGGTACATAAAAGTAGGAAAATCAACAATAAATAAAAGAAAAATGAAATAACTCCTTTTTGAGTGCCTGTTAATGTGTCACACATTGAAAGATTCTTTGCATCCATTGTATAACCTCTGCTCCACAGCAGCTCCGTGACAATGGGTTTTATTCCCATTGAATGATGAGGTTAGTGAAGCTCCTCGCAGGTTAGTGGTTGTAGTGGGCAAAGTAGATTAATATATATATATATATCATATATATTAATAATTGATTAATATATATATATAATTGATTTAGAGAGGGAGAAGGAGAGAAACAATGATGAGAGAGAATCATTGATTGGCTGCCTACTGCATGCCCCCTACTGGGGATCAACTCACAACCGGGGCATGTGCCCTTGACAGAAATCAAACCCAGGACCCTTCAGTTCACAGGCCAACACTCTATCCAAAGAGCCAAACCAGCTAGGGCAAAGAAAGTAGATTTTATTTGGGAACTATTGCCATAGAGGAAAAGAGAACTCAGGGTAGAATGGGGCTCAGTTCTAAATATGGCATGGACAGACATGTGGGGGGAATAATAGCCAAGGAGGGAGAGAGGGGGTTATGGATGGAAAATTACTAAGAGGCAACATTGGAAATAACAGTCAAGGGATGATTCTAGTTAAACAGACCAAGCAGGATTCTTGCTGAAAGCGGGCCAGTCAGACAAAGTATCAGATCGGGGATGGGGGTAGGGGATGAAGAACTGGATCAGATGTGGTGGATGAGGAATTCCAGTTAGCAGGACTTTTGCTACAGCTGGGAATTTCAAGCCTGACAAGGATGCACACTGGAGGTCAAGGACTGGAGGGCTTCGAAGAACCTGACTAGAGTCCGGTCAAGGAGAGAGTGTCAGATCCTGCATCCAGCAATATGCGGAAGGGGTTGGCCTGTGCTCCTTGCTGTGTGGAAGCCTCTAAGGGTCTGTGGTTTGGCAGTTGGTGGAAAGGCATGAAATCTCGGTGCCTGCACAGAGCTCACAGGGCTTAGGGAGCTATAACAGCACCTCAAGTTGTATCTGGCAGGCGATGCCTGTCTGGAGTGCCAGGTATAGGCTAGAGGTGTGGTTCTTGTCAGGAAGCATCAGAGCTGGTGCGTGAGTAAAAGGAACTTATAAAGAGCAGAGTATAGGCAGATTAGTAAACATCTTCATATTTTAAACCACTAAGTGTTTTAATGTTTATGACCTGGCAGAATTTAAACTCTGAGATTGAGTGGCTTATGAAAACTATCCATTTCTTTTTCTCAGTCGCCTTACTTGTTTGACTTATTTGGCTTATTCATAGCCTTAAGTGAAATTTTTTTGGTAATAAACAAAAAGGACACCACTTATTTTTTTTGTAGCTTTTCCAGTGACATCAGGAAAGAGTCTGCCAGTAATGCTTCTTTGCCAACTAATAATAATAATAAAAAAAACAGTGACTCTTCCATTTTCTGTAGGTCATTTAAAAGGCATTGGTACCAGATTTGTTTCCTTCACACAAATGTTTTTCAGAACCATGAGCAGCTGTCAAGCCTGTTTGGTTATCACCAGGATGTCCCTGAGTTTCCAGTCTGTAAAGATTTCATGGTTTGATTCCAAAGCTCCATTTTAGGAATTGGGTAGGTGAGGGCAGCATGAGGAGGGAGAGTTGCTTTTCAAATGCTAAAAAGGTGTTATGTTTATATTCTTGTGAGGTATTAATTGCCTGTAGAAGTCGTGTTTGTCCCTTCTACCATATTACTAAATCTGTTTTTGTAAAGGATGAGAATGCTTTCTAAGGCCTGTTATGTGAAAGTTAGATGTATTTTGGAATGTGGATATGTACAATTAACAGCTATAATCTGGTTTAAGACCTTCAGATGAGAACTGCCAGTTGAATTTGGAGAAAACACATTGTTGGGAGGAGGAACTTTTCTTTGCCATCAATGCCACCCATGCCTCGTTAAATGACTCCTTGATAGAGACTGATTCTGTGTAAGTGAGCAGGGGCCTTTAAATAGGGATGATAGGAACATGCAGTGGTCCCCTTTATCCTGGGGGATGTGCCCCAGTGGATGCCTGAAATCATGAATAGGGCTGAGCCCTATATATACTAAGTATAGGCTCGGGGATAAGGGGGTTCCTCAGCCCGGTCTGGGAGCCCTTAGGGGAGTCCAACTGTTGGCTTAAACCTACGCCATCAGTTGGACATCCTTAGCACTGCCTTGGAGGTGGGAAAGGCTCCTGCCACCACACTGTGCTTGCCAGCTGTGAGCCCAGCTAGGAGTATACTGACCACCAGGGGGCAGCTCCTGCATTGAGCATTTGCCCCCTGGTGGTCAGTGCACATCATAGCTACCAGTTGGTTTGCATATTAGCCTTTTATTATATAGATTAGGATTTTTTTCCTATACCTATATATAGTTCCACTTAAAGAAAGTGTTATCGGTGGGGTGTCCTCTGTGTCCTCACTGGTTGCCAGTGGAAGTGGGCTTTTTGGGGTGCAACTGGAATAAGAATTTCTGGAGGCTCCTACAGGAGGATGAGGTATTACGGAAAGTTTTATTTCTGTGGAATCAAACCCTTGAGTTTCCAAGTTCCCATCTCCCTCTACCCTGCCAAGGAAAAAGTCCAGCTGTGTCTTCATCAGGGCTGGGATTAAAGTCATTGCCCAGAGTTTCCGTTTTATGTTACACAGTCGAATCCAGTATCTGGCTAGGTTAGCTTGTGTTCACAGCTATAGTCCATTGGCTGTGGGTGCATGGCCATGGGCTATGCCAGTGGTCAGCAAACTCATAGTCAACAGAGCCAAATATCAACAGGATAACAATTGAAATTTCTTTTGAGAGCCAAATTTTTTAAACTTAAAGTTCTTCTAATGCCAGTTCTTCAAAATAGATTCGCCCAGGCCGTGGTATTTTGTAGAAGAGCCACACTCAAGGGGCCAAACAGCTGCATGTGGCTCGTGAACTGAGGTTTGCAAACCACTGGGTTATGTGGCTCTTGGGGCCACATGGCTATGGAGGGAACAGGGATGAGTACAAGGAAGCAGGAATAAAGCCACAGAACAAGAGAGCAACAAGAGATTCTAGAGAGAATTCCTTGTCTGTGCATTTTAACCTTCTAAGATTTTGTGCGCTTGCAGTGTTTCCATCCCCTCTAGCCAGTTATCTTTTTTCCAGCTTAGACTGACAGGCAAACATCTTCCCTACATTACCCAGATGTTATTGCCCATGTGTCCATCTTCCTCATTGTTGGACCCCTTACCCCAGTGATTTGCAGGGAATAGATTGGTGCTTCCCTGGAGAGTATGATGTAGCTTCCTGGTGAAGCTGCCCAGATGACCATGTTTATAATGTCAGGCTTTCCGTTTGCCACTTTGCTATTATTAACATTAACAACTAGCTCATTACAATGTTAACAGTAACACTTTCTCTCTGGCATATCCAATTTGCCAGCATTACTCCTCTTTGCACATTGGGGCCCTCATTAATTAAAATACTTAAAATTTTACTGAGTTACTTGAACACTAGCAGTGTGATACTATGACAGCTGATCCGATAACTGAGATGGTTAGTAAGTAGCTAATGGGCAGAGAGCCTGTATAGCATAAAGATTCTGGACAAAGGGCTTTATGTTCTGGGTGGATGAAGTGGGAGAGCATGAGGTTTCATTACACTGGTCAGAATGGAATGATGCGCCAAACCATTTATTTCTGGGCTGCAAGTAACTGAAACCACAGAAAACAAAGCCTCAGATAAGGTGGGGCACTAGGTGTTAGACCGCTAGAGGCAGACTGGACCTCAGTTCAGGAACCTTGGTACTTGAATTCTGGCTAAGAAAGAATCAGAGCCAAGACTCAAGAAACAACTTACAGAGGCAACAGAAAGGTCCTTGGAGCTTAGGAGAGAGAGACAAGGAAAATATTGCTGGGGGAAGGTAGTGGAAAAGGCATGGTATGCTCCATAGATGGGTCCTCCATTTTAAGGGCTGTTAAGGATAGGGATTTTAGGGGATTTCCCAGGGAAGGATCTCAATAGAATATTCATTAGTTTCCAGGTGTGTCATTTCAAGGTTGTGGTCTCCACTGATTGGTCATTACCAAGACAGGGGTCATTAGTTATTGCAGCTGGCCCTGATGTCAACCATCATATTGCTCATCTGGTTTTGTTGCTTTTCTGGGCCTGGAACTAAAAGACAGCTGAAGCCTAGATGTTTTCCTTAGGAGTGGTTGTGCAAGGGTTCACATGGAGTCGTATGAGTCCACTCTTCCATCCCTTGTTCCTTCTCCAAAAGAGTTTTACCGCATGACTAGCAACATGCCAGGGGAGGAAAGGTCGGGAGGGTTAGAACTGGGTTGGGGAGGGTCTGAACTAAATGACCAGCTATTTGAGAGGTTGCCCTGGTGACCTTCAATACTTGGCCCATCATGCTTGCTTTGCTTATGTCTATGTAACTGGGACCACAGAATTACTGTGTTGCCACCTGGATGCCCGTATAGTCAATTAATTAGTTCATGCTTTTAATCAGTATCTGTCTGGAGCAGTAATGTGTGTTAGGTTAGAAATCTGTTCCTGCCTATAAACACTTGCAAGAGTTCGGATAACTTTAAGGGACGTTTTTCTTGAGATCTGAGCCTAATTATGGGAGCCATAGATTCTCAGTTTTAATTGTAACCTTTGACCCTCTCTGGCATTCTTGATAATTTTGTTTTGTGCTTATTTATTTTATTCATTTTTCTGGATCAGTGCGACACAGATTCACAATCTCTTATCCAAACTATTTGGGGTCATGTATTAATTCTACTGGTGGATATGGGACATAGAGAACATAGAAATTTCTGTAGCAATGCGAATGATTTCTCACACTGAGTGAGATCGGTAAAACCCATAAATAACTTCATGTCAGTTTTGATCAGGTTTTGCTACTAAATTAGTTAAAAAACTAGATTTTTGAATTTCAGGTGGACGTGTTAACTAATCTTTCTATGGTAATCATGTCACAAAAAATATATCAAGTCATCACATTTCACACCTTAAACTTATAAAACATGTTACATGTTAATTATATCTCAAGAAAATTGAAAAAAATGGATTTCAGATTTTTGGATAAGCAATTTTGGGTCAGTACCATAAAAACATTTTAGATCTGTCAATTTATTTTGCAAGTAATTGTTGGCATCTGCATAGTCCAATATTTTATATACTTTTAGCTTAATTCAGAGAGATTATAGATTTTATAGGTGTTTTAGGATGCTTCTCATGGGGGAATACTGTCCTTTTTCTTTCTCCTGATTTTTTATAGATTTTTCAGCTGCAAATCTGTTGTTATTGAAGCAGCATCAGGTTTTAATATTTTCTATTAGCCTGGTTTTTCAGGTTTTTTATAGTTAGGTAATCTATATTATTTCTTCTCTGAATACACTAACTTGTATTTTCTTTCTTGCTCTGATGTCCTGTCTTGTAGGCCTTGATGCGGTATAAGGATCTCAGTCAGCTTGAAGAGCTTAAAATGATTCCTACCACTGAGAAATCAAGAGGCAGGCTGTTATGATCTGGGAATTTATAGAAAATAGATTAATACTAGAGTGACATGCTAATGTAATGTACAAAGAAGGAAAGGGTATTTTGACGTGGAATTCATAAGATGAATGGAGGTATTGATTTTTTTACCCAACAAGAATAGGTGATATAACTTTCTAAAGAATTTTAGTAGTGTTAAAATAAAGGTGCTTTTGATAGTGTGGAACAGGAAATGTGCAAATTTACATTAAAAATATCTGTGCCTGAAGTTCTTTTATAAACCAAGTGAATATCAGAGTTTTGCCTTACAGAATATTGACTTTAACAAAATTTATTACATTTTAATAAAATAAAATTTTGGTGTGACTATGTAAATAAATTGGTCAGTTTAGCTGGATTAAAAATTATAAATAATTTTTATAATCAGTATTTTTAATTGAGAAAAATTGAAAATACATACATAGTTTGGTAAGGCAGTTTTCAAGCCTTAATTGAAGGTGAAGTGAAATAATTATTGAATGTCAGTATTAGTTAGCATTTGGCATTTGTATTCAGTCCTCCTGTCATCCTCTGCAATCTGGGCTTGTGCCCTTGACTGGGAATCAACTGGCAACTTTTTGGTGCACTGGACAATGCTAACCAACTGAGTCACTACATTCATGGGTGATTTTACTGTATATTTTAACCACTGCACAGTTTTCTAGTGATAGCAAATTAATTTAATCACAACCACACCCCATTGAAGGAGATTTGGGTTATTTTCTGTCTTTTATTATTAACAGCCCTGTGATGAATCCTGAAATGAACATCTTTGCATACTGTTCTCAATATAATTTCTGGAATTGCTTAGGTTTTTGACATGCCTTTCAGAAATTTTATACCAGTTTTCATTCACATAAGCAGAGTAAAAGAGTATAATATTCAGGCAGGTGGTCACTGTGCATGTAGATATTTGTTTTATCACTGAGTTTGAATCTCTGGTGCCCATCATCACAGGTCGTTGTGACTAACACTACATCCAGAAAGGTGTATTTATTGAACAAAGTGTTTTCTCCACTAACCTGTGTTTTTAAGTCCTAGAAATACCACAGTTTCCAAATAATTGGGGTGATAGAGTATTTTAAAGTTTTGTTATGTATATTAATGTTTGTTACATATACTTTTAGCTTTATGATTGCCATATATAGATTTTTCTTTCAATAGGAATAAGTTACTCCCAGTATATACATTTTTGTTAATGGTTTTGATTATTTTTAAAATGTTAACTCACTGGTCACTTTTGATTATTTCTTGTTTTCTTTTAATTTGGCTAATAAAAACAGTTTCTATGATGTGGGAAATATGTAGAAGAAAATAGTCCTTTTTTCTTTTACCTATCTTTACTCTACTTTTAAATGCAACTTTAGACTACATAAGTCACTGATTCCAGATATTGAATAAAGATCTTTCCTTTTGTCTAATGACAAAAAGAGAATAATTTCAGTGAAGATGTTTTCCTCTTAATTCTTTATTTTGGCTTATATTAAGTTGTATTCAAAAGAGTGAAGATCAGCAAATAATACTTGAAGCTAAAATACTGCCTACAAGTCTTTTTTTCTTGTCAAGTTTTTATTTCACTTTTTGTTTATTTTTGACAGTTATCTTTTAGGGAGCATATTATCTTTTTCAGACAATGAATGAGTTTCCTTAGTCAAAAAACTGTAACTTACAGAAGTCTTTCCTGTTAAAGAGTTGTATTCATGTTTTAGTTAAGCACAATAAAATATAAAAGGGCAGGAAAAAAAACATTTTAAGCAAAACTTAAAAAATATAGTCAGTGTTGTGGAAATCTTAGATCTTGTGAATATTTTGTGAAGTTTAGACATCCTTTAATTTTCTTCCATCTTGTGTAATGGATACAAAATCTTGTGGCTTGTGTAATTTGAAACATATTTAAGCAATGTGAGGTAGGAACCCTTTGAACCAGAGAAGGTAAAACTTGAGCTACATTTTAAGAAATGTGTTTTCATTTTTTAGGTTTATTTTAAATGCTGTGTTGACACCCTATTTACTTTAAGTTTGTTGGGAACTAGGAACCTTAATAAAGTTTTCCTCCATTTACTTTGAAAAAGTAAAATATGGTGGGAGCATAAATCAATATTGCTTTGTAAAACCAACTTGCATGGACCTTAGATGCACAGAATTAGATTAATCATAATTTGTGGTATATGGTATATGAGTGCACTGTCATTATTGGTCCATGAGTTAGTTTATTAAGTTGTGATTTTTTTAAATATATTTGTTACCTTTGAAAATTGAGTGAACAACTGTGAATTATAACTTGAGAAATATAATTTGTATCTTCCAGCTTCTCCTATTCATCTCATCTGGAATTGGAATTGCTTAGGTTTTTGACATTTGCCAACATGCTTGTCAGAAATTTTATGCCAGTTTTCATTCACATAAGCAGATTGATCACTATATACTTCAGTGTCTGCTTTGTCATTGACTTTGAATCTATGGAACCACAAAAGGTCTGTGACTGATATGATAAACAGAGAAGCATATTTATTGAGCCAGGTTTTTTCTTTGTGAGTCAAAGTCTTAAGTCCTAGAAACACCATAATTTCCAAAATAACTCTCCTACCATTCTCCTTCCTCTCCAGGTTATCACAGTCTTGAATGTTGTACTTTTTATTTCCTTACCTTTACACACATACATGCACATTTTCATCACATGTATATATGCTCACATGATATATTATTTAGCTTTACTTGTTTTCCAACTTGATTAAAAGTATGTAATACTTTTAACCCTGCTTTAGATGCCTCAATGCTAATGATACTCAAATATTTATCTTTAATTCACATCTCTCTTCTGAACTCCAAACCCATATATCCTACCACCTTGAATCTCTAACATACAGCTCAAAGTTAACATGCCTAAAATGTTAATTGCCTCGCTTTAGTCCTCCAAATCGATTTTATTCGTAGCTTCCTCCATCTCAGTGGATCCCAGTTTCTTCAGAGATCTTGGGATCATCATTTTCTCTCCTAACCCATGCCTGTTTGTCCACAAAAAATATGTTCCTATCACTTTCAAAATATAGGTAGACTTTTGCTTCTGGTCATAATGGGGTAATGGAGACTGGATTTATCCTCTTGCTGAAAACAACTATTAAATTGATTAAGTATGTTAAACACCTGTGTGAAGGCAGTGTGCAGAATCCTGAGAGATGGGGAGCACATACAGCGAACCTCCAATTTAGCTTGGTCTGGTGCCTGGGGTAGTTTCCAGACCACAGGACAGACTGTGGGAATCCAAGTGGAACACATTGATCCTGTTGTGCTGAGGAGGCAGAGCCTGGATTTGGGGGCTGCTGGACCTGTCAAGGCCTGCAGAGAACTTACCAGGAAGGAGGGTGCAGCAAGAGCTTAGGCACCAGATGCTCATCAGAGGATGTTCCCCGGTGTTCCTTGTACTGCATTTGTGCAGGGCGAGACTCTGCGAGGTCTTGATGCAGATGGCAGCGATAATCTAGAGTGGAGTGAGGATGCTAGAGGTTGGGTTACACAGTATTGGAAGATGATGTTTCCAGCCCAACTCAAATGGAGAGATCTTGTTAACATTGCAGGCATTGAACTGAGACACTAGAAAAACATGCCTTAAGAGCAAAGACTACCCTTTATACCCAAGACAGTGAGTGTATTTGTCTGGGTCCCATTAGGAGGTGGAAATTGCACAGAATTTGAATAGGGAAAATTTAAAGAATTATTAAACTTCAGGAGTGGAATAACTACAAAAATGTCAAGTGACCTCTAAAGGATACCTTAAGGTTGAAGGAGATTACTAAAGGAAAGACAAATTTGTAAAAGGGATCCCTTAAGAGTTGGCCCCAGACCTCACTGAAAAAGCTATGGTTTTTTCCCAGTGGATGGAGGAAAAATTCAGTGGACTGTCTGGGCCACAACTGGTTCACAGGAGACAGAAAGCAGGAAACAATGCTGGTGCACAGGCTTACTGAGGCTGACAAACAGGTGCCCAGAGGGTGTTTGGGAGCCCACTGCTGCCAGAGATGCACCGTGTGTGATACTGGTGTGCAGAGGGATGCAGGAAACAGTCCTGTGGACACAGGTGAGCCCAGGCTGGGGGGTGGGGTACAGAAGAGAGAGAGCCCCTGCTGCTGGGAGGCTTGGGGTGCACCAGTGTCTGCATTAGAAGGGCAGTGGCGAGGTGGTCACTGGGTTCAGGCTAGGGCTTTGAGGTTATGAAGGATTATGCACTTTGGGTTTGCTCATGGACCAGAATGCCACCAATTATCCACATCCACATACACAGGCACCACTGATACCCGCTTCCTCCTACAACGTTCCTATGATGCCCTCTACTGGTAAAACTCAACATTGTGCTTGCTGATAGAGAAATGCTTAGAGTTCAGTCCATTATCTTAAATAATTTGGGTGAATTTGGAGTTGAGAGGCAGTAGATTGATAAAAAGCTAGACCTGCCCTGACCAGTGTGGCTCAGTTGATTGGAGCATTGTCCCATACACTGAAAAGTGGCAGGTTCTGTTCCAGATCAGGTCACATACCCAGATTATATGTTTCATCCCTGGCTGGGCTGATGTGGGAGGCAACCGATGGATGTTTCTCTCATCTTTCTAATTTCTCCCTCTCCCCCTCTCTCTCTCTTTCTCTCTGCCTATCTCTAAATAAATAAAAAACATATTCCTGGGTGAGGATTTTAAAAAAGGCAAAAAATAAAAACAAAAACCCAACTAGATCTGCTCAACAAGGCTTACAGCCAAGCCACAGAAAGATAAAAAGAGGTGCCAATTACCTCCTTAAAACAAACCTTCCACAGGTCCAATATCCAATAACAAATTACTGGAAATAGGAAGAAACAGGAAAGTGTGATTTACAATGCGGAATGAAAGCTCTTGGTTATTACTAGAAACAGACCTTGAGATGATGCTGATGTTAGAATTACCAAATAAAAGTATTAAAGCTTTTTAAAGGAAAATATGGTCAATGGAGGAGAATCTCAAAAAAATGGAAATGAAGAAAAATCAAATGGAAAGTCAAGGACTAAAAAAGCATAGTATCTATGAGTTGAAATCATTTATTAGATGGACTTAAAATCAGACAACATTTGATAAAAGAACTGGTTGGTGAGCTAGAAATCAGATTAATTGAAATAATTTGGAAAAGAAAGTGCATGGGGAGAATGAGCAGAGCCTCAGTAACTGCAGACAATGTCATGCTATCTAACATATATGATTGGAGTTCTGAGAGAAGGAGACAGAAAAATGTGTCAGAAACAGTTTTTGAAAAAATGGTGAAAGCTATCTGAAATTGGTGAAAAACATCAACCTAAAAATTCAAGAAACCTCTAATCTTGGAAAGAAATAAGTTTAAAGAAAACAACATTTAAGCACATAGTACTCACACTGATGAAAATTCATGATGTAGAGAGGAGTCTTGAAAGTAGAGTGATGGGGGAGGGAAAGCGAAGAGGGAACATTAGGGAAATAACAGGACTGATGCTGCCTGGCCTGTGTGGCTCAATGGTTGAGCATTTATCTATGAACCAGGAGGTCATGGTTTGATTCCAGTCAGGGCACATGCCCAGGTTTTGGGTTCCATCCCCAGTGGGGGATATGCAGGAGGCAGTCAATCAATGATTCTCTCTCATCATTGATGTTTCTCTTTCCCCTCCTTTCCTCTCTGAAAGCAATAAAAATATATTTTAAAAAGTGGGAATGATGCCTAACTTCTCAGGAGCAATGTGGATTGGAAGCAATGGGTTTACATCATTAAGAAAAACCAGCAAAAAAAAAAAAGTAAAAAAATAAGCCTGTTAATCTAGAATTTTGTTTTCTCACAAAAATAACGGTAAAGACATTTCCATTAAATGAGAGTTCAGAATTTTGTTAGAGAAGGAAAGCTTTTCATAGATTTTGCAGACTTCCCCAGAGGCTCCATTTTTGATCAGCTATGGGCTGCGTGGCGAGGAAGACTGGGACCTGGCATCTCATCCTCTGGAATAAAGTTCCTGTCATCAGGGCAAAGAGAAATCAGTTGTGTAGGCATCTAGCAGTGTTACGTACAAAATAAATGACATAATCAGGAAAAAGTGACAAAGCTCTTTGTTATTTGGTACAAAGGTGCAAGAAAAGCAGAAAACAAGTCATTTGTTGTTAGCTTGACCATCAGCCGATTCTTAGAAGGCTTTATAAAAAGCCTTTGGACATGCTTTGCATTTCTTCGTATGCATTCAGTATTCAGACATTGTGCTGGCCACTGGGCATAACGAGATAATACATTTAGACCTCAGTCTGCTGGAAAGATAGACAGACAGACAGCTCTTATTGGTTGTCAGTGACCACCTTCTAGGCAGTGTGCCATTTTTTTCATAGAGCAAATGGATTTCCTTTAGAAACACTGGTGAGGAAGCAGTTCATTCAACTGGGATCATCAGGGATTGTTTTACAGTATAATAGTAACAGCAGCTATGTTTGTCCTTTATTGAGGGCCAGGTGCTGTCCTGAGATATTTCAAATGTTTCATCAATCTTTTGTGTTAAGAGTTATCCTTGTTTTTATAAACTTGGAAACTGAGGCTTATATAAGGAAATTGCCTAAGCAGTGGTTCTCAACCTTTCTAGTGCTGCGACCCTTTAATACAGTTCCTCATGTTGTGGTGACCCCCAACCATAAAATTATTTTTGTTGCTACCTCATAACTGTAATGTTGCTGTTATGAATCATAATGTAAATATCTGTGTTTTCCGGTGGTCTTAGGCGAGCGACCCTGCTAGTGTTTCTCAACCTGTGGGTCGAGACCCACAGGTTGAGAACCACTGGCTACGGGCATTCAGTTAGTAAGGGGCAATGTCAGGATGCAAATTTAGGACAGCCTGACTCCACAGCCAGTGTGCTTAACCAGATACAGCAAAGACTCTAGACTGACTGGTAGTCTCTTGATTAAAGCATATCACCTTTTCAGTAGGTTATAAGTTAACTAACACCAGGTATTCTTGGAAGAGTTACGTGTTTTGCTTATTCATGTATGTTATAGTTGTACAAGTATTCTCATGGGGAAACCGCTCACTAAATTGTAAATTAAAATAATTCTGGTCACCTGCAGGAGAACACTGACTCCTTGTTTCGTGTGTTTACCTTTAATTTACTCATGTAACCTCTAGAAGTCCAAGAGCAATTTAATTGACTGGTAATTTTACAAGACAAAATTAGAACTGGCCACTGCCACCAACCACATGCTCTGTGACCCAATAAGGTGCTAAGTTTTCTGGGCTTCAGTTTCCTCTTGTTTTAACCAGAGGGAGCTGGTTGGATTAAATGATCTGAGCCTCCTTAAATATTAAAATTAAGCCATAATTTTGCTGTTTGTGGACCTTTTGGTATTTGAATGATTTAAATGCCTAGACATACATACTTAATGAGCAAAGTAAGTTTACCTAAATTCAGAGAACTTAGACTGCCCTTTTAGTTTAATGCTGTGCAAGCAGCCATACATTTGCATGTAGCAGAAAAAATTTTTCATTTAAGTAGAGTTGCAAAGTAGTTAATTGGTGATAAAATTCTGACCTCGATAAAAATTCTGAACTAGCACAGGTCTTTTGTGTGATTACGGTGAAGGGGCAGAGGGGAGTGAGCAGAATTTTCTTTCTCTATTATTTTATTTATTTATTTATTTATTTATTTATTTATTTATTTATTTATTTATTTTATTGTGGCTCAGTGCACACAATAGAATCAGCAGACTGAGGTCTAGATGTATTATTTATCTTGTTATGCCCAGTGACCAGCACAATGTCTGAATACTGAATGCATATGGAAGAAATACAAAGCCATGTCCAAAGGCTTTCCATAAAATCTTCTAAGAATCGGCTGATGGTCAAGCTAACAACAAATGACTTGTTTTCTGCTTTTCTTGCACCTTTGTACCAAATAACAAAGAACTTTGTCACTTTTTCCTGATTATGTCATTTATTTTGTACGTAACACTGCTAGAATTAATGCTGTAGCAGAAAAAGGTGTAGTTATAGGACCTTGGGGTCCTCTGTAATTCAGCTGGCAAATGGGGAGAGAAGAACTAAGGTAGCACTCAGGAGGCTTGTTAGCGTTCCTCAGCTGCAAGTGACACACATCACTTTGGCTCTCATTCCTTTGGCCAGAACTCGGCCACATGGTCACACTGTGAGGGAGGCTGGGAATTGTATTTCACTGTGTTCTCAGGAAGAAGGGTAGTACCGGGTACACAGAAAAAGAGGTATATGGAAAATTAAATGAGTGGAAAAATCAAGAGTTATTAACTCTAGGAAAAACAAACAGATGTACAAGAAGGGGAATAAAATAAAGACCATAATAACAGCCAGTGTTTGTTGTGTTCTTTGTACTAGGTACTGTTTGTTCTAACTGCTCACATATTTCATATATTAGTTTAATTAAAACATCTATTTTTACAGATGAATGTTGATTTCACCAAAATGTATTACTGTATTTATTGGATAAATGGGATAGAGAGTGGAGTAAAAACCAAACGTCATATTTTATAATAGGAAAAATAATGGGGAAATAATGTCTACATTTTATAGTATCTGAAACTAAACAGTCAAGACATGACAGGTTATGAATGTCATTTGGAAATAAAGAGATGGATATCAGTAGTAACAATTGAAAGAGCAAACTCTGCTGGGCGAGCAGTTCATGTGTGGGATGATTTGCCCTCCTACTACTGTGCTCTCTAGGCACAATATACAAGTATCTGTTATAAGAGAAACTGTCAAGAGAGAGAATGAAAACAGTGTTCAGTGTTCATTATGTATACTTTATTTTCATGCAGAACAGAGTTGGTTTTGTAAAAATCACTAAATAATGGAGCCTTACATGGAAAGAAAGGAGCTAAAAACAGATTTTTAGACCTGGGTTTGCGTCATACTTTATTGGCCGAGTTAAACTTCGGGTGTACTTAAAATTTTAATGAGAATGATGATATCTTATAGTTACTTTAACTTCTAAATTCTAGATGTTAGACTGATTTTTGTTTTTAAACGATGTCTTAATGTGAAAGTATGGGCTTCAAAGCTGGCTTTGCATGCAGCCAAATGCCTTGTTTAATTCTTGCCTGATATCCTGGGTAAATACTCACTTAAGTTACATGTTTTCTCAGTACCAGTTTATATAAGTAGTCAAATTAGCTTAATCATTTGCATCCAGTAGTTTTTTTTAACCAATGAAAGTATAACAGAAAAATATAGAAGTCACAGTGTACATACAGCTTAATGAACTTCTACAGTGAGCACAGCCTGGTTGCCAGCCCTCGGCTCGGATCCAGAAACAGCATTACCAGGTACGCCTAGAACTGACATCAACGTGGACTAAAGTTGCAAAGTGATTAATTGATGATAAAATTCTTTGTAGTATTAAAAATGAATTTCCCTTTGACTGATGAAATGGTGTTAATTTCTATTATTTCCAAAATTGGTCAAAGGCTATGAACTTTCAGTTATAAAATGAATAAATTCTAAGGATCTGATATACAGTAGGGTGACTATTGTTAATGGGGCTGTGTATATACTTGAAATTTGCTCAGATCTTAAATGTTCTAACCACATACAGGTAACTATGTGAGGTAATGACTGTGTTAATTTGATAGTGGTAAATATTTCATAGCATTACATATATCAAGTTAACATATTGCATACTTCAAATATATACAATTTAATTTGTCGGTTTATCTGTCAAGAAAATTACAAGAAAACAGCAGAACATTACCGTTATCCCAGAAGCCCCTTCCAGTCGCTTCCATGAAAGGATCAATCTCTACTCGACTTCTAACCTCCTGGATTAGATTTTGAACTATACATAAATGATATCTAGCAGTTGTGTAAAATCATACATGTAGACACATGTACTCACATATTTCTTTTAAGTAAAAAATAAACATGTATGTATAAATATTTGTATACATTTATACTTTTAGATTTTTATTTATTTTATTTTATTTTATTTTTTTGCGGGAGAGGAGTTGCCATTTCTGATTATGGCTTCCTGAGGTTATACATTTAAATTTGAATCATATGAGAAGTATATTTATTTATTATCCCTTTACTATTTCTAAGGACTCATCATAAAGGCATGATGATCTAATGGGAAAACTGTTATTCCAGGTCCAGTGGCACTGCAGAGCGAGGATGGTGGCAGGAGCCAATTTCTACATTGTTGGACGAGATCCTGCTGGCATGCCTCATCCAGAAACGGGGAAGGACCTTTATGATCCAACTCATGGCGCCAAAGTGCTGACAATGGCTCCTGGCCTAATCACTCTTGAAATAGTTCCCTTCCGTGTTGCAGCTTACAACAAAAAGAAGAAGCGTATGGATTACTATGACCCTGAACAGTGAGTTTCACATCCTCTGCACATATCGGTGAAGCACCTGTATTCGCAGCTGCTCCCAGGGCTTTCATGTGCTGTCTCATCGCTACAGCTTCACTGATGACAAGCTTCATTGTACTTAATTCAGAAAAAGGCAGACCAGGGAAACTAATTTCCCAACATCCCAGAAATTAGAAATGAAAAATAGAATCTGGTTGTATGATTACAGAAATTTTGTTTTGAAGTATTTAAAGGCAGAATTGACATTTTTTGTGTACCTTAGCATACAGAAGTGGTCCAAGGACTTAGTGATAAACATTGCTCTGCTAAGCCTACATCATTTATGTAGTGAGAAAGTTTATATATTCTTGCAATCATTATGTGACAGGCACTATCCTAATTATTGTACAGATGTTAATTATTCCCTCCAGCAATTTTATGAGGGAGGTGCTGATGTTATTCCCAGTAGTAAGCTGAGGCATATAAAGGTCAAATAACTGTAAAAGGTAACGTAATCAGTAAATGTCAGCCCAACCATTGATCCTAAGCATGGTGGCTCCATAGTTAGTGCTCCTGACCAGGAAGAGTGTAGCTTCTTTCTTCAGAGATCTTAGGAAGAGCAACAAACTAGCAGGCTTTCAGGACAAATTATTGGTAGTCTTAAGAATGGATTTATTTATTGATGAAATTGTATTAATTTCTATCTGTAGATGCTATCAAGTAGGTACTACTCTCCGTGATTTAGAGTGGCAAGGTGAGGCTTTAGAATCAGAAATCATGGGTTCTAACCCATCCTTGCTGTGTGACTTGAGAGTCCTGTGTGCTCTCTGGCCTTGTTCTTCACCTTAAGAATGATGGCCGTGGACAAGGTGATTCCTGCCTTGCTCAAAATCTGTAGTTCTTTCCATGTTCTGTTGCACCCACTTATTTTGTGGTTAAAATTAATGTAGGGTCACCAACAGGGTTTCTAACTTACAATAGTCCCTCTTAACTGCAGTTTTTCCATGGTTTCATTTACCCTGCTGTCAACTCAGGTTTGAAATTATGAAAGGTAAACTTCAGAAATACATGATTTGCAGGTTTTAAATTGCACACCATTCCGAATAGTGTGATGAAATCTCAGTCCATCTCATCTGCCCTGCCCGGGAACATGGATCAGCCTTTTGTCCAGCATATCTGTGCTGTGTGTTCCCCGCCTGTTAGTCACCTAGTAGCCATCCCAGTTATCAGATTGAATGTTGCAGTATCACAATGCTTGTGTTCAAGGAATTCTTATTTTACTTAATAATAGCCCCAAAGTGCAAGAGTAACGATGCCTACAATTCGTATATGCCAAAGACAACCTGTAATATGCATTCTTTGAGTGAAAATGTGAGTACAGCTATATAATTTGAGAGGGACCACATTTACATAACTTTTATTACAGTATACTAATATTGTTCTATTTTATTATTAGTTGTTAACTTCTTACTGAGCCTAATTTATAAGTTAAACTTTGTCATAGGTACATATGTATAGGAAAAATCATGGTATAGATAGGGTTCAGTACTGTCTGGGGTTTTAAGCATCCACTGGGGAGGATCTTGGAATGTACAACCCTCAAGTAAGGGTAGAACTACTGTAGTTATTCTAAGGAAAAGTCTAGTTTGGAAGCCCCACAGCATTATCTTTCTGTAAGTTTATAAAACATAGAATGTCAGAGATGGAGTGCTGGGTCAGGAAACTGCTTCTCACCCAGCATGCAATGTATTGGTTCAATTGTGTACGAGATGTTTTGAAAGGAATGATCAGTCACTTACAGAGAGAGGAGAGAAAAACAGAATCATTCAACTAGTGGCCAAATGCGTAAAACTCAGGTGCATTTACATCATTACGAGTTCAAGAGACAAAACTAAAGAGAGACAGAACTTTTCTTTTACATGATCCTATGCTGCTGTTTCATTACTGTGGCTTCTTTGCATGATCAGCTGATTTAATCACATGCAGGACCCTAGAACTCATCTGTATGTAGTTAGTTGACTGATGAGCTGGGAGGCCCTTGATAACTTTCATGTTTCCTGGGTAATATTGTTTTAAGTCTCTCTTTTAATTATTCAAAAGCTAAATAATTACATCAGTTCTCATAAGATTTTCCAATGATGAATTCTATATTAGTTGCATGAGCAGCTCATTTTCTTGGAATTTTTTTTGAGTTAGCAAATCTTAATAAATTGTAACTTGGGAGGCTTTAAAACTGCCTTAGTTTTCTAAATTTTTACATTGTGTTCAAATATAATTAAGTTGATGGGAATATGTTGGAAAGTGATTAAAATTTTGTGGAAAGGGCAATAGTCTTTGATGTAGTGAGAAAACAGTTATTTATGTGCCTATGATGTTGGCTTAGATTTGATTAATGGATATTGTTCAATGCCAACATTTATGTAATTAATGATTTTATAGCTTTTGATTTGACTAAGTACCAGTGTAAGACAAGATTTAGGGAGAAAAAAACAGCTTCATAAAAATTTCAGGAAAGATATTATTGATAGGAATTATGATAAAAATCATCTGTTTATACTTAGGAAGTTAAGTAGGTCCATATTAGCTATAAGAGAGACTCAAAGAAATTTAGTTTTAGGACTATAAGATTAAAGTCCCTTCTTTCAGACATTACAAACTTTTAGGGATACTTTTTTTGGGGTGTAACTTTTTTCCTTTATGCAGTAGATCTTTGATTTTGGGTAAATGTAAGATTATGATTCACGTGATTGAAATAGCAGCTAACAAAAAGAGAGCACACATGAGTGAGTGTGTCTTTTGGAAATGGGTAAATGAAGGGACAGGTGGATGTAAATGTTTGCTCTTCAGTTATTTCCACATTATCAATAGAGTATTTTTTCATATTTTTTAAATACTGGAGTATACTTAAAATCATATAGTATTAGTGTCATTAAAAAAATACACATTCTGGGTGGGGAGTGGGTGTGGGATAGAAGGAGGCCAATAAGGAAAAAAGGAGACATATGTAACACTTCCAACAATAAAGATTTAATTAAAAAAGCACATTCTAATTGTAGGTGTCCTTCAAGATTTTTTCATATAGTCTTCTTTTGTATACTTTCCACAAGAAAGCTCATTTATTCTAGCAGTTTCTTTACGGTAACTTTTAAAAAATATATATATATATTTTTTATTGATTTCAGAGAGAAAGGGAGAGGGAGAGAAAGATAGAAACAAATGATGAGAGAGAATCATTGATTGGCCTCCTCCTGCATGCCCCCCACTGGGGATTGAGCCCGCAACTCCAGGCATATGCTCTGACTGGGAATCGAATCGGTGACCTCTTGGTTCTTGGGTCGACACTCAACTGCTGAGCTATACCCTGCTGGGCTACAGTAACTCTTAAAGCTATATATATATATATATATATATATATATTACTGTTTCCAGTTGCTGTGTCAGCTTTCAGTTGCTGGCCACACATTATCACAAATGTAGTGGCTTTAAAACAGTATTCATTTATTAACTCACAAATCTTTAGGTCAGAAGTCTGGGTGAGCTAGACTAGATTCTGGCCAGGCTGGGCTCTTATCTGAAGGTTCTAAAAAGAATCCACTTTCAAGATGACCCTTGTTTGCAGAATTCAGTTTATTACAGTTTTAGGACTTAGGTCCCTGTCTTCTTACTGACTGTTGCTCTCTGCTCCTAGATGCCACTTTGAGGTTCTTTCCTGTGGAACCTTCCATCTCAGCCTAGAACCTCTGTCATGGCGAATACGTCTCATGCTTTAGGTTTCCCTGACTTCCCTTTTTCCATCAGCTGAGAAAATCTTCACTTTTAAAGGGCTTGAATAATTAGGATAGACCGACTCAAATAATGCCACTATTTTAGGTCAGTACTTTAGTAACTAATTGTGTCTGCAAGATCCTTTTGCCATATGATGACATATCATGGTAGCAATGCCATTGGGTGAAGGTCATGAGGGCCATCTTAAAGTTCTGTCTACCCCACTGATGGGCATTTCTGCTTAGATTTCTTGATATTAAAATACCCAGAAACAACATTTCCTTTCCCTCACATCAATGATGAGAGAGAATCCTTAATTGGCTGCCTCCTGCACATCCCCTACTGGGGAATGAGCCCACAACCTGGGCATGTGCCTTTGACTGGAATTGAACCAGGACCCTTCAGTCTGCAGGCCGACGCTCTATCCACTGAGCCAAACCAGCTAGGGAAGTGGTTGGCAAACTCATTAGTCAACAGAGCCAAATATCAAGAGTACAACGATTGAAATTTCTTTTGAGAGCCAAATTTTTTAAACTTAAACTTCTTCTAATGCCACTTCTTCAAAATAGACTTTCCCAGGCCATAGTATTTTTGTGGAAGAGCCACACTCAAGGGGCCAAAGAGCCACATGTGGCTCGTTGACCACAGAGCTAGGCCTATTTATTTATTTTTATTAACATTTTTTTTTCAGTTATAGTTTACATTCAATATTATTTTGTATTAATTTCAGATGTACTAAGCAGTGGTTAGATACTCATCTACTTTACAAAGTATTCCCTCTGTATTTTCAGTACTGGACTGATACCATACATTATTATTACAATATTGATTTTTAAAAGATAGAGTTGGTAATAGTATGTATTAGATACTAGGATGTTCAGGTTTTTGGTAATTAGGTTACATTACACAGATTGATTTTCCTAAGAAATTAACTAAAAATTCTGGATAAAAGAAAATATTTTCATCAAAGTATTGATAAGATGATAATAATGATAAGATGATTATAAGAACTATAAGGCCACACTCTTAAGTGAAGGCTAGAGTCCAGGTAAGCTGAGCACTGAAGCTGCTCTGATCCTGGTGGACCTAGCACACTTGAGTATTGATTATCATGGTCCTGTCTTAGGTTGCAGTCCAGCAGGAGACAATCCTGTTAAGCTGGGACTCCTTCCCTCTAAGTGTAAAGAGGAACCTGAAGTGAACCCAGTCCACTCCTCTGGGAGAAGGTGAGCAGAGCACCGAGCTTTATGTTCGGGAGCCCCAACTCTGCTCCAAGGGGCCAAGCACATATTGTCTGGGTGGCATCAAAACAAAACAGTAAACAGCCAGAAAGTCTTCATTTCACACAGTGGTTTTAGATGGTTCTTGACCACGTGTGTCTCAAAGTATTCAGTAAAAGCAAACAAAACCCTCCTGGGGCATTAACACCTTGGTTAACCTAGGACTCAACTTATTCCAATAAATAATTACACAACCTGACTGAACAATTTCAGCCAAAAGTGATAAAGTACACAAGGAAACGAAGTACCAAAGCCAGGAAAAATGGAAACTAGTCAGCAGAACAGACCTGCACAGACTTCATGCAATAGAATTACCAAATAATAGATTGCAGAAATAGCTATGCTTGTAATGTTTATAAGAATGAAGATAAGTTTGAAACTACGTGGCACATAATCATAAAGAAATAACCTAGCAATACAGGCAAGAGAAAATTGGGAGGGGAGGTCATTATTATCAACACATTTCCAAGACCTTGGAATTTAAATCAAGAGGTTTATTCTCAAAAGCATGGGTTGAAAGCCTGGGAGACACAGCTTCCAGTACAAAGTGCATTCTGAAGAGGGAGAAGTAAGGCAGGGCATTTAAGGACAAAAACTACAGGAGGCTGACCTTTAAGGGGATTGATTGCTAAGGGAAGCAGAGCTGTGAGTATGCACTCTACATTGCTGGGTGGTTAGGGCAACCGGGCTGTCCAGTGTTTGCTAATTTAGGATCAGCAGGTGGAATCATGAGACATGACCAAGGGTCAGTATCATAACGTCAGCAGAATTGTCACAAGACACTGGCCACGGCCTGGGTTTTCCTTGGAGCTTGCAAAACAAAGCTGTAAAACAAGCAATGTCTAAACAGTATAGGGAGTGCAGTTTGTCAGAGTTCAAGCTGCAAAGCTGCTTAGTCACTCAAGCAGAGACAGAGACCATATTGTAAAAAAGAACCAGATATTTGGTCACAAAACTGTGATATTGAAATTCTCATGTCAAGGTGTGTATGTGTGCCAGCAGGAGTTAATGGGAGCTTAGGTTTGCTTAGATTGTGACAGGAATTGGGAGATATGGATTGACTCAAAACATCTTTAGGAGACACAGTCATTAGGATTTCAAGTATAATTGCTATGTTAAATGAAGGCTGATTTTTTCTTAGTAAATACATAAATCTAATATCTTCTCTCATCATCCCCCCTCCTCCTGGATTTCAAAACAAACACCACCACCACCAACAAAGCATTTTAGTTCAGTGTTCTTTGGAATTCCAGAGGTGACAGGCAGGGGCTTTTAATGGAAAATTGGTAGGTATAAAAATACAGTGGAATTAGTGTAGTGATTGTGTTTCTGACAACATCATTATTTTATACAAGGTACATGTTATGCTTTCTACAATAATACTGTGATTCTGAAAGTGTTCTGATGGCAAGATTCTGACTTTACATTTTATAAAACAGTTCATAAACAAAATACTCTTTTTTTTTGCATTTTGCTCCTTTAATTAAGAGACATTTATTAACCGATATACTGATAATTTTCTCCCCAATTTTTATGGAATACTTCCTTTGATCAGCAATGAAATAGATAATATGGAAAAGTACATTATTTTTCTTTATTCCTTCATAGACCACTCTAGAGAACATTCTAGAGAAATGAGAAACTTATGTTTTTCTAGAAAAAAATAAAAGTAATCTTTTTCTCTCTGACAGTTAACCTTAGGAATGAATGATACTTAAATGAGATTTCATAGTATTTTTTTAAAATATATTTTTATTGATTTCAGAGAGAAAAGGAGAGGGAGTGAGAGATAGAAACATCAGTGATGAGAGAGAATCATTAATTGGCTGCCTCCTGCAAGCCCCCTACTAGGGATCAAACCCATAACCCCCCGGGCATGTGCCCTTCACCAGAATCGAACCCAGGACCCTTTGGTTCATAGGCCAATGCTCTATCCACTGAGCCAAACCAGCTAGGGCCATAGTATTTTCATTATAAAACCCAGCACTACCCATGTCTGCTCTTCATCAGTCATAACATTTATAAGAGAGAAGGTGGTTGTGGGCAGAGGGACATGCACTGAGAAAGTAGCCAACAGCGGAAGCCCCAGTTAGAATTCTAGTGAGCTGGCGTAGATGGAAGATTTATTTAGTGCCAGAAAGACCAAGGTAACTTGAATCAGTGCAGATCAAAGGTCTCCTCTTTCTCTATTTCAAAACCCTGACAAGGTTTGACTCCTCTGGGAGGATGAATGGACACACCTATCAGTACTAGAGGAAAAGTGGAAGAAGCACTTAGTTCCCAGGGAAATGTTTCCCTTAGTGCTAAGAGTAGAATGATTTGGGGCTCCCAGCAGAGCATTACCAGGTATTCCTAATACTCCAGCTGGTGGAAGGGAAATAGGTCTCTGTGATGTTCCTAGGCAGTTCCTCCTTCCTGGTGAGTGGGATACCCTGATTTGATAAATTCTCAGGTGAATAAAGGATTCATGGAATGAGTTCCCCCAGTGGTTAACCAATAAATACGTTTTTAATAAAATTATGAAAGTATTTAAAAGGAGAAAAAGAGCACTCATATCACCACCCATTATTTTATGTGCTTTGCTTATAGTTTTCTGTGCATTCATTTAACATGGCTGAGCACAATTGAGTGTATAATATAGTAGAACTTTGTTCTTGCTTTTTATTATTTACTTTTCATGAGCATCTTTCCATGCTGTTAGAAGTTCTCTGTGCACATCTCAAGGATCATTATTATCAGTTCTGGTGCTGCACTGTGCCATGAGTCCTGATGGGGTGTGTGCATTGAATGATGATAGGGATGAATGGTGACAGGGAAGAGTGATCACACTGTGTAGGCCCCCTGTGTACTTCAGAATGAGACTGGTGGGAGGGACTTCTGCTCATATCCTTAGGTATCACTGAGGATGATGGTATCTGCCTGTCCCACCTAGTCCCACTTCTTCCCACACTTTCCCCTTACAAACATGATGGAGTATCGTTTTATCGTTTTTCTATACCTGTGCCTTTAAATGCTGCACTACTTATTGAGATCAGGCTGTGATCTCCCTTGAGTGTAGAGCTGTGCTGTATCCAGTCACTGAGCTGGTAAAAAGGTCCAGGAGGAAATAGCCACAAATCATATGTTTCATGAATTGATTTTCCCCCTTCTATTGTGCCAGGTAGCAGGCTTTCTCAACTCAGCCCTGTTGACACTTAGAGCCACACAATTCATTATTGTGGGTGCCTGTCCTATTTGTTGTAAAATGTTGGCCCTGGGGAGGAGGAGATAAGGTAGCAACCAGTGGTTTGTAACAATATTGGCAGAGAGGAAAGAAGAGGGTGAGAGAAATAGAAACATAATGATGAGAGAGAATCATTGATAGGCTGCCTCTTACAGGCTTCCTGCTGGGGATGGAGCCCACAACCCAGGCATGTGCCCTTGACCAGAATCGAACCAGGGAACCTTCAGTCCACAGGCCAATGCTATCTCCACTGAGCCAAACCAGCTAGGGCCCTGATGCTCTTCTTTTGACAAATGAAAAAGAAGCATTCCTTTTTCCCTCAGAGACTTCTTCCTACTTTGATATTTGGAGCTGATCTATGTGTTTTCAGAGTACTAGAAATCCTGGTTCTAAATAAATGAAGATAGTCACATATGCCACAATAATAGAAAGCAGATAACAAAAACATTTAAGAAATCTTGTGACAAATAGAAAGGAAATTGTTTAACATAATTAGACCAATGTCATTGTTACCTAGAATTCAGTACTTGGGTTCGCTTAATTTTTATGGTTAACTTGTAAATAATTAAGCTCTTTGGGCTACTACTTTTTAAAAAGTAATGTATCGTTTGTGTCTGTATAACCTCCTGCCTTAGTTGGAGGACTTGTGCAGGGTGCAGTGTCCAAGCATGTCTGCTTAGAACAGCCCTGGGCAGCCTGCTGAGGGGAGCTCAGCCAGATGCCTCAGCCCAGGCAGTTTTATGTGGTGATGGGCATCTGAGAGCTTCCAGGATTACTGAAAATTGAGCCATTCTTGAGTAATCAGAGACTTTTTTTTCAGAAGCAGATGAAAAGTGATGTACCTTTTTCTAATGGAGGGAGCACAGAAACCCAGAATTTTGCCCAGCAGGATATTTGTATATCCTTTTGAAACCTGTTCATTGGCACTCAATTTAAAAAAAACACCCTGTTCTTAAGCTCAGAGAGAGATACAGAGAACAGATAAGTGGTTGCCGGAGGCGGGAGAGAATGGGTCAAGTCAAAAGCTACAAACTTCTAGTCATGGGGATGTAATATCCGGCATAGTGACTGGACCTAATAATATTCTATTGCATATTTGAAAGTTGCCAAGCAAGTAGATCTTAAAAGTTCTCATCACAAGAAAAATGTTTGTTTTTGATAACTGTGTATGAAAATGAATGTTAAATAGGCTTACTGTGGTGGTAATTTTCCAATACAGATATCCAACAATTATGTTGTTCACCTGACGCTAATACAATGTGATATGCTAATTATACCTCAGTAAAGAAAATGAAAAACCACCAAAAACAAACAAAAGAAAACAAACCCGCTCTTCTACACTGTTAATAGATTACAGATCTTGTGACCTGTAATGGTAAAGAGAATTGAGTTGACTGGTGACTTCAGAAAACCCTGGCAATTTGATATTTGACTGATGTCTGATAGAAGCAGTTTTCTAATTTTTATTCGTAAGACTGAGATGGAGGGAGGAAAACATAATGAATTTAAGGATTGGGTTCATTAAGTTCTAAATGTTTTGTGTATTTCAATTGGTCTTGGTTTGAAAATAAAATTTGTCATGTATGATGTCAACCACTGCTTTTTAGTTCCTCGAAAGACAAAAAGCTATTTATCTGGTTATGAAAAGATGATTCTTTTTAACCTCATTCTTAAGAATTCTTTTTTTTAATTTATTTTATTTTAAATTAAATCTTTATTATTCAGATTATTACATTTGTTTCTCTTTTTTCCCCTCCATAGCACCCCTCCACCCAGCTCCCACCCCTCCCTCTGCCCTTAGCTCCCTCCCATTGATCTCATCCATAGGTGTATGATTTTTGTCCAGTCTCTCCCTGTACACCCCTCACCCCCTTCCCCCTGAGAATTATCAGTCCATTCCCTTTCTGTGCTCCTGATTCTATTCTATTCACCAGTTTATTTTGTTCATCAAATTTTTAATTCACTAATTTTTAGATTTACTTATAAAATATATTTTATTGATTTTTCACAGAGAGGAAGGAAGAGGGATAGAAAGTTAGAAGCATCGATGAGAGAGAGACATCGATCAGCCGCCTCCTGCATGCCCCCTACTGGGGATGCATCCGCAACCAATGTACATGCCCTTGACCAGAATAGAATCTGGGACCTTCCAGTCCACAGGCCGACGCTCTATCCACTGAGCCAAACCGGTTTCGGCTTAAGAATTCTTAGTCGTCGGTGTATATGTAGTATATTATATATAAGCATCATTCAGGCTGGATAAAAAGTTAAATAGACCCCAAATAGTTTATTAGATTAATTTATAAGTGGCCATCATTAATTTTAGTTATATTAGAAAATAAATTATTCTTTGCTTCTCTGATCACTTACTGTTTAGTTAGCATTTTATAAAAGCTGGCCTAATGGAATATGAACAGTCAGAAAATGCACTTGAAGAGCTATCTACTGTACTCAGTCCTTGTCCATGTAAATAGCTTGTGTTAGTGGCTCTGATGGCCACATATGTGGTCTGAAAGACCACAGATGGTTGTAAAGATGTAAAATCTCCAACAGTTACTGTACATCGGAGTTAGTCAAGATGCTGGCCACATGTGATTAGTGTGTCCCATGTGTGAGAAGATGCTGGTCCCACAGGGCCCCACGTAGTCTACTTGATCTTCTGATTCCCCCTTCCTGCTGTTTAAATGCACTCCCACTTTTTTAAGAGCTGGAGTTCTGTCAGCTGTGTATTATAAGAACCTATGACCAAGTGCTTTTGAGAAGAAAAAACCAAAACATCCTTGTGTTTCTTTTCTAGGTTCCATGGAAGATTGGTAACTAGTACAATTAGATAGCCTAATTAGAGTTGCTTTGTAGTCAAAACCTTACGTCTTTTATTCAGTAGCCTTTTCTGCTTCAGCAGATTCCTGATTACTCACAGGTGAGGGTCAGAGCTAAATTTAGATCATTCCTGGAATGCCTCAATTTCTGCTTGATTTAATTATTTCTGTAAAATAATATTCATTTAAATATATGATTGCAAGCACCGTGATTTGATTACAGATAGTGACTCTTGTGTCCAGGCCTTGCGTCGGCCTTCTGATGAAAAACAGAATCCGTATGTGAAAGATAGACGTGCAGTTATGAGGCAGAGGAAAATAAATGTGTTTTTCGTAGCCAGGGTGGAGTGCAGCCACCACCATGTGGAAGCAGGAACTCCAGTTCCATGTGATGAAGAAATGCCTGTGGCATGTGGGGCAGATGGAGTGTGAAATAGCGTCAGGGAAAGAGGTACCCAGGGACCTTGGTTTTAAAATGCAATTTCAAAAAGAATGCAAGCAAACTTCTGGATTTTAGACAGCATGGCATTCTGGGGAAAGAAAAGACTTTAATTGGTCTGGCCTTTTTTCCTTTAATCAAAAAGGCAAGACGGAATCATCCAGCAGCTGCTGCGCCCTTGTATCTTTCTCATTGCCATCAACAACCAAAGATTGCTTCAGGCATGTGACAAAATTTTCTTTTTCGAAATCGGAATTTTAAATTTACCTGGCCAGAAAGCTCTTGGCTCATCATTTTCCTCAATGAAGCTTAGCTGGGGAGCTGGTAAGGGAACCTTCTAAGGAACTGAAACATTTAGTTTGAGATTTTGTCAAATGATTCTCAGCTGAACTAACCAAGTTTCCATCAGGCTAGAGCAAGGATTTTGAGATACAATCGGAAAGAAATCTGGACCCACCAGCCCCCATTAACTTTGTGCATGGGCTCAGCTTTGATCCTCTCAGGTGTAACCTGAAGCTGAAGTGGAGATCAGTTGACTGAGTTGATGGATTCTATTACCAGTTTATTCCTATACCCTCAGAAGTCAGCCTTACGTCTTTGTGGAAACATTAACTGCCTCACCTTCTTCAAACTTCAAATAATCACTATTCTTTTCTTCATTCTTGACCCTCCTCCTTGTCAGAGCCCCTTTCCCTGTGTTCTTTATTTCAAACCTTCTCCATCTTCCTGTTTCCTCCCTCCTGGTTTTCATCCTGCTTCCAAAATTAGCTCTGAGACTCAGGGGCCATTTTGTGAAGAGGCGAAGGCTGAGCTGTTGCAGCCTCATTGCTGACCTCGAGCAGTAGTCGGCTTCTCCAGTAGAATCTGGGAGTAGGAGATTCAGAATCGAATCTCTTCTCCTTTTTCCCTCCAGTGAGATTTTTTTTGATCTTCAGCTACATTTTGGCTTTGTGAAGAACCTTAATCATCAAAGACAATGGCCAGCAATGTTACCAATAAGACAAATTCTCGCTCCATGAACTCCTGTGTATTCATTGGGAATCTCAATACTCTTGTGGTGAAGAAATCTGATGTGGAGGCTATCTTCTCAAAGTATGGCAAAATTGTGGGTTGCTCTGTGCATAAGGGCTTTGCCTTCGTTCAATATGTTAATGAGAGAAATGCCCAGGCTGCGGTGGCAGGAGAAGATGGCAGAATGATCGCTGGCCAGGTTTTAGATATTAATCTGGCTGCAGAGCCAAAAGTGAACCGAGGAAAAACAGGTGTGAAACGATCTGCAGAGGAGATGTACGGCTCCTCCTTTGACTTGGACTATGAGTGTCAACGGGATTATTATGACAGGATGTACAGTTACCCAGCACGTGTTCCTCTTCCTCCTCCTATTGCTAGGGCTGTAGTGCCCTCAAAACGCCAATGAGTATCAGGAAACACATCACGAAGGGGCAAAAGTGGCTTCAATTCTAAGAGTGGACAGCGAGGATCTTCTTCCAAGTCTGCAAAGTTGAAAGGAGATGACCTTCAGGCTATTAAGAAGGAATTGACCCAGATAAAACAGAAAGTGGATTATCTACTGGAAAGCCTGGAAAAAAATTGAAAAGGAACAGAGCAAACAAGCAGTAGAGATGAAGAATGATAAGACAGAAGAGGAGCAGACCACCAGCTCCCTGAAGAAAGATGAGACTAATGTGAAGATGGAGTCTGAGGGGATTGCAGAGGACTCTGCTGAGGAGGGGCACCTACTGGATGATGATGATAATGAAGATCGGGGGGATGACCAGCTGGAGTTGATCAAGGATGATGAAAAAGAGGCTGAGGAAGGAGAGGATGACAGAGACAGTGCCAATGGTGAGGATGACTCTTAAGCACATAGTGGGGTTTAGAAATGTTGTCCCATTATTTCTTTATCTAGGCGCTTGTCTAAGATCAAAATTTTCACCAGATCCTCTCCCTAGTACCTTCAGCACATGCTCACTGTTCTCCCTGTCTTGTCCCTCCCATGTTCATTAATTCATATTGCCCTGCGCCCAGTCCCATTTTCACTTCCTTTGATGCTCCTAGTAGTTGTGTTAAGTCTTAACCCTGTAATTTTTGCTTTTAATTTTGATACCTCTTTATGACTTAACAATAAAAAGGATATATGGTTTTTATCAACTGTCTCCAAAATAATCTCTTGTTATGTAGGGAGTACAGTTCTTTTCATTCATATATGAGTTCAGTAGTTGCTTCCCTAACTGCAAAGGCAATCACATTAGTTGAGTAGCACCTGAGAGCAGCTTTGAGTATATGTTATATCCCATATAAAAGTGCTATGTGGGGCTGTTCAACACAAATGTAACAATGTACTTTTGTGAATGAGAGTTGGCATGTTAAATGCATCCTCTAGGTAAATAATCAGTGTAATAGTCTTACAATTTGTTTTCTAAAGTTGATACCGTGGGTTATTTTTGTGAACAGCCTGATGTTTGGGACCGTTTTTTTCTCAAAATAAACACATCCTTATTAAACCAGGAATTTGGAGGAAACAAACAAACAAACAAACAAACAAAAATTAGTTCTGAGCTTCATTCTTGCCATTTATTTTGTTCTGTGTACTTACTCTTTTCTTGGGAAAAAAAATTGCATCTTTTCTCCTCTGTGTCTCTGCCATTTTACTATTCCATCTGTTTTCTTCATCTCCCAATAAAACACTTCCATTAGAGAATCCAAGATGGTGGCATAGGAAAACACCTACACTGCTGCCTCACACAACAATTTCAAAACTACAACTATAAGACAGAACGGACAGCATCCAGAACCACAGGAAAACTGGCTGAATGGAAATTCTACAACTAGAAGGAAAGAGAGGGGTTCACGGAGACCCAGAGGAGCTGCAAAAAGCTGAGGTACAGAGATGCGTGTGCTGAGAGAGCGGGTGCCGGAGTACCTGGCTGGCTTTCTCTGGCGGGAGGGAGACGAAGACTCCCAACATTGAACCCCTTATCCTACGGCACTGAACCCCAGGTCCAGGCGAGACTCATACGGGGGGAGTTTGGACTGTGAAAAGGGAGAAGTGCACAGAAATTTAGGGGAGTCGCAAAAGATCAAAAGTCTAGTGGCGTGCATAGCACTGCGCATAGAAGACCGACTGCTGATTGTGCCACTGGTTTTCACGAGTGGACAGGAGACAGAGCCTCCCAACTGCGCCACTTCTAACTCCACTAAACCCCATTTCGGGCGAAACCCTGGGGACCCAGACTCATATGGTCCTGGAGCGCTGGGGAGCTGGAAAGGCAGCTGTCTAGAGGCACTGCAGATGCATGCACAGAGACCGTTCCAGCGATTACCCAGAGTCACGTGAGACCAGGAGCCGTGGATGGCGGGGCCGATTGGAAGGCAAGTCTCATTAAACCTTGAGACTCCACCCATCCCGAGCTCAACAGAGAGGTTTTTGCAGTTTTGCAAGTCTTGTATCATAAGGCTGAATCCAACACAGATTTCTCCGGCATAGTGAAAATGTAGAGACAAAGGAAAAGATCACAAACAAAAGAAATGGAGGAAAAGAAACAACTGGATATAGAGTTCAAAAGCACGGTTATAAGGTTTTTCAAGAATATCCTAGAAAAGATGGATAAATTTAGCGAGACCCAAGAGGAGATGAAAAAGGACCAACTAGAGATGAAAAAGGACCAACTAGAAATTAAACATACACTGATTGAAATAAAAAATATACAGACACCTAACAGCAGACTAGAGGAAGGCAAGAATCTAGTCAAAAATTTGAAATATAAAGAATCAGAAAACACTCAACTGGGAAAGCAAGAAGAAAAAAGAATCCAAAAATGTGAAGATAATGTAGGGAGCCTCTGGGACAGCTTCAAGCATACCAACAGAATTGTTGGGCTGCTAGAAGAAGAGAGAGAACAAGATACTGAAAACCTATTAGAAGAAATAATGACTGAAAACTTCCCACATCTGGTGAAAGAAATAGACTTACAAGTCCAGGAAGCACACAGAACCCCATACAAAAGGAATCCTAAGAGGACCACACCAAGACACATCATAATTAAAATACCAAGAGCAAAAGACAAAGAGAATATTTTTTTAAAATGTATTTTATTGATTTTTTACAGAGAGAAAGGGAGAGAAATAGAAAGTCAGAAACATCGATGAGAGACAGACTTCGATCAGCTGCCTCCTGAACGCTCCACAGTGGAGATGTGCCCACAAGCAAGGTACATGCCCCCAAACGGAATCGAACCTGGGACCTTTCAGTCCACAAGCTGACGCTCTATCCACTGAGCCAAACCAGTCTCGACCAAAGAGAATATTAAAAGCAGCAAGAGAAAAACAGTTCATTACCTACAAGGGAGCACCCATACAATTGTAAGCTGATTTCTCAACAGAAACTATGCAGGCCAGACAGGAGTGGCAAGAAATATTCAGTGTGATGAATAGCAAGAACCTACAACCAAGAATACTCTATCCAGCAAAGCTATCATTCAGAATTGAAGGGCAGATAAAGAGCTTCACAGATAAGAAAAAGCTAACAGAGTTAATCAACTCCAAACCAGTATTATATGAAATGCTGAAAGGTACTCTTTAAGAAGAGGAAGAAGAAAAAGGTAAAAGATAAAAAATTATGAACAACAAATAGATATCTATTAACAAGTGAATCTAAAAATTAAGTGGATTAAAAATTTGATCAGCAGAATAAACTGGTGAATATACTAGAATCAGGAGCACAGAAAGGGAGTGGACTGATAATTCTCAGGGGGAAAAGGGTGAGTGCAGGGAGAGACTGGACAAAAATCATACACCTATGGATGAGGTCAATGGGAGGGAGGTAAGGGCAGAGAGAAGGGTGGGAGCTGGGTGGAGGGGAAAAAAAAGAAACAGGTAATAATCTGAATAATAAAGATTTGATTAAAAAAATAAAACACTTCCATTAAAGAAAATTTAAATTCTGCTTTGTCAATCCAGTGTTTTGTGTGTGTGTGTTTTTTTCCCCTTCCTTCATGGCCATCTTCTTTAGCCCCTCTGTGGTCTTAAACTTTTAAAATGTCCCTTCTTCCATGACTTTCTTATAATCATCTTGGTTTTCTTCCTATTCCTTTGACAAATCTTTTCTCTTTTGGTGAACTTATCTGTTTACTTGAATTGCAGTGTTGACAATTTACAAATTATGTTTCTAACCCCAACCTTTTCTGACTTTTATAAAAATACCTCCTAGTCTTGCTTATAGGCCTAGCTTACATGCAGTAAATTTCTTTTTTCTCACCTTACATTGTACTCATTAATGGAAGAGAAAGATGATCACTCCCTGGCTGGTGTGGTTTAGGTGGTTGAGCACCATCCCGTGCACCAAAGGATCTTGAGTTCAATTTCAAGTTAGGGCATATACCCAGGTCACAAGTTTAATCCTGGTCAAAGCAAGAGGCAGCACATTGATGTTTCTCTCTTACCTTTAGGTTTCTTTCTCTCTCCCTCTCCATTCCGCTCTCTCTAAAAATAAATTTTAAAAAAGGAAAATGGTTGCTTACTTCATGTATCATCTGTGGTCACCCATTTCATCTACACGGGCCAGTCTCGTATTGTAGCTCTGACTTTTCTGCATATTGCATACATGACGGAAGTGGGAGATACCTTCTTAGATTTAAACTGTTGGAATCCAGCCTGCTTTGAGGCATTATCCATTACCCTTTTCTTCTCATCGCCACCTTTGAAAATTTTGTCTAGACATTTACAAGGTATTTCACCTGAGAGGAAGAGGGCTGTTGAAATACTGAGTATCTGTGTCTTTTTGTTTCTCCGGTAGTGCAGGGGATAGGAAGAGCAGACAGGGCGAGTAGGAGAAGATGCCACATGTCTGAATGAGAGAAGTAGTGCCTTCTGCTTGGTAGCAATGTCACTGCGGTGGGATCAAAACAGGGAGCATATGCTACAGCAGCATCCTGTTCACCTGCTCTCATTGGAGTGGCATTCCAAATGATGGAGTTTTTAGCCTAATGAAAGGAATTTAAGTTATTATACATTACTTTGGATATATTTTTAAAAGAAGCTTTTACTCATAATTGTTCTCGATATTTTATTTGATTTTGATAATTGATACAAATCATTATTGTAGGGAATTGTAGAACACATGTTGAACAAAAGTAACAGCACTCGTGACACCACTTTGTAGAAATAACCTATTAACGCTTCGGTATATTTGTTTATAGCCTTCCTTCCCCCCAACCTACCCCTTGTATTTTAACAAAATTGCAGTGGTATTGTCTATAAAGTTTTCTGTTCTGATTATTACACATATCAATTATATTATGAACATCTTTCCCCACCCTTAACTGTATTTTAATAACTATGTAATTCTCCTCAGGGCTATGCCATCGTTTATTTAGAACCATCAACTTATAGGTTATTTATAATATTTGACTATATAAAATAACTTTCATAATAGTTATCTTTCTGCATAATATTTATCTGCATCTCTGACTATTTCTTTTATGTAAATTCCTGGAAATGTGATTATTAAAACATACCTAGCATACCTCTAGAAGGAAGGGTTACTTGGCAGTTTATGATTTCACTGGATCCCCAGGTTTACTCCACGGATGATGAAGTGGGGAGGGAACATAGAGCTTCTAATAGGGAGTAAATGTGGTCTGTGATTTGGTGACTTGAGTGACCCGGAATTCATGCCAGGTCCTGGTCTTCTTTCTAGTTGGTCCCATTGTTCGAGGGAAGAGGATGAAATTACCAGTAGACTATATGTATAATAACTGTAGGTCCCGTATGCTTAATGGTGTAAAGGCTTTGGTGCTTTTTGTATGTATGAAGATGAGAAGGACTAGCACTACCTTTGTAGTAGCTTATCGGTGGAATAATAGCAATTATTGCTACCTACTCTCTATTGCTATTATGAAATTCCAGTTTTTCTCTTAATGTTTCAATATGCATTTAGCCTTTCACATTCAACCTTCCTAAAAGTTTTTAATCTGAGCTTGCTAAATTATATTTAATTCTCTTTTTTAAGTTCCTTCTTCTAAACTAGTAGTTGCCAGGGGCTGCGGAGCAGAGGGTGAGGTGGGTATGGCTATAAAAGGACAATCTGAGGGATTGTTCAGTTTTGGAACTGCCCTGGACCTTAACTGTGGTGCCTAAATGAGCCTGCACGCATGATAACATTGCATGCAACCAAATAAACACCTTGGGAAATGAGCATAAATAACACTAGGGAGATTTGAGTAGGATGGTAGATGGTTTCTATGCTGATGCCCTGATTGTGATGTTACCATTAGGGGAAACTGGCTAAACGGATCCATGGGATCTTAGTTCTTATAATTGCATGTGAATCTGTAATGATCTCAGTAAAAATGTCAATTAAAATAGGTTTGCCAGTTCTGAAATTGGATCGTTTTCAATAATGTGGTATTTTTACTCAGTGATAACTTTGAAATCAGCTTGATATTCACAAGTACATGGTATCCATTTTTTTTTTAGTAAGTTTGTCTGCTGTCAGCAGAAGAAACAATTGCTTCTTAATATTTTCCTATAATTAAGTTTTTTAAGGTGTGACATAATTTTCTTTCAGCCATGAAGACTTTGAATTTATTTCGGGAACACGAATGCGCAAACTTGCTCGAGATGGCCAAAAGCCTCCTGAGGGTTTCATGGCTCCCAAGGCCTGGACTGTGCTGGTGGAATACTACAAATCCCTGGAGAAAGCTTGAGCTGCTAACCAGTCTCTCCACCTTTGACACTTCACTGAGTAACTAGAGGGGACCACATAGTTAGTGTTGGTATTTCTTTGTGGTGGTGTCTGTCTGGACACCCTTCCTAAAAACAGACCATTGTCCTTAACTCGCATCAGTTTTGGTCTGCCTTATGAGCTCTGTTTTGAACTAGTGTAATACAATGCTGATTTTAATGTATCTTTTCCACTTATTATAGTTAATATTCCTATAATACAATTTTAAAATCTTGTCTTTTTATATTATATTTATGCTTCTGTCTCAATTTTTTTTCAAGCTGTTATACTAATTGTAACCAATTATATACACATTGAATCTCATTTTCATCCCTTGAAAAAGAAAAAAAAATATCACTAAACGATAAACGTGGCTAGACCTCCTTTGGAGAATTTTACAAGACATCTATAGCAATTAGATTTTTTTCTATATTGAAAATATAAACTGCTTTCTTTATTCCTTCCTTCCAATCAGCTATTGATTTATAATCTGTTATAATCTAAAGTATTCCTATGATATGTGTAAGCCCTAAATAAACTTTCTTTATTCAATAAAATTAAACCTTTTGATTTTATTTGTGTGATACTCTTTATTTTTATTTATTTCAGCGAGGAAGAGAGAGGGAGATAGAAGCATCAGTGATGAGAGAGAATCATCAATTGGCTGCCTCTTGTACTTCCTCCACAGGGGATCAAACCTACAACCTGGGCATGTACTCAGACCAGGAATCAAATTCTGTGACCTGATTCATAGGTCAATGCTCAACTACTAAGCCACAATGGGCTGAACTTGTGTGATACTTTCAGTTTTGTTTACACATATGCTTTCCGTTTTTTGAAGTTTTTGATGGAGGAAAGAAGATACAGATATCTTTTATTACTAGAATCTAATAATTACTTTCTAACGTATTTCATAGTGAATTTGTAGGTGGGAAAATAATAATGTATTCTTAGCCTTTCCAAAAACTGAACATGTTTTCCCAGTATTCTTAAAATACCTCAGAGCATGGTTCCAGTAAGAGAGAATGATACAGGGAGTAGTGGGATGTCAATTAGTCCCTTTTTTGGAAGGGGGGAGGCAATACACAAAGTTTGCTTTTGTAAAATATCCTCAAGTTGAATATTTACATGAAGATGCTTTTTTAAGAGCACTTTGGGTTGAGATTCTAGCTTTTTTGATTTGCAATCATGCTTGTATTGTAAAAGAATCTTGCATGGTTTGGCCTTAAAAAATCAGCATTATAAAGAGATGGAGATTATACATGGATATAGTGTATTGTCATTAACGTGGAAAGGTATAAGATATTATTCAGAAAAGAAATAGAAGGAAAAGTATTTTTTTAAAAAGGTAAAACTGGTTGGATGATGGAACCAATTATAAGAAAGCTGATAAATAGAAATTATGAGTAGATATTTTCTAGTGGATAGATATATTCACTGTGGAAAGCAGGTGATTTAGAGGATACATGGATGGATATTTGATGGGGAAAACTAGACATGATCGTTTACTACTTTCTTGGCACCACACTATCTAGATGTCTTTATTTAGGGATAACTCCTTTATATAAGTCTACAAAGATTGAAGGGTACCATAGACTCCCCCTTGGTAACCATAGACAGCTAAGGTGTGACAGCACCTTGACTCAACTAATTTCAGAAACTCCCACCTGACATGTTGAACATATAGGAAGTGATACAGAGATGTAGAGACAGAATAAATCATGGTTTCATGGTGGCAGTGGTAAAGTCAAGGTCCTGGGGGCAGTGAGTGTCCAGTGGAGGTGGCACCCAGGGAAATTGGGTCTCCTATGCATAAGTAGTATCCTATCTAGAATATTCCAGTGTCATGATCTTGGCTGGTTCCTCTGCCATCAACCTCCTCTCATTCCTGAGTATTTTCTAAGCCTCATTCTATTGCAGTTTCCATCAGATCTGGAAGGTACCCACCAATGTTCCCATTAATTCCTTTGTAATCTAAATTATCTGGAGTTTCTATTGTTTGCTATAAGTACCCTGATCTTAACAGGTGGGATGTGAAAAAAAATGTATTTCACAAAAATATCATGCCTCTGCTAAATTTCAAGATGATTTTTCCAGTCAGCAGCATTAAATGTTTAAAATGTAGAAAATAAACATTTTTAAAAGCCTGGCACTCAAAATTTAGTATCCTTTCAAAACTATAAAAATTTACTCATGAAATCAAGATTAACAGCATTCGGGTGAGATGTGGTCTAAAAAGTAACTGTGTTCCATTGTGTAATTGTCCTTTTTGAGCTAGTGCCTCCTGTATCCCCTGGCCTCCAACCTACCAGAGAGAGATGTGATGGAAACATGATTTTAGGCCCCTGTGCCCTTGGGGCTGGCCACCCACTGTGTGTTCCAGCAAGCAAATGCAAGCACCAATGACTTCCACCAGCCCACAGGTCAGCGTGTATGTCTTTAATCTGCAAATCTGATATGCAGAAATAGTTTTTCCTCTTCCCAGTTCATAAAAATAAGCCCAAGCTAATCTTTAAAATGTTCAACCCTTACACCAACCCTGCCAAGTGGGGTTGGAAATCTCAGTGCCATTGTAATCTATCCATCAGCTGGAAAAGTGAATGGAAAATAATAATATTGTTTTTGAAGGAAGGAAGAAAAGAAAGTGTAATAGTCTTGGCAGAAATATAATGTTTTAAATCTGTCAAATCTCTATTCCACTATGATAATCAAGACCACATATTTGCACTTCGTTTGCCATCCAAGAAGGGAACAGTTGGGCTTATGTCTTGGAAGTCAGCATTCAATTACTTTATCAAGAAAAATTCAAAAGTCATGCTTCTTACATATGGTATATTTTTATTAGCACGTATGTATCCATGGGTGGGTTGGCTTACAAAATAAACTATTTGCCCACTGGGACTCTTACATGTGGGGTATATTTCTTTGAGGACCTACAATCCTCTTTGGTTATATTCCTGCTGGATTCCCTTCCCTACTCCATACAGTCTTGTCCTGAATGTAATTATATATAAGTTGTGCCAAAAAACATTCTGCCCACCTAAGTCCCAGTCTTTTCTGGACCGAGATAAAAGCTGGCCTCGCTTGACTATAATTGAGCAGAGTGTGTGAAGACTGAAGCCTCCTTTTCCTGACATCCTGCTTCCCCAAACTCCCAAGGCAAATGACACCAGAATTTAGGGCCTCGATTTGAGGAACTGGAAAAGGAAACATGGCAGTTTGTTCATGGATCTCTGGACCTGTGCCAGCAATGAGCATCCCTACGGATCTGCCTTTGTTAAGAAAAAGAAAACACCTCCGCTGAAATGAATTAGAAGGCTGACCCCTCTCAGCTTTCCCCCAATAGCCCTGGCTAAACCTCCCTCAGAAGTGTTTGTACTCTCCTAGAGCTTGATTACTCTATTTCCCAAGAACACTTAGGTGTCTGTTAGAAGCAAACATATAGAGACATGGAAGCATGGAACAGATTGGGGGTGGGTGGGTATGTAGAGAGAGATTAATGGGGGAATTTATATGGACATATTCACAAGCCCATGGGCATAGACAACAATTCGGTGAAGGCCTAGAAGGGGCAGGTGCATTGTATAACCATTTTTCTTTGCATTTACTTTTCTTTTAAAGAATGAGAACAAAAGGGAAATTTCAATCCCCCAGTTTCTCAGAGCAATCACCCTATACCACATAATAAGTACATTGGGGGCCTTACGTTTTTTTTTTTATGATTTTTAATCTTTGGAATAATAGGGAAGGAATTTTATTCCTTTTATTCACATCTCTAATGGATTGAAAGTATTATGCCCCAAGTTTGCATAAAATTTTTTCTCTTACTGCCAGAAATAAACAAAAGAAACAACCTCAATAAAGAAAATAAAATATAGTGTATCTAAGAGACAAACTTGCAACTCCATTTTGAGTGGTTAAAATTACATTTAAGGGAAACGTTAAAAGACAATCTTTTTAGAAAAGGGTCTGGAGTGATGACTTCTACCGCATAACTCTAAAAGAGATCATAGTTTTATGTGGTAAAAGCAAAGAGCTCTATTTATTCGGGAGTGGGGGGTGTTACGTTAAATGAGAATTTTTAAAAATGTGAAAGCATTTGTTCCAGAACTTTCCATATAGTAGATATTCAGCATATGCTTGCTTCCTTCCCTTTCAAAGTAGCACTGTGTGTTGTCTAGTATCCATTTCACTTTCTTTATGGACAGGATCCTCACTGCATTGAGGTTGTCAATGTGCCAACCATTAGGGGCTGTGTGGTGAACCTCTTAGACTGATCATGAAAGTCTGTTCCCAGCTTTCCCAGCCTCCCTGGTAGCTATCACTGGCCATTGGACCAATTTGGGCCAAGAGGGAAGGGACACAGTTAGCCACATGACAGTTCCTTTTGGTTTTTGTCTGGTAGGCAAAAGAATGCTTCCTTGATAAGCTCTGTAACAAGATATAATGAATGATATTTAGAAATATTTTTTTTTGTTCGTTTTTTAAAAAGTCTAAAGAAATGTTTTCCAAATTGTGGTCTTGACCCATCTGTATTAAAGACACCTGATTGCTATCTCTGGGTTGAAGCCAGGAATATGCATTTTAAATATGTACTTCATGCCATTCTTATGCACCCTAAAATTTGATATCTGGTGGCAAAATAAAAAGCTGAGTTGGATAGTTCTTTTGAATAGGTTTGTTTAAAAAGTTATGTTTTGATTTGGCTATGCATTCCAATTAAAGACTTTAATAAACTTTGACCTGACTATCTGCTCCTTTGGACATTTTGTGACATATTTTAGTTGAGAGTAACTGCCATATTTTCAGCTAAATCCAGAGAAGAAACACAGATGGTCCTCTCCTGAACTGGCTTTTATAAATCTTCGCTCCTTTGCTAAAATGTTAAACATATTTTATTTCCCATAAATAATTCTCAGAGATTCCTGAAATACTGAGGACCCATATAATCATTTTAAGAAATAAAACAAGACCACCACTAACAATAATAGAACATTAAAATTTTTTTTTATTTTCATTTTTTCTGGTAGGTTACCTTTTCAGGTGTTTTCAGTTCCATCTCTAGGAATTGACAAATGCTTTTAAGTTAGCCCAGACCCCAGTCCTCTTAGCTGAAAGGCTTATAATCAATTAAATGGGATTTTAACTTTAAAAAGGAAAAGTTAATAGGCATTTTGGGGTGTCTATAGACATCTCCAGATTTCCCCAATGGTGCCATTAGAAGACCTTAGAAGACCCTCCAACATCAGGGAGATAAGGTGATACACCCCCACACGGTGCAATGCTTCCTGCTGCTCTCAGTTAAGGTGTTGGGGACACAGCACAGACAGTTTCTTTTCAGGGCCAACCCTCAATATTTCTATCTTTCTTTCTCCATGGCAACCTTGCCACAATGGAAGATTATAAAATATGAGAAGGAACACTTTAGTCTCAGAAAAATGCTCAGTACCAGAAGCTCTAGGCAAGTTTCTCGATGTTTACAGTATTTTGTTTTAGTTTTTCTTCAGTTTTCTTTATGCTCAGAGTAATGCAGGTCACCTTTGTCCCATTTTATGGAGTCTAGGCATTGCTCACCACTAGAGACAGCTCATTGCCTCTTTGGCTGCCAACAATCACTTGTGGAGATCCCACTCTCCAATCTTGAAGTAAGCCATAGGACATGATTATGGGTGTTCAGAATTCAGAATATCCAAGCAAGTGACTATCTATACTAATAAAATATTAATATGCTAATTAGACTGGGAGACATTCTGGAGACCTTCTGGACATCCTTTCGGACAAAGTCGGGGGTTTGGCCAGCCTGTAAACTGCCCCCAGTCCCTCACCCAGGCTGGTTTGCCCCCAGTGGAGACCCCTACCCTGATGGGGGTGTGGCCAGCCTGAAAACCACCCCAAGCCCCTTGCTCAGGCTGGCCCCACCCCTCAAGGGGAGCCCCACCTTGACCCAGGATCCCCTTCAGGGAAGACCAACAGGCCCCCACCCCTGCACCAGGCCTCTATACTAAGAAAGGGTAATATGCTAATTAGATCAGATGTCCTTCTGGACAAAGCCATGGTACAGGGGCAAGGCAGAGGCAGTTAGGAGTGATCAGGCTGGCAGGCAGGTGAGCAGTTAGGAACCAGCAGTCTCAGATTGCGAGAGGGATGTCCAACTGCCAGTTTAGGCCTGATCCCTCCAGGGGGTCTCAGATTAGAGAGGGACCCCACCAGTGTAGGAATTTGTGCACTGGGCCTCTAGTTTACGATAACCAGGGTTTTCTGGGAGCTGATTTAAAAATGAAAGAAATTTCAAAATATTAGGGGAAACTTTGTCACAAAAAATAAGAGTAAGATATAACCAGTGAAAACAGCAAAAATTGGAAAATGTCTAGCTCTACCAATTTATTATTATTACAAATTAAACAACTAGAAGGGTCTTGTTTTATTTTGGCTAGAATGCAATGAAATTAGACATAAGGCATGATGGTGTGGGCAAATTTTGGTGACTCCAAAGTTGTCTAACTTGGGCTATCAGAATGTTTAGGAGAACATCACCCTGTCCCCACAGCTGGTGACTGGGGGATTATTCATGTTCTTAATGAGAGGAATTTCATTTGTATGGAGGGGTGAAGCCTACTATGTGCAGTAAGAATGGATCATTTACATTCATTTCAATAGGAATAGCCACTGGAGGTATTTATCTAGGAGTGAGGCAAGCAGAATTTTAGATAAGTAACTTTAGTCATGGTGTGCTAAGTGGAGAGAGAAACTGAACAGTGAGACTCAGAGGGACCCATTAAAAGGGCTACCCTTTTTCAGACAGGGGCCTAGGAGGGCCTGGCTTAGGCATTGAAAGAGGTAGTGGAAAAGGGAGATGGCCTTTACCATCTTCCTAAATGAATATCCTGGGCCTCATTCCCCTCACCTGTTCTTTAGTGGCCACATAAGCTTTAGCTTCATTGTTTACTCCCAGGTGAGTGTTTGACAGTGTAAGTCCAGCAAAATCAAATTTGTTCCTTTCCTGTTTCATAGATGCAAAAACTGAGATAAAGTCTTAAGGTCACACATTAGTAAGTGATGGACAGGGTCCAAAGTGTGGACTGATTCTAGAGACTGGCTATTTGTGAGAGTTTCCATTAAGGAACTTAGAGGTGTTCAGAAATGTAAATTAGCCCTTGGACAAGAGTAAGTTCTTAAATATAACCATATAATAATAAGAGAAGTATAATAAATAGTTGAAAATCTACTGTATACCAGGTTCTGTGTTAAGTGCTTCTTACAGCTTACCTCATTTCATTCTTGCTATAGACTTAAGAGCTAGGTAAAATTTCCTTATAACAAATAGGAAAACTTGAGCTCAGAGAGGTTAGGGGAATTATCCAAGATCACAAAGCTAGGAAAATGCGAAGTCAGGACTAGATTCAAACTCAGGAATTCTGCAAAGGTCACCCGCATTTTAGGCTATAACTGAACACTAGTTCATATATGTTTTATGATTCTTATAATATGCTTGGAGTTGAGGCTGTTCTATAATCTAGACTCAAGGTTTTCTGATATGTTATCTGTGATCTCCTGAATCAGAATTGCTTCTGACTGTAGATAATGTGTAGATCTCTGGACCCAGTGACTCAGAATATTTGGGAGGAGAAGCCCAGGGATCTTCTGTATGTCTAAGAAGTCCCCATTTGATCACCCAGTGGCTGAGTTCCAAGAGCAAGAGCAGATGCAAGTAGTGTCTAGAGGCCCAGACTTGAAACTCAAACCATGATGATTCTAACACTCTCCATTGGCCAAAAGAAGTCAAAAGATGGCCCAAGTTCAAGAGCAGAGGGTGTATTTTCTATCTCTTGATGGAAGGAGCTGCAAAATCACATTGCAAAAAGTAGGAGAGAGATATCTTGTGGTCATTTTTTACTTTATTACAGGTGATGGGCTTGATGGTTCCTCCTCATTCATTTACTGTAATCCTATCCTCAAGTATTGTCTTTTCCAAGATACAGAGCTTCTCAAAAGAAAAATAATTGATTTCTTTAAAAAAATATATATTTTATTGGTTTTTTTTACAGAGAGGAAGGAAGAGGGATAGAGAGTAAGAAATATCCATGAGAGAGAGACATCGATCAGCTGCCTCCTGCACATCCCTTACTGGGGATGAGCCCGCAACCAAGGTACATGCCCTTGACTGGAATCGAACCTGGGACCTTTCAGTCCACAGACTGACACCTACTGAGCCAAACTGGTTTTGGCAATAATTGATTTCTTGCATCAGTCTGTGAGTAGTTGTAGCTGATATTCCTTTTTTTTTGACACAGCTACTTTCAATCTGTGGCATCCTTAATCACTTTGGAAGAGAGAACAGGGCTTATCATGGAAAGGTGCCTGAAAGTGGCCTTTATTAGTTCCTAACCACATGCCATTGGCCAGGATGGTCACATGACTCCAAACTAATTGCAAGGAAGTCTGGGAAACATAGTTTCCCTGAATTCTTAGGACACATTAAAGAGATTAATAAGCATTTAGCTAGTGTCTAAAAAAATTCTTTTTCCAAAATTTTAGATGTATTATAAGGATAGATAGGAGAAAACATAAAATAATAACTGAATAAGAAAATGAGGACAATGAGAAAATGAGAGTCAGTGATACTTTGTACTAAACATTTGTGTTTTATAAACTTGAAATCCTTTTCTTATTTATTATAGAAGCAAATTCACTATTCATTTCCTCATTGTGCCAGCTCCGAATTCATAATCCAAATCAATTTCCGTGTGCCTGAGCCAAACAAGGCATTGAAATGGAAATTCTTTTTAATTAGTCTCACCTACATAACTTATGTTTGCTCTTGATATAAGCATAGGAAATAAGGAATTTTTATTATCTGTCCCATTTTATATAAAATAGAAGCATAGAGACCTATGTAAGACTGTCATGCAATCAATGATCCTATTGCTTAAGTTTCTAAGACAGATGGAAGGTGAGTCTGGGAGGGACCCATTAGCAAAGTACTGTTGAGTATTACCTTGATTTTATCAAAGTATGATCTTGATTTTTAAGCTCATAAACTGATAGTGTCCTTGATTGCATGCCATGGCTGGTTATGATTAGATAGCTTATTTCAATAAGTCTGAGCCAAGAGTCAAGGCCAGTGTGTCCTTGGGAAAGTCACCTCATTTCTCTAAGCTTCAGTTTTGAGTATCTTATAAAATGAGTATCTTACAGGATTTGGGGTTTGGTAGAATATGTGGAAGCATTTGGTACATAAATGATAATCCTGAATTTTATCATGATCCTCCTGTATAGTCTCATCATAGCTTCCATCCTCTCTGATGTAACCCTGGAGTCGGCAATGGGATACAGATCATGGCCACAGAGGGAACAAAGGCCAGTTTCACCACTACAACCTGGTCTCCCAACTCTGTGAGCACATGGTAGTCAGCTCATTCTGTGATCTGGGATTCCAGATACTTACGTTTACAGCCTTAAATATTGCCAAGTTTTAGGTGAGCTTTTCTGTCTTAGTGGGTGATTGGGAGGGGATAATATAAATAGGCTTAGAGTCATACTCTAATGAGTATGTTTTGAGATAAGGACCTAGGATGATAGAATATGGCCCAACACATGTGAATGCTGATCTGGCCCTGTGTAGTGGGCTGCGAGCTTCCTGGCAGTGTGGTGTGGAGCATGTCAGGGCTCTGAGGGTCTCCTTTGTTCTCTCCTTCGGTATCTCCGATCCACTTGCCAGGGAAGATCTGAGCAAGAGAGGTTGGTCTCATGCCTGGAGCTGTCTTATCAGCTTTGTTTTACCATATTTCTATTTTCATCCATCTGGGTCCAGAACTATGCACAGGGAAGAGTAATTGCAAAGAAAGCCTTCAGTTAACACAATAAAGAGGGATAGGAGGGAACAGTTGTCAACCATTGGAACTACTTCTACTGTTGTGGAATTTTATTGAGCTTGAGGAGAAAAGAAAGTTTGTTCTAATGCTTTTCTACTTAATTAAATTGCCTTTCCCCAGCCATTCAGATAATTGAATCCTCATCTATTGCTCTCTGGAAGTAATGTTCATGTAGGTCGGGTTTAAAACGAGGGGTATACAAGTAGGGGTCATAGATTTCATGAACCCCATGAAATTATATGGGAAAAAATTGTACATGTGTGCATGCATGTGTGGCTTTTCCTGGTTTTCAGAAGATTCTTATAGGCATCTGTATCTTTCCCATAAAATGTTGAGAATCACTGGTTCCCATATCCACTTAATAAGTCTGGATCTCACTATGGTACATTGTTGCTATGTATTTTAGAGAAAAATAGAAAAATCAGGTAAAACACGAAGAAATCAACTCTAACCACATTCCCCAAAGTCACTTTTAACATTTTATTATATATCTTTCAAGTCTTGTTTCTATGGGTTGAACTTAAAAAAAACCCACATAGTTGTAAGTGTGCTATTTTTGTAATTAGAAAACACAGTTTCTTTCAGCCATTTCCCTTATTGTTGAATTTTAGGCCGTATTAATTTCCAAAATATAAATAAATTTATAGTGAATGTCATCAGGAATAAGACAATTTAAAGTGATTATGGCTATAATGTAGACTTCCAAAGGTGGAATTCGAGTGCCAGAGATTATCAGTTTTTTTTCCAACGCTCTTAATGTGTAATTGGATCCACAAATTATTTTTCCAACTTTTCATTATGCAAGGCCACACACCCATAAGCACAGTTCATTTCTCATCTATTTACTACAAAGCAAACACCAGTTTGCTTACATTGCTAATGTTCTAGAAATGCCCTTCAAGTCTCTCTTCGTCATTTATTCCTTTTTCCACAAAGGAAACCACAATCTTTTTTTTGGAAGTCACTTCCTTGCTTTTATTTATAGTTTTATCACCGAAGCAAACGTCCCTAAATCCTGGAGTTTGGGTTTGCCTGTTTTTCAGACTTCATCTACACGCTGTCACACAGCATGCAGTCTTTGGTCTAGGTTCTGATGCTCAGTTTTAGCTTTGTGAGACTCACTCCAGTTGGAGCACGCCATCAAGTCTCCCCCTCTGTAACAGTTATGAGCTGTGGTCTACCAACACTTTACAATATCTGAAGGGATTGTATATATATTTAAAAAATATATATTTTATTGGCGGCAGCGCGATAAGGGGCGGAGGCGGCCCCGCCCCCGTGGCCCAGCCCTGCGCCGGCGGGATGGTGAAGCCGGGCCTGCGGGCGGCGCGCGCCACCACGGGCTCGAGGACAGCGGCCGCGCGTGGTGGCGGCCCGGCTGGTGCAGGACGAGTTCACGGCGCCCGCGGAGAAGGCGGCGCTGCTGGAGCGGAGTCCGCGGCCACATCGAGGGGCCTATTCGGCGCGGGCCTGGCCCCGCTGGGCGCGCTCGGCTCGGAGGAGCCGCTGCCCGCGCACATCTGGCGGCAGCTGCGCGGGCGCAGGAGGCGGTGCACAGCGCCCAGATGGAGGTCAGGGGCATCTCTGCTGGACAAACGCCGGCGTTTTGGCCCAAACCAGCAAGGAATGGAGTACATCAGAGGCGTCTGCGAGCCCGAGCTGGAGGAGCGCGAGCATGCCCCAAGGCCGTGCGCTGCTTCTTCCTGGGCGCGCAGGGCCGGTTCCCCAAGAGCCCGATCCAGGACACCTGCGCCGACCTCTGCGTGCTGAGGGCGGGCTGCTGTGCATCCGCGGCAGCGCGAGGCCGTGGGCATGGCCCGCAGCCACGTCCAGCAGTTGGTGAAGCTCTCGGAGAGCCTCGAGGGCCTGCCCAGATGCCAGAGGAGTCGGTGGTGAAGCGGGAGTTCAAGCAGTTCCTAGCTGCGCGCGCCATCAGCTACCCCAGGGACCTGCTGGTCCTGCTCGCGTTCCTGAAGGAGGAGCTGCTGGCGCTCACACGGGGGGGAGGACGCCCTGTTTGAGGAGGGGGACAATGACGTCACTGAAACCAGAGCGTCTGCACAGACGGGGTGTGCCCAGGGAGCTGGCCACGGGGCTGAGCGTGGACAGGGCGGCTCTGCGGGAGGAGGCTAGGAGCGGGGCCAGGACCCCCGTTTCCCAGCTCCCGAAACAATGGACACCGTGTTTTCTAGCTCACAAGATGCTCTCTTCCTTCCCGTCAACAGCCTAGCTCCTGAGGATGAGCTCGGCAAGGGCAGGGCTTGCCACAGACTCCGAGGAGCGGCTACCAAGCAGTTTTCTCTGGGAAGCGTGGAGGGGGGCGAGCTGGCACCGAGGTGAAGATGGACATGAAGACAGACACTAGAGCTGTCCTTATCGACCTGTCCTGTCCGAAGCGCCCTGCGAGCCAGGCGGGGTGAGCGCCGAAGAGAAAGACACCACCGAGCAGATGGAGCACAGCATCCCGGCCAGCTTCTTCAGAACCATGGGCTATTTGCAGGACACGGTGGAGAAGGTCATCCGGCAGTAAGGGCTTTCCACGAGCCCCTGCTGCTCCTCGAGGAGACTGAGGAGAACAGGCGGTGCCAGGAAGAATGCGTGCCTGCCCCTGGCCCTGGGCACCCCGAGACCAGTAAAACCAAACACAGGGGAATTTATAGCAGCACCAACGAGTTCACCATGGATCCCACACACAACAAAATATGGTGAAGAAATTTACTCCGTTACCCTTCAAAGCGGAATCAAAACCGTGTACCTCGAGCTGCAGAATGAACGCTTTCAAAACAGGACGGATGAAGTAGCGGCCGGAGCCCCCGGGGGCTGCACCCCAACCTGGAAATCAATAGCTCTGTCCCCTCCATTGCCCCCTTGAGCCCCAGTTTAGTTTCAAAAGGAGTGTCAGGTCACCAGCCCAGGATTCTGGTTTTCCCTGAGAATGGGGTGCCGCTGCATGGAGAGGCCTTGCTACCCAACCATCTCAAGTTGACCTGTGAGAGCCAGGCCGGATGCCTCGGCTCCCCGCAGTCCAGGCCCAACTGCCAGCCCCTTTCTGCCACCCCCCTGCCTCCGCTGGGGCTCTTAGTGGGGTTTTCGGATCACATTGACTCCTTGGTTACAGGGGTGCAAAGGTTCCGAGACACCCTGAAAATGCCCTACAGGCTGGAGCTGAAGAATGAGCCGAGCAGGACGGGTCTAAAGCACATCATCATCAACGGGAGCAATGTGGCGATTACCTAGGGGCTGAAGAAGTTCTTTTCTTGCTGAGGAATCACCATGGTGGTTGGTCGAGTACTTCTGGTACCTGGGGAACCCCGCAGTGGAGGACCAGGTGCAACCCCCATGTCACTGAGCAACAATCCTGACGCAGCTGCAGGAGCTGGGCATCCTGTCCCTAACTCCCCGCCTTATCCCCCATGCCCCCACCCCCATGGTCTTCAGGGAGTGGATGGCTTCCCAGGATGGCAGGTTCCTACTACACTTACGGACAAAATTGGTGGCATCATTGTAACAAATGACAACTTCAGAGAGTTTGCAATGGTGTCAGTCCCCTCCACACTTTCTGGAGAGAAATCATTCCAAAAAGGCTGCTCCAGTACATCTACGTGTGGGACATATTCATGGTTCCCGATGACCCTCTGGGAAGGAGTGGACCCCGATTAGAAGAGTTTCTTCAGAAGGAAGTCTTCCTTAGGGACCTGCAGCCCCTGCTCCCCGCCCTGCCAGTGTGGACATGTTCGACCCCAGCTTCCGGGGCCTCAGCACCCAAGCCGCCAGGACCAGCCACCAGCCCCCTCCCCCAACCTGCTCAGGCCCAGGACCCCCTACTCGGCCACTGGCTACCTCAGCAGCCCCTCTCCCCCCTGGGGCCCGGCCTGCCCGGCCTCCCACCCAGCATGCCCGGCCTCCCACCCAGCATACCCCTGCCTGCCCAGTGGTCCTCAGCCGAGCCCAGGAGCTGAGGGAGGGCCTGCTGAAGATTGTCCCTGACTCGAAGCAGAGGCTGAAGATCCACCGGACCTGGTGGCTCACCTCTACAGGAAGGATCTGAATACACCGTTGGCCATGGTGCTGGACTGAGATCGGGCTGCAGGCCACACACTGTGAAGAGGTGGACGGGAGAGGAGTGGACCCGATTTGTGTATAAAGCCTGGGCTTTCGAGCCAACTCTTTTTTATATAATGATGCTGCTATCAGAATGCCGTTTCCTGTGGGAGGAGAGTCCTTCTCTGCCTGCTCAGACTGTTTCCTAGCAGTGACTCGAGTGTATTGACATTTTTATGTTTTTCAAACTATTTTTCTTAAAGCTGAGAATATTGACAAATGAATATGATTAACCTTTCCAAACAAAACAAAACAAAAATATATTTTATTGATTTTTTACACAGAGGAAGGGAGAGGGACAGAGAGTTAGAAACATCAATGAGAGAGAAACATTGATCAGCTGCCTCCTGCATACCTCCTATTGGGGATGTGCCCACAACCAAGGTACATGCCCTTGACCGGAATCAAACCTGGGACCTTCAGTCCATGGGCTGATGCTCTATACAGTGAGCCAAACTGGTTAGAATTTTATATTTCTTTATAAAGAAAAGAAGAAAACAAAACTTTAAATATCTACTTTAGTTTAGACACCACAAACCTGAATGTTGTGGAAGAAAATGAGTGTGTTATGTGCATACGTTTCAGTTTTTATATGTGGCATGTTCAGTGAGGAAAATAACTAATATATAACATATGGAAGATCGTCTATATTCTAAAAACTTGCACCTTAGTTTGAAAATACAGAATCAGCTGAGACCAGTTTGGCTCAATGGATAGAGCGTCGGCCTGCGGACTCAAAAGTCCCAGGTTCGATTCCGGTCGGGGGCATGAACCTTGCTTTAGGGCACATCTCCAGTGTGGGGTGTGCAGGAGGCGGCTGATCGATGTTTCTTTCTCATCGATGTTTCTGACTTTCTATCCCTCTCCCTTCCTCTCTGTGAAAAATCAATAAAATATATTTTAAAAAATACAGAATCATATAGGTGTGTGTGTGTGTATGTGTGTGTGTGTGTGTGTATCTAGGAAACATTTTAAAGTGTGATAAATGTTTCTATATTTATTGATTTTTTTTTTTTTAACAGAGAGGAAGAAAGAGGGATAGAGAGTTAGAAACATTGATGGTACTGAGTTCTAATCAGGGCCATGCAGGAGACAACCAATTGGAAACATTTTAAAGTGTGATAAATGTTTCTATATTTACTAGTAGATGCCTTGATGTGCTAATTGGACACTGTTCTGTTGCAAACTGAGGTCAATAGTTATAATCTTTCCTTCCCACAAACAGAGTTGGAAGGTAAGATTATTGATAAAATCCATGACATTATATATATATATATATATATATATATATATATATATATATATTTGATTTAAAAACAGAGAATAACAAACTTTTTCATTTCTAAAGTATAGAGATTTTGAAGCAGATATCTTCCTTATCCTCTACATGTCTTAAGCAAATTCAACTTTACGTTCTGATCCATTTAAAAATAAACTTTCCTTCAGCTCACTTGTTTCCAAATGGTGAATTTTTAAGAAATAGTAGTTCCTCTACTGTCATTCTCTTTATCTATGAAGAATGATTTTGTTTTTTGTATTTTTCCAGAATCAGGTCTAGATTAGAAGTGTCATTGAGCAACTTTGTGTCACCAGCAATTTTGAGCACATTTTTGGGCTCAAAGTTTACAAAAGTGAACTTATTCCTTTGCAAAGTGGTGATTATGCCTTTTGTGGTGAAACAGAAGGTCTTGCAGACTGTCAGGCGCTTCCTCCCTCCTGAAAGCTGCCCTTGGAGGTGTTCACGTCTGTGTGTTCATTTATGACTCCAAGGGAAGAGGAATCAGGACTTTCTGTTTATTAACGGTATTTACACAATTAACATAATTGCAGTACTTGCCTAACGTGCGGTAAATATTTGGAAGTTGTTACTCTAGGCTACTGAGTCCTGGAAGACAGCATCTGAGCAAAAATTTCCTTTATGGCATTTATAATCTTCCATAGGAGTTTTGGCAACATTATAAAGGCCTGCTTGCCACCATGGTGCTCGCTGACACCGAAAGGAAAAATGAGCAGTCTTCTAACTTTGTTTATCCATTGACGCTCCTGATTCCAATGAAATCAAGTCCCTCAAACGAGGAAGCAATTAGAATATGCTGATTTCCAGGGTGTAAGAAAGGAAATGGGTACTTTGCTTGTATTCCATATGACAGGGTGATCAGTAAGTCCGCATTGCCACCTTAATTATTGAAACAAAATTGCACATAACCTTCTAAACACCCCAAATTCATTGCTGAAGCTTAGATTTCCATGCAACACATGCTTGTTTGGAGCCCATTTCACATAACTTTAAATAAGAAATATAAGTAGGAGAAGAAAACTTTTTTTTTCCTCCTGTAGTTTTTTTTTTACATGTCTAATGATTAAATTCACATGAAATATTAACAGGAGAAAAATAAATTTAATTTTGAATGTATAGGCACTCAGAAAAATATGAGACTCAAAGAAGTGACCAAAGCATGCAGCTTTTATATATATTTTTAAAACAAAGAAACAATAAATATGTGAAGAATTGACATGACAAAGGGGTTTGGGTTTGGGATCTGGAAAATAATGAAGGATTAACAAGGTTCCCTTCTTGGCTTTGAAATCCCTGCCTTTGGTGATGAGGGTGACTTCTGCCCTCCTGGTATAGGAGGATTATCTTTTACATAGGATGTTTATCTCTGTTTTCAGGGGGACAAAGGAGGCTCACCGGGTCCTTGCAACAGCTGTTTCTTAAGAAACTGTAGTTCAAAATAAACAATATGTTATCAGTGAGGTGTTCCCTGTGTCCTCACCTGTCTCTGGTAGACATGGAGCTCTTGGGGTGCTGCAGGAACTAGAATTTCCCGAGGCCCCTATGGGAAGATGAGGTATCGTGAAAAGCTTTATTGATGATGTAACATTAAGGGAGTTTCCCTCCAAGGAGTAGGGATCACCAGGCCAATGATGTTTGATAGACCTTGGATCTCATTTTATCTAAGGTAGATGCAGCTACCTCACCAGTGAAAACTTGGCCTTCAAATCAAAATAAAAACTGTGGTCTCTAGATTCAAATGGGGCTGATATAATAAAACTTTGCATATTTGGGAGTAATGGGAAGGGGAACTCTGAATTGTAAAAAGTTGTTATTATAAAAATATAGACCTGAGAAAGAAAACACCTACTAAGACAGGCCTGGTGGCTAACTGGGCTCAAAATTTTAAAACAGAACCTAACAGCCATTTCTACACAAGGAAACTCTTACACAAACTGCACTTCAGGGAGAGACTTGTACTGAACTACTTTCCTCTGCACTGGACTGCCTGCCTGTATTGTGTTTCCAGTATCTGAGTCAGCCCTTGTAAAGGTTTCCTGGAATCCTATTTCAACCAATAGGACTGAGGCTTTCCCATCTAATCAGAGCTGCACAGCTATTACATCCTTCCCTCCCCCTATATCAACATCTTCACTGACCAATCAGAACAGCTCATTTCTGATTCATCAGGACAGTGCCTTTTAGACAAATCAAACTGCAAGAATTTGGAGTCCTCATTTGCATGATGATGGATCCATCAGGGAACCGGAGCAGGGGCTTCTGTCTATATAAGCCATCTCCCCTTTGGCTTGGAGACCCCACTTTCCCTTTCCACATAAGGCTGTTGTTTCCCTGACTGAGCTGAAAATATCTTGCCAGAGCAGAGTGAAGCAGACCAGTGCAGGACAGAGCAGATTGGCACAGAATGGAGCAGACCAGAGCGAGTAGATCAGTGCAGCACAACATAGAGCAGGCCAGTGAGGTGAGGAGTGCGTTGTCTAGCACCTGGTCACCTGGCCCAAGGGCTACCTCACACCTGAGCTGTTTTCACAGCCATGCTATCTCACAATTGAACTGTTTTGCACTGAATAAAGTTTCTTTCTCCATGGCACTCCAAGTTGGGGATTACTGTTTGGGTTGAATTGGAACCAACAACCATTGGCTGAGAAGAATGATCAGAGGAATGAGTTTTTCTGACATTCAAGAATAACACAGGTTAGGAAGGATCCCCAGTCCTTGCTTTTGTCTCATGTGGAGCTCCTTGCTCAAAGGTGTTGTGAGCGGAACTCAGGGAATTTAGTCTGTTTGTGTTCTCTCTCAGCTCTGCTTCCTTTTCTGCAGCTTTCTGGTTTTAGCCCTCAAATATTGATGTTTTCTTTCTCCTCTGGGAGACTTTTCCATTTTCAGTGGCTTTGGTTTTAGGTAGGTGCTCATGAATTCTTTCTGGCCAAACTTGATCAATTTTGAAAAAGAAGAGGAACATCCACAAAGTGTGAGTAAAGGGGAATTCTGGAATAAGCCCCATGGTTTGGAAGACCCTGTTTATCACAAATTTAGACACACCAAGTAGATACATTAGAGCAGTGATTCTCAACTTTTCTAATGCGTGACCCTTTAATACAGTTCCCTCATGTTGTGGTGACCCCCAACCATAAAATTATTCTCTACAACAGTGAGAACCGCTAGCAGGGTTGCCTAAGACCATCGGAAAACACAGATATTTACATTAAGACTCATAACAGTAGCAAAATTACAGTTATGAAGTAGCAATGAAAATAATTTTGTGGTTGAGGGTCACCACAACATGAGGAACTGTATTAAAGGGTCTTGCGCGGCATTAGAAAGGTTGAGAACCACTGTATTATAATGAAGGCGCATCTCTGTCTCTCGAGTTGTGGAGCTCAGTACAATGCTTCTTTACATCTCTTGCCTTCTCTCCTTGAAACAAAACATCCCCAACCATGTCTGCGTGCTATGTGGCTTATGAGAGATATTAACGATTTCAGCCTGTAGGAAGAATTTGAATGGTAAAAATGCAAAGGTAAGAAACATTAACTCATGTTTTTGATGAGGCTTCTTTTGAGAGTCTATTTTCTCCTCTTCATGTTTCAGTTTATGAATCCAGAAATACTTATGAAATTGACAAGGGATTTCTGATAGTTTGTACATGGTTGCTTAATATTGCTTTTCAGCATTATAATCTCTATCACTTACATTTTATATACATAGATCTAGATGTAATATTGGTGTAATATAGATGTAATTTTGTACATTGGCAACTAAATGGACACTGAATGTTAGAATTGCAAAATAAATTTCTATTCTAATAATAGCCTAGGTGGTCCTCACGCCCTGACGCCATGATGCCCTGACGCTGTCATAAGATGGCTGTGTGCACAGCAGAGGTGGGGCCTTGGCCTCTGTGCAGGAGGCCTGGGTGTCCTGCGGCTCCACTGGCGCAGAGGAGTCAGGTTGTGGCGTCTCTGCAGCCTTGCGTGGAGAAGTCAGGTCACAGCAGAGAATCCCCACTGCCTCACGCAGAAGTGGCGGGTCTGGCACCCCATCACCTTGTGCCGCGGAGGTGGGTATCAGTGTCCTTGCCACCTCACGGGAAGGAGGTGGGTCCCGTGGCTCTGAGCACCCAGGAGGTGGGACCCCAGGCTCCAGCCTACCTCTTTGGGGCAATCCATCGAGGAGCCCAGGATGGGTGGGTGGAGCCTATCTCTTTGGGGCAATGGATCACGGGGCAATGGATCACGGGGCTCCTGCACTGTGAGAGGGCACAAGCCAGGCTGAGGGATACCCCCCAGTGGAGGAATTTCATGCACTGGGCCTCTAGTGTTTAATAAGACTAATTATATTTTATTTTATATTATATAATATAAAATATTTTTAAAATATTAAATTAAAATCTATCTTTATGCAACTTCTATTTGATACTTTGATATTCAGTAATGATTTTTATTTTGCCTTTGATTTCTATAGTAATTTTGAATATATTAGAAGAATATCACTGTTTTTGAGAAAAAAATGTATGAATAATTTTAATTAAAAACTTTTATTCCCTATTTTCAATAAAGATACATATAATTTCTATATATTTTGAATGTCATTACACTTTATTTTAAATTTATTATTGTTGGTAGAACATAAAATATGTGAAAATTTTTACTCTAACAGCATAATTAGCAATTTGCTAAAATGTAGGCAAGAAATAAATACATAATAATTTATAAGCCATATAGGTTTTTTATTAGTCACACAAACATCACTGTCTCATCAATAGGACATTCAGATATACAGAATAGTGGTTAAATTCAGTCTTTTAAAATATATTGCCAAATTTCAGTTTTATAAAAACCATAGTTTTACACAATCTTTTCAGTTTTGTTATTATGACTGTATTTGTTAAGGTAAGAGGATAAAACATACTTCATTCAACAGGTTGATTTTTACCTTTTAAATACTCCAATAAGTGATATACGGGCCTCTTCTGTTCTGAAAAAGAGAAAAGCAGCCCAGGCATGTGAGAGCTGGCTGCAGGTGGCTAGGAGCTGACCTCGTCCTTACAGCGAGGCAGTGGTGTTCTCAGTGGAACATAGACAATGCCATCCAACACCACCATCGGACAAGGTCCCTCAATGACCATGATGGAATGAAACAGAAACACATCACTAGGGAATCGTTCTGCCAACAAGAACTTTTCCCAAACTGAAAAATAACCAAACATTTCCCTCTCTTAGTTATTCTGAGAGATTGCTAGTTACTTATCAATATAACTTACTTTTCACTCTCTTTGCATTTTCTACACTATAAGAATTTTTAAGAATCCCAAAGATAACACACCTGTTTCCTGAGGGCATCCAATCCTGAGCAAAGTCTCTCTTTCTTTCTTTCTTTCTTTCTTTCTTTCTTTCTTTCTTTCTTTTTCTTTCTTTCTTTTTTTTTATTTCTTTACTTCTTTATTTCTTTATTTTTAAAAAAATTTTAGCCCTAACTGATTTGACTCAGTGGATAGAGTGTCAGCCTGCGGACTAAAGGGTCCCAGGTTTGATTCTGGTCAAGGGCATGTACCTCGGTTATGTGTGCAACCCCAGGGATTGATGTTTCTCTCTCATCAATGTTTCTAACTCTCTATCCCTCTTTCTTCCTCTCTGTTAAAAAAAAATCAATAAAATATATTTTAAAAAATTTAAAGTGATTTCAGAGAGGAAGTGAAAGAGATAGAGAGATAGAAACATCAACAATGAGAGAGAATAATTGATTGGCTGCCTTCTGGTGATTGAGCCCACAACCCAGTCATGTGCCCTGACCAGGAATCAAACTGTGACCTTCTGGTTCATAGGTTGATGCTCAACCACTGAGCCATGCCAGCCAGGCTAGTCCCACTTTCTTAAACTCTTCTCAAAATCATTTAACACAAGCTCAAGTCCTGTAAATTCCATCTCATATCCTCTTAATAAGAAAGCCCATGTTCCTCATGGTGAATATGCTCCCTTATTAAAATGAGTCAATAATGCTAACACACTACAGACACCTTTGTGCTGGCTTTTGGCTGGAGGGATTTGCCAGCACTTTTTCTCTAGGACCAGCAAATATTAAGAAAGATACATCCGGCCTGGAATGTGGATTCCGAGTCTAGTTCAGCTTCCTCTCTAGCTGGAGTTGCTGTTTCCTCCCTGGTTACCAAGGACAAAACCCATCTCCAAGGTCATGACTGATTCTCCGCAGATAGCATGAGAGGAAAGGAAATTTCTTCCGTTAAAATAACTTCAATCCTGAGGCTGATTATAGGGAAGCATGTGCCTATGTGACCAGAAGGTTGTAAACTTCATCTTGGGTTTCCTGGTTCTGAGATGTGCCATCTACATGGTGGTGGTTTCTGATTTGAGAGAGAATGTGGGCATGTGGGGGTACTTACAGAGAAAGGATAAACAGAGCCACATCTGGCTTCTCTACCCTTTGCTGTGAGACAGCCTTTGCTTGAAATGGATGTTCTTACTTAAATATTTTTGCTATATTGTATTCTTTTCCTGCAATAAACTGCAGATTTGTTATCATAAAACTTCAGCCCTGTTTCTTGTGAAATGATAAAGCTGGTGGTTTAATTGTTCATGGAAGAATTCAATAAATATTTATTAAGAACCAGTTATGTGCTAGTCACTATAATAATTACTGAGAACATAAGCAGTGAATAAATGGGCAAAAATCCCGGGTTCATGGTACTTACACGCCATAGAACATTATGACTCTTTGCTGAGCTTGGTTTATATTAATGGAGTTTTTATGTTAGATGCAAATGGCTCTTAGTCATTTTGGATGGGTAACACCAACTGAATGAAGAGCTTTTTGATGACCAGTCAGTCTTACTCCACTCCACCCCTCTGTGCCCATCCCCTTTCTGAAGATGGGGAGGATGTTTTAAGTTTTAAAGCACACGAAGTCAAGGGCTAAATTCTCTGAATGGTGGTCTCTTTTAAGTAGTTTAGAGTTATTTGTTATCAGCATTATGTATCTGTACATGACTTATTTATTAAATTCAAAAAGTTGGTTTCAGATTAAATATGGCTATATTTACTTCTAACATCTTGCTGGCACTACTTAAGGAAATCAGAACTTTTCTTTGTAGCTAAAAAGGTAATCTTAATTCTTGCATTAGTAAGTTTATCATAAAAATCTAAAATAATAAAATCCAAATTTAATTCAATGTCAAAAATTTGTATTGAATACCTTCTATGGGGAAAGATAGTATCTTTCTCTTCTGAAGGTTAAAAAGCATTGCAAACATTAAACATTAGTGGACATTTTTAAGATAATGCCTAGATTTGATCAATAAATTGCTGGTATGTATATCTTACTATATAGAAAACAACATTTTTAGTAATGACTCATATATAATAGTGTCTGCAATGTGGTTTCAATTAAAACTCTAGTCCTCATCTGCTAGTAACTTTCTCCAAATTTAATCTTTTGGGTTGAAATTTTCCATGCCTGGTTTAAGCTCAAAGGCATTTAAAAATTATTTTTTTTAAAGTTGCAAGGCAATTCCTTTGGCTATCATATATGCCTCTTCTAATTTCAATGCAGGCAAGAGAAACAAAAAAAAGAGAAAGATTTTGGTATTTGTGTGGTCAACTAGAACCATAGAAGGCCTGATAGCCTAAATGTAAGGTCATTTTATTAAGGTTGTTTCCTTAGGTAACTGAAGTAGGCTCACTGTTAATCTGGTATGGCTTTGTGTTTGCAGGAACTATTTCTTTACCTGATCCTTAGAAATTAGGTTCCATGATATTTGAATAGCTATGTTTAGCTGATTCTTGTGATGATGGCATATAATACCTTTTCTCTGAAGCTCTTGGAATAGGAGTTCCATGATCCATGTAGCAAATGTGTTATTTATGAAACTAAAGTGGCTTATCACCACAGAATATGGATGATTAAGTCTTTGGGGAACTACAAAAAGCTTTCCCTGGCTTGTCACGTTGCCAAATGTGGAACTGTTCTGCTGACATTATTTTTGTCCTAGGATATCTAGAAATGAAGCTATAAGTACACCTTCTCCCCATTCAGAAAGAAAGAATAAGCATGCAGCCCTCACAGAGATGGTTGGTAGTTGAGGCTTATTGGTGTATGAGACTAAACAGCATTCTTGAGGACAAAATAATGAGGGGGAGCACAGGCAGGAATTCCTCTCGGGCCAACACAAAATAAAATGAAATATCCTGTTTCTTACAGTTTCATGTGTCTTGAAGCTTCACCTCACACTTGATTTAAACTCTATTCTTATCTTAAATGTCATTAGAAAGTCATCACTTTTGAAATTGTATAGCTTGATGTTTACCTAAAACACACACACACACACACACACACACACACACACACACACAACCCCACATCAAATTGCCCCAAAGGCATTTAAAAAGATGATATCTTAAGTATCCTCTTTCTAAAGCCATGCTTGTGAATGTATATACAATAACTGGTTTACGTGCTTGTCTATTCTCTCTCTCTCATGTAGACATATACATATACATTCATGTAGATTCAAAATTTTCCACAAGGAACAAAAGAAATCTCATAATCAAAAACAACATTTTTTCTGGATTCATGCCAAGGCACCGGATCCTTGTTCTTTTCCAGTTGATTTATCTTAATGATACTCTGTCAGGCAAAAGCCTTTATGAATTCTGCATAATGTCCTATTCAATTATAGCAGCATGCTTGCCTCAGCTTTGCAAGGCTAAGCTTGAGATGATTTTCCTTTCTAAGAATCTCTTCCATGAGCAGTGATAAAATAAGACCAGTTTTTGCTGGAAGAAAGCAATTAACAAGAAATTCCTTTCCTTTCCTTCCTTCCTTCCTTCCTTCCTTCCTTCCTTCCTTCCTTCCTTCCTTCCTTCCTTCCTTCTTTCCTTCCTTTCTTGTCTTTCTTTCTTTTTAAAACTTGTGCTTAGAAAAATTAAATCTGGACACCTTTTACCAACATTTTTTTAAAAATTTAGTTTTTCATTTCTTTCTACAGTTCAGTTAGATATAGGTCTTAGAACTATGCTTTGTATTAGTTTTATGTGTAAGACAACAGAATTCATTGTTAAAATGTTCCCTCTCAGCCTCCCCCATCTATAGAGAAGCATAGAAAGGGCTCAGGGTTGCTCTGTAATAGTGCTCTCTGATAGAACTTTCTGAGATAATGGAAATGTTTTATAACATGTTCTGTGAAATATGGTAATCCCCAGCCACTTGTGACTGTTGAGCATTGAAAATGTGGCTAGTGTTACTGAGGAACTGAATTTTAAATATTATTTGAATTTAACTCAAATTTAAGTAGCTACCTATGGCTATGAGCTACTCATATAGCACAGGTCAATAGAATTTAATTCTAGAAAACTGCACTGAGGTTTGGCAAAAACCTATTCTTATAACAAACTACCCCAAATATAGTGCCTTGAAACAATAATGTATTATCTCTCACGATTCAGTGAGTTGACTGCTCAGCTAGACAATTCTCATGTGTTATCAGTTAGATATCAGTGGGGGCTAGAATCATCTGAAGGCTCAACTGCACTAATGTTTAAGATAGCTTCTCATTCCATACCTGGTGGCTAGAACTAATTTGTATGGAAAGAGCGGGGGACTGGCCAGACATCTCTCTTTCCATGGAGCCTCTTTAGGTACCAAGCTTAGGTTTTGTCACAGCATGACAGTCTCAGGAAATTGAATTTCTTACATGGTGTCTGGCTTTCCCCAGAGTGGGTAGGTGAAGAAACAGGAAGTAGGTGCTGCCATGTTCTTCCAGCTTGGAAACTGCCCACCTTAACTTCTATGATCTATTGCTCAGAGCAATCACAGAGCCATGCCAGATTTAAGAGGAGATGGCCTAGACCTTTCCTTGGGTGGAAAGGAGGTAAAAACTAATGTGAGCATTTTTAGTTATCCACAGCTCTTCTGTAGTGTGGCATATTTTCTCCTAAATTCATCCAATAGAAATATGAAGGCTAACGCCTCTTCTTTTCTTCTCTACTTGACCAATAAAGTAATAAAGTAAAAATGACCAGAGCAAAGAATTTTGTGCTTATGATGAGGCTTTTGATGATGTTTAAACTGAACTGGCGACCTAATATGTGAGGAGAAAGTCATTTTACTTTAAGTCAGGACTCAGCTTCATGTGAGGAGCAAACACCATTGATTACAGTCATTTTCATGGTTCTGAGATGATTGAGAACATCAAATTCTGGCTAAAAGTCCTCTTCACACTGTATCCATGTAAGTGTTGTCTTTATCTGTGAATATATAATGACTAGAGGCCTGGTGCATGAGATTCATGCACTCTGGGGGTCCCTCAGCACAGACTGTGCCCTTTTGCCATCCAGAAGCCCTCAGAGGATGTCTGACTGACAGCTTAGGCCCACTCCCAGTGTAGGGAGTGGGCCTAACCCATCAGTATGACATCCTTAGCACTGCTGCAGAGGTGGGAGAGGATGTTGCCATTGCTGCTGTGCTCGCCAGTTGAGAGCCCTGCTTCTGGCTTAGCTGTGCTCCCTCAGTGTGCATCATAGTGACTAGTTATTCCACAGTTGGGTCGATTTGCACATTAGCCTTTTATTATATAGGATTGTTTTAATATTTTTGTTTTGTTAATGCAGCTTTAGTGTTTGGAGTTTTCTTTTTATTAAAGCTTCCTTCCACCACCCCCTGCCACATTCAGCATCAAATTAATTTAAAAATTAATAATTCTATCTTAACAAAAATTCATTGGCTTCTGTAAGTGCATAAGCTTGGTGTTCTTTGGATTTCTCATGTTGCCCTACAGACAAATTGGCTCATTTGATTTGTGTTTCATGTTACATTCAAAACATTTCTTCAGTTTTAACATAAACTTTCTTCAACTTTAAAACATCTGCATGCATATCCTGCTGTCAGCTTCCACCTGTTTTGTCCAAGAAAATTAAGGTGAACATTACTTGTTTTTCCCCAAAGGCTGACTGTATTCCAGGACTGCTGTTAATAATTTGAACTTGCCATTGAGCATTAGTCAAAAATGTTCACAGGACACTGGGCGATGACCTGGGTCTAAGTCTCTGAGTCATGGAGAGGGTCAGCAATTCCATCACATGGAAAACTTTCAGTTTAGTCTTGGAATTGCTCTCAGACCTTGTTGCCACACAGTCAGATGCCTTCCAGCAGCTCTCTGGTACTGCTTTTGCTTGGTTTCTTGCTCTTTGTTGCTTAAATATTCATGGCAGAGAATGTGTCTTGGATAATTCAATTCAGCAAGACTTCAAGATCTGTATTGCAGAAGGAAGTCTGGCTGGGTAGGACTTCCTTGGTGCACACAGCACTGATCAAGGGAGTATGCTTTTCAGCACTGTTTGGGGCCAGGTTAAGGGGTGATTGTGATTTTTTGATCCATCCACTCCTTTCTTTCCCCCTGCTGTCATCCCCATTCTGATCCCATAGGAGGTTCCATAACCCTGTTCCATTAGGTTTGCATTGGTCTGCTTCAGGTCCATTTGCTCTGGCAGCTGTGTTGGAGGCTCTGGCCCTCATTGTTATGAAAAGCCATGGCTTCTGGTACCCGGCAGGGTCTTCTTAGCACAGAGAGAATGGGGTGAATAACGCCATTAGTAGTTTGGGACAGGAGATGTTTGGTGGAATGGGGAAATCAGTATCTACGAACTAAAATGCAATTTATCATTCCCATAAATTGCAACATCTCTCCATCCTCAAAACCACCCTCTAGTCCAGACCATCAGCAACTTAACCACTCATCTCCCTTCCCCAGCTACTTCCACAGTGATCATTTGAAACTGTGTATCTGATCACACCACTCTCCTGTTCCCAATACTTCCCATTGCTTTTGGCATAAAGTCAAATGTACTTACCTTGATCAGAAAAGTGTCTGTGCGTCCAGACTCATTGCTCACCATCCCTCACACCATCACTCAGCTCCAACCACATTGAAGATTTGCAAGTAGCACTAACAGATATTATCTTTGCTACTCAGGGCTTTTGCTCATGTACATGTTCCCTTTTCCAGGAAAACTCTTCTCCCACTCCTTTAGCTAACCCCAATGCTTGTCTTGGGAAGTCTTAGTTTAGAGATAGCTTCCTCCAGGATATCCCCTTTTGTGTCTCTGCAGACTAGGTTTGGCCCACTGTTGTATACACCCTTTCGTTTTCTTCAACAGGCTCACTGCATGCACATCTTCGACTCTGCATCTGCTTTCCCCTAGGTTTGGCGACGCAGGAACACTTATTCATTGCAGTGTCCTCAGAACATCATGTAGTGTTTGGACCAGAATAGGCAGTTAATAGTTACTGAAAAAATGGAATAAATTCCACATCATCGAAACAGCTCTGATAAAACCTTATTGTTGAACATGACTTTCAAATAAGAAATTGTAGTGTGAATAACTGTCACCCTGAAAACAACTCTGGAACAAGAGATTTTATTTGTGTTGAAAGAGTTATCATACCCCCTACCTTTGGGTTCAATGCTTGCAATAAGGAATCATCTTTGCAACGCATTTTAAAAATTCACAGTGGTAACACTGCCTGAGATATGTTTAGATAACTTTGGTAACTAGGTATAAAGATCGTAAGTCAAAAGTGACAGAAAGAAAGGAACTCTTCTTTTGTAGGAAGCCTTGATCCTCCTTCCACTTTGCTAGACCCTGCTGTGTGCACATTGTGCCTGGCCAAAACCCCAGCTTTACATGAAAGGGCTTCATCAGTTTTTAACAAACCATATGGTAAAAACATCTACACATACACATATTTCTCCTGATACCTTCAGGCGCTGCTAAGCAGCTGGTATTAATGAATAAGAATGGCCATTGAAATCATGGTATGTTGTTGCTAGGAAGAAACAGTTTATAGCCAGAAGAATTATAGATTACTAGGCAAGAACACACAGAAATAAAAGGGATGTGTGATTTCTGCATTTCATCTAGATTGGGCCACCTGTGCTGCTGAAGGCAATGCAATGCTGGGCTGATTAGCAAGTGTTAATTCTATTCCTACTGATGGTGGTCCTGGGAGATGGGGCCCATACCTTCGATTCTTACAACATTATTCAGGGCCACTGACCCTAGCTGAAGCCTCTGAGGGAGCTATGAAAAGATTCCCTGCTAAACAACAACATTTTGTAATGTTGTTTCTAGTTTTTCCATCTTTTCTTAGAAAAAAAATATTTGTTTCCTCCCACTATCTACATTAAAATTTTTATTTAAATCCTTCTCTAACCTTTTAAGAGACTCAATTCCTACCATAGCCCAGATGTAGGAATTTCCGCCTGTCTTCATTTCAGCTTCATACAAACTTTGGTGCAAAACTCAACCCTTTCACAAAAAAAATAAAAACAAACAAAATCTCCACACTTTTTAAATAGGTTTTAAATTATTTTGCATTTGACTTTGCAACAACATGGTTAACATAGCTCCAATGTTTCATTTAGTGCTCTGGCCTCTGGCTTCATCTGCTTCATCCTTTGCCCAATGCTGTGCTCAGTTCCTAGGACCCTTCTTGTTCTCTCCTATTATTCACAGCAGGGCCCCCTTTTAGCAGGAGACCTTGCTGATTTTGATCCATAGGCTTTACAAAAAGTTTTTACAGCACAGATTGCTGACCAACAATAGATATGATACTAGTAAAATGTCTCTAATCTTTTCACTGTAAGATGCCAGAACTGGTGTCTCCTCTTCCTTCTTTGTCTCCATTTTGTTTCCTCCAATCTCTTATTTGCTGCCAATTTGTTTTTATTTATTATTTGGCTTGAATGATTGCTTTTACGGTTTCAGAAATAAAATAAATAGAGAAGAGTTTGAGTGTGAAGCTTCTCCTTCTTATTATAATTCTTTTTGTATAGTTGGCAAAATTATAGTATAAAACAATTATTCTCAAAGTGCTTAAGCTGGTCCTATACACATATGTGTGTGGGAGCATTCCATCTTTCCCCCAGGCCATAGTTAGCAAGAGTTTCACCTTATTCTTCAGAACTTAAGCTGTTCTAGAATATTGTAAAAAGATTATCTAAATAGACAGAAAAGATAGGAACCAAATCCATTCTCAGAGTTTGGTCAGATATATGTAAATTCTGCATGGCAGCTTTTAAGCTAAGTCCTAAGTCACTGCAGGGAACTTGTTATCAGAAGTGGATGAAAAGGGTAGCTATCTTGGCTTTCCTTCTATATTGATTTCAGAGCAAGCGAGGGATAGAGACATCATTGATGAGAGAGAATCACCAATTGGCTGTCTTCCTACTGGAGGTCAAGCCTGGAATCCAGGCAAGTGCCCTGATCTGGAATTGAACTGGGACCTCCTGGTTCATGGGTCAACACTCAAACAATGAGCAACACCAGCTAGTTATCTTGACTTTTAAATAGAGGCTACTAAGAGCGTTATGTATGTTTTAGTTTTTGCTATTTCCGTTAATATAAAATCCAATAAAGGAATCTTTGGACATACAACCAAGCCAGAATCCCAAAGAGTGTCCAGAAAGTTAGAGGGGTGTGTGAAAGCTGAAATCAAATTGGATGATAGAGTTATGGAAAATAGATCTAGATCTAAATGGCTGAAGGGTGGGATTTTGATGTTTGCAGAGAAAGAGAGGTCTGGGCTGAAGATCCTATGGGGATGGGAGCTAGAGTTGAGTACCCTTAATATGCAATAAAAACAGCCAACATTTAATGAGCACTTGCTATGTATCAGGACACTGTCTGAAGCACTATAACCTTTAAAAAATCTTAATACTTTAGATTATATACCTATGAAGTATGAAGTATATAAATTATTCTCTTTTGAAACCAGGAGTCATGAACGTATAATTTAAGAAAAAAAATTCTCCATGGGGGAGTTAAATATCAGAGTAGACACACTTGAAGGGAGAACTAGCTACAAAATTTATTTGAGAATATTATATAACAGAGACAAAATAAGAGAAAAAATGAAAAAATGCAAAGTAAAAATTATATAAATACAAATAAAAAGTAAGAGAAATAGATGCCAGTATGAGATAATCTAATACACATGTAATATGGGTTCCAAAAATTCAATGAGATTAATGGAGAATTTTGGTTGGCTGTAGAATAATGATGACCACCAAATCCAGACCTCTCTACAAACTTTTTTCCAAAACTGTAAAATAAAAAGAAATAAAACAAGGGAGCCATACATGCTCCATGCCTCGATATTTCTAAGAAACAGAGAATATCACAAGCTTCAAGTTACCTGTAAGTAGAGAAAGAAATAATACCAATTTAAACAGGGCTGACAATGGAGTTCTGACTGCCACTTCTTGTCTGTGGGTACCCAAAGTGGGAGAGACAAACTCGATGGGCATAGATGTAGCACAGAGTCAAAATTTCCTCTGAAAAAAGAAAAGACCAACATTGAGGGCTAAATGTTGAACCAAGGTCTGAGATTTTGTTCACAACAGCAATTACAAAGAACAGACTTGAATGTGCGTGAAACTGGAGGTAACAGCCTTGTAGAAGCATTGCTTCTGGGGCAAAAGAGGTAAACAGAGAAAAGGAGCCATGAGAAAGTGGAAGAAAAGGAAAAGAAGGAAGTAAGAGGAAAGAATTAAGAACCTTACAGAAATTAAAAGAAAAAGAAAAAAAAGCCAAGCCAACTCTTTCCTTTCATCCAACCAATGTCATTCATTAAAGAAACTGCACATCACTCTAATGACTGAAGAGGGTGATTTTGAACTAGAAATTCTAATGCTGCACAGAGGAAAACCAAGACAAACTCCATAGGAAGGTGCTGTAAAGAGAAAATAAAAAGTGAATTAAAACTATTTTAACTGATGAAAATTCCTCCCAAAGAATTAATAAGTAGAAGAACACTATTATGTAATACTCCACACTAAATTTAATATCAAACAATCATTTGGAGTTATTAAAAAACACAACAGAATAAAAATTCAATTAATAGAAACAGAATTATAAAAATACAATAAATGTAAAGAGTGTTGTTTGAAATTGGGGAAGACATTAAAAGAAAAGTAAATAATCTCAGAATTGAAGATTAACTTACAAGGTGCCCAATGGAGAATAGACTTAAATGACAATTTAATAAGAGCCATTTTTTTTAAAAAAAATCCTCACCTGAGGACACTTTTCCATTGATTTTCAGATAGGTTGGAAGAGAGAGGGAAGACAGAGAGAAATATCTATGTGAGAGCAACACATCAATTGGTTGTCTCCTGCATGGCCCTGATTAGAACTCAGGCAAAGGAAGAGCCTGCAACCCAGGTACCTGTCCTTGATTGGAATCAAATTGGGGACCTTTTGGATCTCATATTGATGCTCTATCCACTGAGCAAAACTGGCTAGGGCAAGAGGCATTTTTATTTTTAAAGAGAAGAAAACAAGAGAAAATAATGTAAGTACTGCGTGCTAACTGATTGTGCCACTGGAGCTCCAAGAGAAAATAATATAAAGAAAAAAATATAAGGGTCAAGAAAGGTGATTAGCCGAGACCAGTTTGGCTCAGTGGATAGAGAGTCGGCTTGCGGGCTGAAAGGTTCCAGGTTTGATTCCGGCTGGGGGCATGTACCTTGCTTTCGGGCACATCTCCACTATGGGGCTTGCAAGAGGCAGCTGATCGATGTCTCTCTTTCATCAATGTTTCTGACTTTCTCTCTCCCTTCCTCTCTGTAAAAAATCAATAATATCTATATATTTTAAAAGAGAAAGGTGATTAGATTAGAAGACAATGAAAATTCAAATAAATTTAATTGAAGTCAGGTGAAATATAAAACATAGTAATAAAACAAAACTAATATTTAAAACTATAATCCAAGAAAACTTACAGAAATGAGAGAAAAGCCAAAATCTAAATATTGAAAGGGCCCAGGGTGAATCTGAGAAAATTGATTTGAAACAATAAAGTCCATGACTTACTCTAGTTAAATTACAAGACTCTAAAGACAAATTAAAAATCTTTAGATGTGAATTATTTATAAGCATAAGAAAATTAAATTGACTTCAGATTTATCAAAATAAATCAAAGTATAGTTTAGTAGCATATTAAAAAAAAACTTAAGAGAAGAAAATAAGATACAAGTATTTTCTATTCAGCTAGTTATATGTTAAGTGCTGTATTAGTTTTTATAGATATCTTAATAAGTTATTACATATTTGGTAACTTAAAGTGACAGAAATGTATTCTCCCACAGTCCTGGAGGCCAGAGTCTGAAATCAAGGTGTTGTGGACCATGCTCCCTCTGAAATCTGTAGAGAAGTGTTCTTCCCACCTCTTCCTAGCTTCTGATAGCTCTTGGAATCCTTGGGATTTGCTGGTTCACAGCTGCATCATTTCAATCTCTGCTCTTGTCTTCACATGACCTTCTTCTCTCTGTGTTTATCTGCCATTTCTTTTATAAAAACATGAGTTACTGGATTTAGAATGCATCTTAATCCAGGATGATTTCACCTGGAAATCCTTGATTAATTATATCTATAAAAACCCTATTTCATATGTAAAGAGGGTTAGGACTTGAACATATCTTTTCCAGAGGACACTATTCATACCACTATAAGTGCCCAGGGGGAAAAAAAAAGACACTTCAATAAATCACTCACAACACAAAATAGATCAAGTGGACTAAAAATGGTAAATACACAAGAGTGGGAAAAAGGACATTTAAAGTTGTATGTGAAATAGTTTATTCTCGTATTATTATTATTTATTCTTGTAGTATATATTTTTCCACATGAACAACTATAAATCTACTTTTGCCCACCTATATAAAAGAGCTAAAGAACATAATCAATGAGGCAAATCTTTGGGATATATATTGACATTATACATTGATAATAGAGTATAATTAAGTTGACCAAAATTAATTCCAGTAGAAAAAAAAAGTATAAATATACGAATATTTATCGGGGAAATAATGTTATCATACAACTAACAAACAAGAAAATACCAGGCCCAGAAGTTTTCACAGGGGCAACGTACCAAAACCTTGAGGGTCAGATAAACCCTATGCTACATAATTGTTTTAAGAGTACAGAAGATTTTAAAAAATGAGAAAAGACATCCATTTTCTTTAAATTAGGTGGTATCTAATCACGATAAAGATGATGATATCTCACTTGTGAATATTGATGCAAAAATCCTTAATAAAGTACTGATAAATAACCCAGCCAGCATGGCTCAGTGGTTGAGCATCAATCTATGAACCAGGAGATCATGATTCCATTCCCAGTGAGGGTATGTGACCGAGTTGCAGGTTCAGTCACCAATATGGGATGTGTAGGAAGCAGCCGATCAATGGTTCTCTCTCATCACTGATGTTTCTATTTCTCTCTCCATATCCCTTCCTCTTAAAATCAATAAAAATATATTTTAAAAAATACTAATGAATAGACTCCACCATCACATTAAGGAAATAATAAGCCATGAGCATTATAAAAAGTATTATTTTTATCAAGAATATAAAGATGATTCAATATTAGAAAATCTATTAATATGATTCACTATGTAATAGGTCTCAGGAGAAAAAAATCACATGAATATTTCTATATCTGCTAAAAATAGCCTTTGACAAAATTCTATTCTAATAAAAACACTTGGGAAAATTGTAATAAATGGATACTTACTTAATAACTACATAGAAAAATTAATGATATGGTTAACAAACTTAATTTAGATACAAATGAGTTCCAAAACTAGAGAACATTTTTTTCCCCCGATAACAACTATGGAACATATTTTAAAATTGGCCAACTAATTGATTTCATAGGTACCACATTCCTTACACAAATACTCTTAATTATAAATCAACAATAAAAAATTTAAAAACAATTCTTATATATTTTGAATCTAGGTAATATAATTCTAGGTAACCAAGAAATAGAAACTGGAATTTTGAAATAATTATAATGAATAACAATACAAACTCGTGCATGTAAAAATTAGTGAGATGCAGCTATGGTAGCACTCAGAGGGAGATTTATAGCCTAAGATGTATTTCTTTAAAAAATTAATGTAAAAATATTTAACCTTAAACTCTTTTCCTAAGGTTAGGAAAAGAATACAGAAGAAACACAAAAATGGTAGAAGAAAGGAAATAATAAAAATGACACAAAAAACAAGCAAACATACAAAACCACCAGAGATGATCATTAAAACTGAAATCTGGTTCTTTGAAAAATGTAATAACACATTACTTTAATAACATAGGCAATTTTCTGGAAAGATTGACCATGGGAAATAAGCAGAAGGAATCAATCAGTACTATTGAGTACACCACCAGAAAAAGGGCTCTAACTGCTTTGTTAGAGGGAATGAGGATGTGGTTATATAGAGCAGAGGTCATGTTCAGCTTTCTCTCAAGTGCAGCCCAGATGCAGACTCAACTTTCATAATGGGTCCTGCATTTCTGTCTCTATGTCTTTTAGGTCCAGCCTCTTATCCTGGCTACTCTCTTTACTATTTACATTCTTCCATTTCCTTCCCCACAGCCATAGAAACCCACCTCTTCAAATCCTTAATCTCAAACCTTTTTAAAATTTTTTCTTGGTTTTCTTGAATTCATAGTTTTTGAAACACAAAGCCAACTAGATTCCTCTCTTTGAATTTCTTCAGCAGTGCCTTATCCTTTCACTCTGAAATTAGCACAGAACAGCACTGTTCTAGACTGTGCTTTGGGAGGGGGAAAAATAAACCTCTAAGAGAGAAAATATTAATTAAGACCTAAAAATATTCTTTACCACATATATTTTCTATATACAAATGATTCACTAATGACAATGCAATAGTCATTACAAGTGTTGAGTCTCAGTGATTGTCAGAAAGCAAAATAATATCAAATCTATACTAATAAAAGGGTAATATGCTAATTAGACTGGGAGACCTTCCAGAAGACCTTCCAGACGTTCTTCTGGACAAAGCCATGGTGGTGGGGCAAAAGTAGAGGCAGTTAGGGACCAAGAGGATAGGGCAGTTGTGGGTGATCAGGCCAGGATGGGACAGGAGTTGTGGGTGATCAGGCCAGTGGGGTCACTGTTAAGGGTGATTAGGCCAGCAGGGGAGGAAGTTGGGGGTGAGCAGGCTGGCATGTGGGGCAGTTGTGGGTGATCAGGCTGGCAGGGGGGGCAGTTGGGGCAAGCAGACTGGTAGGGAAGGCAGGTGGGGGTGAGCAGGCCAGCAGAAAGGGCAGTGGGAGCGAGCTGGTCAGTAGGTGGGACAGTTGGGGGTGATCAGACTGGCAGGGGTGCATTTGGGGGTGAGTAGGCCAGCAGGCAGAGTGGTTAGGGGCAATCAAGCAGGCAGGCAGGTGAGTGGTTTAGTAGCCAGCAGTCCCAGATTGTGAGAGAGATGTCTGACTGCCAGTTTAAACTAGCAGTCGGACATCCCACAAGGGGTCCCAGATTGGAGAGGGTGCAGGTCACCCTGAGGGACATCCCCAAATTTTGGGCCGGGCCACTAGTTGTTTTTATAAGTATGCTTTGAGGGGTTACCTTAAACTAGAATACTATGAGGAATATATTAGATCTTTAGGAGAAACAATAATTTCAGGTACTTAATGATGATGCTCAAATTCTTAACATATTGATATTAATACATAGGCTTTGTATTCCTCCAGTTAGAATAAAGTCAGCTTGTTTTTCTCTATCCTGTGACTTTTTCTTTCAAGCATTTGAATTTGGTAAACTTGCAGTGTATCTCTTTAAACACTTCTGCCTGTAATTCTTTAAAAACATGTGTGACTTAATCCATATGCTTTTCATTCATTTACAATCAAATCATCAAAATACAGCCTTTAAAGAGCTATTTGATTTCAAAGAACATTTTTTTAATAAGCATTTAAAACCCTTTGAGAATAAAAACGGGATGCCACATTTTTCCAAGAGTAAACATAGCACAACCCAAAACACAGTCATGCCCAGAGAAATCCAAGCTTCTGAATTTTAATTCTTTTCCATTCTTGACTAAATGAGCCATCCCTTATCTTCTTTTAACTCCTGGTGAAGCATAAAGTATTTTAAGATAAGGAAGTAGTATTTTTCAAATTACTATTTAAAAATCTATTTAACTACCATTTGAGAAGCATCTAATACCTGCTTTAATTTTATTTGCCATTGTCATTCTGTAACAGAGGTTCTGTTTTTTTAAAGGTTAACTTTTTTTTTTTAAATCTTTATTGTTGTAAGTGTTACATATGTCCCTCTTTTTCCCCATTGACCCCTTCTAGCCTGCCCTTGTCTCCCACCCCTGGCCTTTACCTCTCTCTCTGTCTGTCTCTCTCTTTCTTTTTAAAAAATATGTATTTATTGATTCATAAAGTGGAAGGGAGAGGGAGAGAGAGAACTGCAAGTTTTTGTGTTAAATTAGGACCTACATACAGCTTATGGTTAGATGTAAATTTATGTTGTATTTTGAACATTTAAAAATGCTATTTTCTGGCTAGTTTCTTTTTCATGATAGAGAATTAAGATGATGAGAAATTATAAAAAGTGAAGTATGATGTTATAAGGTTTGATTAGGTAGTTGTTCCTTATAGTAGACCTACCTAACTGTAGACAGAGATTGTTTTGGAATCAGAAATATTTGAGTTCAAATTTCACCTTTGCGGGGGGAATCCAAGATGGCGGCATAGGTAAACACCTACACTGCTGCCTCGCACAACAATTTCAAAACTACAACTAAAAGACAGAACGGACATCATCCAGAACCACAGGAAAGCTGGCTGAGTGGAAGTTCTACAACTAGAAGGAAAGAGAGGGGCTCACGGAGACCCAGAGGAGCTGCAAAAAGCTGAGGTACGGAGACGCGTGCGTGGTGCCAGAGTACCTGGCTGGCTTTCTCTGGCGGGAGGGAAACAGAGACTCTCAAAGGCATTGAACCCCTTATCCTACGACACTAAACCCCAGATCCAGCCGAAACTCATACGGGGGGAGTTTGGACTGTGAAAAGGGAGAAGTGCACGGAAACTTAGGGGAGTCGCAAAAGATCAAAGGCCTGGTGCCGCGAACGGCACTGCGTGCAGGACAGACTGCTGATTGTGCCGCTGGCTTTCGCGAGTGGGTGGGGGATAGACCCTCCCAACTGTGCCACTTCTGAGTCCACTAAGCCCCTGTTTCGGACGAAACCCTGGAGACCTAGACTCGTGAGGTCCTGCTGCGCAGGGGAGCTGGAAAGGCAGCGGTTAGAGGCACAAGGATGGCTCCAGCCATTACCCAGTCACGTGAGACTCAGGGGCCGTGGAGGGCGGGGCCGACTGGAAGGCAAGGCGGTCCCTTAAGCCCTGAGACTCCACCCATCCCAAGCTCAATAGAGGCTTCTTCAGTTTTGTGTCTGGTATCATAAGGCTGAATTCAACACAGAAGTTTCCCCGGCATAGTGAAAATGCCGAGACAAGGGAAGGGATCACAAACAAAAGAAATGGAGGAAAAAAAACGACTGGATATAGAGTTCAAAACCACACTTATAAGGTTTTTCAAGAATATGCTAGAAAAGATGGATAAATTTAGTGAGACCCAAGAGGAGATGAAAAAGGTCCAACTAAAGATGATAAAGGACCAAATAGAAATTAAACATACACTGACTGAAATAAAAAATATTATACAGAGTCCTAACAGCAGACTAGAGAAAGGCAAGGATCAAGTCAAAAATTTGAAATATAAAGAAGCAGAAAACATTTAACTGGAAAAGCAAGAAGACAAAAGAATCCAAAAATGTGAAGATAATATAAGGAGCCTCTGGGACAGCTTCAAGCGTACCAACATCAGAATTGTGGGGGTGCCAGAAGAAGAGAGAGAGCAAGATACTGAAAACCTATTTAAAGAAATAATGACTGAAGACTTCCCACATCTGGTAAAAGAAATAGACTTACAAGTCCAGGAAGCACACAGAACCCCAAATAAAAGGAATCCAAAGAGGACCACACCAAGACACATCATAATTAAAATACCAAGAGCAAAAGACAAAGAGAGAATATTAAAAGCAGCAAGAGAAAAACAGTAAAACAGTTCATTACCTACAAGGGAGCACCCATACGATTGTCAGTTGATTTCTCAACAGAAACGATGCAGGCCAGACGGGAGTGGCAAGAAATATTCAACGTGATGAACAGCAAGAACCTACAACCAAGAATACTCTATCCAGCAAAGCTATCATTCAGAATTGAAGGGCAGATAAAGAGCTTCACAGAGAAGAAAAAGCTAAAGGAGTTCATCAACTCCAAACCAGTATTATATGAAATGCTGAAAGGTACTCTTTTAGAAGAGGAAGAAGAAAAAGGTAAAAGACAAAAAATTATGAACAAGAAATACATATCTGTCAACAAGTGAATCTAAAAATTAAGTGAATTAAAAATTTGATCAACAGAATAAACTGATGAATATAATAGAATCAGGAGCACAGAAAGAGAGTAGACTGATAATTCTCAGGAGGACAAAAATCATAAAGCATCAAACACTGTGAAATTACAGCAGAAAGATTAAAGTTAGGTGACGTAGATAAGTGATCAATCAAAGGACTTGTATGCATGCATATAAGCATAACCAATGATCACAGACACTGGGGGGTTGGGGTATGCCTGGGAGGGAGGAGGGCCAATGGGGAGATATGTATAAAAAATTAATAAAAATTAATTAAAAAAAAGAAGGAAAAAAAAAGAAAAATTTTCACCTTTGCAACTTACTAACTGCAAACTTGGGCAAGTTGCTTAACCCCTCTAAAACTCAGTTTCTATGTTCCTTGTCTACAAAACGAAGGGAAAAATATGTAACTTCTGGGTGTATTGTGAGATGTATATGAGATAAAAATTGGGAAGAATAATTCAGGTGGTGGGGCTGATCATTCAGTACTTAAAAGAGAAATAGGATTTTGTTTAGAAAGCAACTTGTTGCTCAAAATCACCAGCTTCCTTCAGGTGATAGTACATTTCTGTTTCCTTTTAACAAAGCAATTCCTAGTTTAAATTTTCATTCCTCATACTCTATCTCCCTATCTTCAAGAAAGGATATCAATGAAACTGGCAGGCCAGTTGATTGACTTACTGTGTGTTTACAAAGCAAGCTGCCTGAAAACCTGAGACCTTATAGGATTATAAACAAAAAAATCCCTTCTCTCAGCTTCCTTACAGATGCTTTTATAAGGGTTCTTGGCCCTTTGGTCTCCAGCTGGATGCAAGTAACTTTTAAACCCCTGTGTGGTTATTATTACATAATTAATAATAACAGTGATTGACTTAATTGCCAACCATTTGGTTGAATTAGTGGTTAAATTTAGTCATTGTATATAGGCAGAAAGTTCAGAGAGTTTATCAGGGAGTTAAAATAAAAAATAAAAATGATACACCTGTTTTGAGTTTTTGTTGGAAAAGAAAATAGCTTTGGTTGGGTGTCTTCCAGATTGAGCATTTGTTGTCTCCCAGCCATTTTTTTGATTGTTAGATCTGGGACTTTCTGAGAAGAAGGCCCTAAATTGGCTAATCTGTTCACCTCTCCCTGAGGGCTTGCCTGCCTGTGGGAAACCGCACTGTCATTAATTGTCTTAAATGCCAAGCTGGCCTTCGGAATACTGCGCAGCCCCACACTGTAAAAGAGTTAGTTAATTAAAGGAAAATTCTTCAGACATGAAAGGCAAGAGCAATGCAACAGAATTATGATTCTGGGACTATTTTGGCAAGGAACTGGCTAACTTGAGTACCCTTGTTACAGGCTTCACAGTTTAGCTTATTTTGTCTTTCAACTTGTTTCAAGGGGTAGTGCCAACATATTTAAAAATAATTAAAAAAAATCTTATGATTCATAATGATATTTCAAAAACTTGGGAATTCTCTTTGTACCAGTTTTGTGATTTTCAATTTGGCAAAAAGTCCTTTGTGTGTTTCTGATGGAAATTTTAATTATAATTTTTAAAAAGACTATTAACAATCTCAATGGTAATAGGAACCTAGCTTTCAGTTCAGTGCTTATTTGATACTTACTGAGAACATTTCAATCCACTTTGCTTGTACTTAATTGACAATTTTTTCTCATGGAGGCCCATAGTGAAGAGGTTTGTGGTACTGATAAAAAAGCCTGTTCTACAAAGATGTTCTAAAAAATGAAGGAGAATGGGTAAGCTTGAGGTCAACTCCCAAATTTAAAACTTTGATTTTGAGAAGGAATGTTTAAAACAAAAAATTAAATAACCCTTAGGGCTATTTGGAGAGAAAGCAGATTGTGAAGGTCTTTGAGGGTATATAATCAACATTTAGTCTTTGCATCAAACAGATGAACAAAAAAGTTCCCTGACATTGAGAACTTCCTTGGGTCTGCTGTAATTTGTGCCTTGGAATTTTCAGATTTTTTTAAGTCAAGTTCAAATAGAAAGTCCCATATAATATTGATAAGAAGTAGATGCCATTGTATTGGAGGAGAGGAGAGATTGTATCAAGGCCAGTTGGTAGATTTGGGATGTACTAAAATAGCAGTATAAGGATTATAATCACACTGGGATATGGTAAAAGATCTTTTAAGAGACACTGAAAGCTGAGTTCTTAATTTTAGTTTCATGTAAAATTAATAATAATAAAGTATATTGGGCTGAGAATTTTGCATGGAAGTATCTTTAGCAATAAGATAAATTTGGCCAATCAGATAGAGAAGAAGGGCTCTGCCTTGTTTCTGGATGCTTGTACCATAGGAATAGGGTGAGTTATGTAGGATTCAACCAAGGCAACTCCAGGTTTCTGCAAGACTTAACTGTGCCTGCACTACTCAGAATTGTCTTAGTAAGAGGCCATTTTCCTTATGTTAGACATGTTATGAAAAGGCAAATCTTACATAAATTAATAATTAGAAAATACGTGAAAACCTGATTGAGTTAGCTTCATCTTGGGGGAAATTTAGCAAAGGCAACTCAGAGAGATTTATGTAGTGGAGGAAGATGAGTAATCATAGGGGATAGACCTGGGCTGTGTGTTCAAGGATTTATTGGGTCTGTGTGCTCAAATGCTTCTGGGTTCTGTGCCTGCTGCTTGTCTCACCCAGGGTTGAGTTGCAACCAGCACAATTAACCAAGGGTTTGCAAGTCTATGTTGCCTCATTTGTTCTAGCTATTTTTACTGTTCCCTGGAAGAGAATTTCCCCCCAAGAAGACAGAGAACATTTTCCTGGTGGTCTGTGTAAGTTAGCATGTGATTAAAACTATTACAGCTGCCTACTGCTTAGATTGAGTTGCCTATCCCTTTCAATTTCCCAGAAAAGTTGAACCTAGATAGTAAGTAGTCTTGGGAGGAGGAGCTAATATCTGACTGAAAGAAGCTTACACCTATAAAATGACAGCAAAAAAGAGAAATTTAATTAGAGTTTAGTTCTCTCTTTTTTAACCTTGGGCAAGTTAATTTACCAAACCTAATTTCCTCACCTATAAACTGATAATAATATCTAATACTTAAATATACTTGCTGTCATTGTATAAGAACTGGCCAAATATTATTGTTATAATGACCATTGTTAACCCCTTTTACAGGCGAGGAAGCAAATATTGAAGATGTTAAATAATTGTGCTTGTCATGCCACTAGTAGATGTTAGAGCCCAGAGTCTGGATTTGAATCCAGGTGTGTGTACTCTGATGTGTGTTCTCTTGACCACCACAGTATACTTCAGAAGATTGTGCTTTACAAGTTTGTCTTAAAATGGACAGATATGCAAACAGTGTAAGTCCAATGTATAGTATGTAAACATGCAATAAATATTACCCATTATTACACTTTTTCATCAGAGCTGTATATATTTTAATGTACATAGCCTTTATCCAAAACTTAGAATTATCATATAGGGAAGTAGGGAATCATATAGGATAAGTTTATGTAGCCTGTAAGAGGCAGATCTGTGATTTAAACAAGGATGTTCTGACTCCAGAGACCATGGCCCTTCTCTTTTGCCAATAGTTCATGGAATGTAGTGTGAGGATTTCTGGAGGGCCCAGAGTTAGGAAGAAGGCTCTATAAATCCATGGCTGTGCTAAGCTTGTTTGTATATTGAATATGTGATATATTTCACACATATATGTACTATTTTCAGATGTATGCTATAATCAACATACATAAACCTACTCATAATTAGGAAAGCATAAGAGTTCATTAGGTTCATTAACAATGCCTTCTTTCTATTATGTGTTTTCTCAATGTTCCAATACAAGAAGTGCAATTACTCTTAAGAGGAAATCCATGAATATTTTTGAAGGTAAAAGGACTTCCACATTTAAAACGTTTTGGACATAATAAATAAATTGATTTCATAAGCTTCCATGAAGAAATGGTCTAGGCCTATTATACATAAGTTTACTAGTGCACATTTCCTGTACCATGTAGGAGATTTTTAGAGTGAAGAAACTGTAGTGCTTTGGACAGACATAGTGGTAAGAGAAAAGACGCTCTATGGAGTTTCCTCTTCATGAATATGCACCACAAAGAGTTTTAAAGGAGGAAGAAACACACAGAGGACAGTAAGGCAACAGCTTTGGCTATAGAAATCTGAATACCTGAATTGCTTAAAGCTTTTTGTTGGGTTTGAGGAGTATGATTTCCATTAAGCGATGGGAATTATGTGGTCCTGACCCTAAGAAAGTGTGTGAGAATTTCTCCCTCAAGGTACAGATAAGTAATGAGTATTTGAAAGAAGGACATTTAGAGTTAATTTTCCAACTCACTATTATCCTTGGGACTACTGAAGAGGAAAAAAATCCCATTACTGTAGGTGACAGTGAACAAGAAATAAAACAAAGCAAGTTTTTACTTCTGTCTTCAATGATGTGGTGTGTCATAAACAATTTGACATAACTATCAACTTCCTTCTCAATGAAATTTTAAGCATCATTCAACTTGGATTATGCATTGTGCTTGGAATTTAATTTTCTGTCTGGTTTTAATGATTAAATCAAATTTGGTGACTTGCAGAATTATAGTGAAAAATACTTGTAGTGAGAGAATCACTGCAGCCTTAACTCTTCATTTAGAGCAGAATTTCAAATTCTCTTTCAGCTCAAGACCATTTCTTCAAATGGAATCTAATGTAGAGTCCAGTGTATACACAGATGAGAGTGGGTCTACTGTGATTGAAGCAGAATGAATCCCACCCACTCCCAAACATTGTCTCTACAGTCCCACCTCTCTGGTAGCCTTTGAGACAGAGTTGAAGAACACTAGCCTTTCAAGCAGTTTACAAGGAAAATTTTCTATACAATTATTTCCCAGACTTGCACTCTAGTAGAAAGTTCAATGTGCAAATCTTTTCTGACTTTTTAGGTTTCTCACTCTCTACCAGCTCCAACTGATTGTAGGGAACTAGCTTCTAAGGATTGAATGCCTCACTGTACATCACTATGTTTCTGTGCAATGAAATAATATTGAGAGAAGGTAGAAAATTATGGTAATATGTACAACATTCCTATTGAACCGATAATAAAAATCAATGCTCCCATTTACTGAGCACATTATATATATGCCACACACTCTACTTATAATTTTTACTTATTTATTTTAGCACTCCTATAAGCTGGACATGATTACCTCCACTGTAAAAATGAAGAAATTGAGGCTCAGGGAGTCATCCAAGTAACTGGATGAGTTGGGATATCAGCCTAATTCCATTTCCACACAGCCAATATATATTTTTGCTGATTTATATATTTGCCAATATCCTCCTGAATACTGCTCAGGGTAAAATGTTAGATTAGCATTGATTATACTCTGATAGAATCTAAGCTTGTAACAGTGAACAATCATATGCAATTTGTGACTTAAATTATAAGCTTAAAATTATTTTGATGTTTTGCTCAATATGGCATTTTTTTAGTAAGTCTGTAATAATTTATATTAGTGCATTTGGTATCTCTGGGAAGCAAAATAGTTCAGAAGGTTAGGGTACAAAGACAAATCTCAATAAGAAGTTGAAGATCTGACTTAGCATTACTGAACAAGTCAGTGTTTGGGAATTGTGTGTGTGTGTGATATTTGCATACTGATTCATTCAGTGCAAGTTTTACCTTTGTCATTGTTTAATTTGCAATGGCCATTTATTACATTACCATGTCCCTCATCTTAGAAAAAACACCTCTCTTGATCCCAGGTCTCCTGCAGCCAATACTCAATTTCTCTGCTTTCTAGTAAAGAAGAACTTTTGGAAAGTATCTCCACTCCTCTACAGAAAGAATTCCAGACTGCAAAATTCTATGGCTAGTTCTCAGTCTTCTTTTTATCAGTTTCTTGGCATCATTTGACACAGTACATCATTTCATTCTTCTGGAAACCCTTTCTTCTCTTGGCTTCCCTGCTGCCCTGGTCTCCTACTCCAATACTGCTCTTCCTTTGTTGCTGCTTCCTCTTCCGGAGAGAACAGCATCCAGTTCTTGCTGGATTCTTCTGTCTCATTAATTACCTCTCTTTCTCCTGCTCTCCTCCAACCACCCTAGCCTTATGGATTCTTGAGTACACCATGCTCTTTCTGCCTGACATCTTCTGTATTTGCTTTTCCCTCCATCTGACACTTACCCTTCATACAACTACATGGTTGATTCATTTCATTTAGGTCTTTCATCAAATATTGTTACTCTATCCATTATCCTTAGAGTCATTCTGAATTTCCTCACTCTGCTTTATTTTTATTTTTTTATACATATTTTTAATTGATTTTTTACAGAGAGGAAGGGAGAGGGATAGAGAGTTAGAAACATCAATGAGAGAGAAACATTGATCAGCTACCTCCTGCATGTCCCCTACTGGGGATGTGCTCGCAACCAAGGTACATGCCCTTGACTGAAATTGAACCCAGGACTCTTTATTTAGCAGGCTGATGTTCTATCCACTGAGTCAAACTGGTCAGGGTTGCTTTATTTTTCTTTAAAGAAATAATCATGATCTGAAATTATATAATTATTTCTTTACCTATTTTGTTTGTCTATTCTGTTAGACTTGAAGCTTCCTGAAGGCAGGACTTGGTCCATCTTGTGCATTACTGTATCACTAATATTAGAACATTGCCTGACATTTAGGAAGGGTGCAAAGATATTTAATGGGGTTATACATTTATGGGCAAAGCAGTTCCATGTGAAATGACAATGCTTTGAAGTTATTATACCATACATATTATTTACACTCTTGATTTTCTAAATTCTATTTTGTTAACTCTGCAGTGGCTACTTTAGAGCTAATATATGGAATTTGTATTTCAATCTTGATTTTCTTACCTGTGCATGGTCTCTGCAGGTTTCAGTTTCTTCTTATTCCTGCATGTATGTACTTTAATGCAACATTTTTATGTTGAAGTAATGTGGATGTATATTCATACATATACACAATGATATGTTTGGGCAATTATGTATTGCCCAAACACAAGAACATATACACATGTTCACTGGGGCATGAAGCCCATGAAAAAATGGAAACCAGATGATATATAAAGAACTCAAAGGTAAAGCACCAAATCCTTCATGCAGGAAAAATAGTTTCCGTACTGAACAATCACTATATATTGGCTCCCGTAGTAGTTCAAAGATCGATTTTGCTGTTCTAAATGACAGCTAGAATCCACTCACTCACTAACAGTGTTTTCAATTAGGCAATGAACCAAATTAAATTATCACTTTAATTAGCAATACTCCACAAGGTAGTCCTAACGAATTTGATAGGTAATTCCTTTGTAACATAGTGAGCAACTTATAGACCTTTCTTTCTAGTAAGATAGCTAAAGTCAACCACCAGAACTTTTTTTGGAGCAAGGTCTAACTTATTGATTTCACTTCATTGGAGACATGAATTGAATAAAAGCAATTGGATAAAAAATGCCAAAGGGGGTATAAGGGAGCAAGATACATCTTTGCTTTTTTGGAGAAAAGGACTAAGTGTGACCATATGTTGGCATTTCTCCAAATAAGACATGTTGATGCAGCCTTTCTAAAATAGCTGCTTTCAAACAGTCCTTTGCTCTCATGACCTTTGACATGATGGTGTTAATAGTTCTCTTTTAGATCTTAGAACACTTGTTACAGTGCATGGGTGCAACAGATATCCCCAGCCACCCTTGATTCCTTTCCTATTCTCTTTTTATTTTATCTAATCCTGGAAATTCATTAAGTATGCATTATTATTGTTGTTGTTGTTGTTTAATATGGCTTTTTATTGATTTCAGAGAGAGGAAGAGAGAGAGAGAGAAAATAGAAATATCAATGATGAGAGAGAATCATTGATTTGTGCCTTCTGCACATCCCCTATTAGGGATCGAGCCCACATCCGGGGCATGCGCCCTAACAGGTAATCGAACCAAAAACCTCCTAATTCATGGGTCTATGCTCAACCACTGAGCTACACTGACCAGGCTAAGTATGTATTACTTTTGTAATATAGAAAAAAATATCATTGAGGAGTGAGAGAACTGCTAGAAAACATGCAAAATGTTTTCTGTGTAGTATTATAGTTCAAGTATCCTCCCCCATTTCAGTGCAATATACACCCAGTCAGATCAAATTTTCATAATTAGGAAACCTGCAAAGAGGAGTATCCACAATCGAGTTCTCTAAATGTTCAAATGTAAAACAGGTGAAGTAACATTTTTACACAGACAATTCTGTTTATTCATGAATGTAAGGGAGTATGCCCATTGTAAGTTTAGCAGAATGTTTAAGACATGAGCGAATTCTCAGAGAATGAGCAAGCCCTTTGCTAAAAATGATGGATGGCCCTCTCTGAGATGAGTAAGTGTGGTAAACATATAACTTCTGGTCACATATAGTTTGTCTGCCAGATGATGCCTAACCTCACCCCATCCCTCATCCTCAACCCATCTCTGACCCCACCTCATTCCAGACACCCACTTAATCCCTGCCTTCTGTCCCAAGGGGTGGGGATCAACAACAGGATGAAGTTCAAGGCTGTGGAGAGATTTTAGAATGGAAAGAAAATGTCTGTTTCACACATTACTTGTTAATAGAAACAGCTGAAAGTTTAATGGTGTGTTTTTTGGGCTGTGTTTAAAAATCTGCATGAAAACAGCTGTATCATCGCACAGCTGTGTCAAAACAGCCTTGTCAGAAATGTTATATATACACTTACTTTTCCCCCCAAGTTATTTGGACAGATCATACTTTTCTATGTATGTCTTTTCTCCACAGGTATACAGCTATGTATATTTTATAGCATATGCCTGGTAAACACGTTTATAAAGTGTAAGGATAAAAATCTGATGCACACTTGATATATTACTGTACACATTAAATTGTATTATCACTTTTTAAGACTCTATCCACCTGGGATATTCCAGCCCACAGTCTGTGTTTCTGAGCTTCATGGATGTAATAGTTAGAATGTAATATAAAAATCTTGAAAGAATTAGCTTGCCCTTAAAAAAATCCATTAATGAACTTATGAGAGAGCAAATGCATACATTAGAGAAAAATGAAAATAAAAATTTTCATTTTAAATGTAACCATAAATTCAATAACCAATTACTACCATTACCCAACCATTTGCAATATGATAAAATTTTAAAACTTTTATTGCCAAAATCGGTTTGGCTCAGTGGATAGAGTGTCAGCTTGCAGATTGAAAGGTCCCAGGTTCGATTCCGGTCAAGGGCATGTGCCTTGGTTGTGGGCACATCCCCAGTGGGGGTGTGCAGGAGGCAGCTGATCGATGTTTCTCTCTCCTCGATGTTTCTGACTCTCCATCCCTCTCCCTTTCTCTCTGTAAAAAATCAATAGAATATATTAAAAAAAAACTTTTATTGATTTTTCTTTAATGTTTTACATTATAAAATGGAAATGAGTATACTGCATTTTAATTCTTGTTATGTTTTCACAGTTTGAGTGAAAGGAGTCAGGTGAAGCATACTGCTATGTATCAGATTTTTTGAAAATTGGTCTTGGACATGATTTAGATACTTATGGAATTTGAAAGTTTATGTTTAATGCAACTTCTAAATTTTTGAATGCACACAAAGTGTATGAGCACTTAATAATTATGTGACCTTGAATGAGAGTGATTTAACCTTTCTGAGGGTCGATCTCCTCTTCTTCAAAATGTACTTGCCACCCCGTAGTGGGGAGGATTAAACTTGGAATACATGGAAAGTATCCAATCCAGGGTAAATATACTCAACCCTCGATGCTATCTAATTCACCAACCCTGAAGGTCCCTGAGGCCCCCCCCTCTCATTCATGGCCTGGAGTTGAGACTTCCCGTGTACTTTTTCCCATGCTTAGTAGCTTGCAGTCTTTATCCCTGGTTTGTATTGGAGTGATCTGATTGCCATAGCGGCAGATTAAAAGAGAGGCCCATGGCCTCCCATGCCCCGAGCCCTAGCTGATAAGCAGGGTTGGGAAGAAGACAACTGCAAGCAGCTCCACTTAACTCTGGGAAAGCTCAGGCTGTTACTTCAGCCCTTACTCCTCTAGGCATTTCCCCAAGCCCATTACAACAGGCCTCACTTGAGACCTTGCTGGAGGTACAAACTGGATCCCACCATCACAGTCCCCTGTATATCCAGGCACCAACCCAGATTCCATTTGTAAATATGTTAGAAGAGAGCTGATACTAACACAATTAAAAATCAAAGCCTATGCCCGGCCGGCATGGCTCAGTGGTTGAGTGTGGACCTATGAACCAGGAGGTCATGGTTCCATTCCTGGTCAGGGCACATGTTTGGGTTGCAGGCTCAATCTCCCGTGTGGGGCATGCAATCAATGATTCTCTCACACCTCATTGATGTTTCTCTCTGTCTCTCTTTCTCTCTCTTCCACTATGAAATCAATGAAAAAAAAAAAGAAGCCTAAAATTAAGTTTAGGGAGCAAACATATTGATGTGAATAAGATAGAGTGAAAACAAACAAAAATTTAGAATTCAGCCTGTGCCCTTCCAGAGGGAGTGTGGCTGGGGTTGATTGGAATGGGAAGGTGGCATCTGAATTGATTTGGAAAAAGTCAAGAGACAGAAGAGACTGGAAGTCCTTTATAACTTCTATCACTTTACCTTGATTAGCCCTATTTATCAACGACTAGAAGATAGCCTGTGAAAGGGAGCGATTTCAAATGGAAATTGGCTTGCTTACCCTCTATCTATACTTAGATATCTTTATAGCACATACTAGAGACCCAGTGCATGCAACTTTGTGCCCTGGGGGTGGCAGTCCCTCAGCCAGGCCTGTGCCCTCTGTAGTCTGGGATCCCTCAGTGAATGTCTGATTGATGGCTTAAACCACAGTCTGACATCCTTAATGCTGCTGCAGAGGTGGGAGAGGCTCCCACCATAGCCGCTGTGCTCACAGACATCAGCACAGCTTGTGGCTGAGCAGAACTCCCGCTGTGGAAGCGCATTGACCACCAGGGGGCAGCTTCTATGCTGAGCATTTGTCCCCTGGTGGTCAGTGTGTGTCATAGTGCCTGGTTGTTCCAAATCTTTTCTAAGATGCACCCAACAGCATCAATTAAAATAAGACTTAGTGAGAAGCCTATTGAAATAAAAGAATCCAATTGAAATAAGCAGCCTATTGATTTTTGGATCATTAATTAAGAAGCACAATTCGTACATTAAAAAATGTAATACAGAAAATTCTGACTTCTTAAGATTTCTAATAGAATGTGATTAAGTATTGATTGCCAACACCGTATAGATGCCATATAAATGGTTTCTCACTGTGATCAGCAAATTATTTAATATGTTAGGGACTGCTAGTTTTTAAAAAAGGCTTTCAAATGTGTTTTTCTGGGTGTCAAGGGATAGAACACATCTTTGGTACAAACCAGTAGAATTTCATGTTTGAGACATATACCACAATTTGTTAAGCACATAGGTCTCATGTAATTAATGTTTAGGGGAAAAAAGCTTAATTAACCAGCATCTAATTTAAAAATTTTAAATATATTGAGGACTTGACTTCTTTATCCAGGGTTACATTTGTAAATCAAACAAATCAAGTATATTTTCATATATTTTATTGCCAATATTGAATCAATTTATTTTGTAGAATTCAGAGTAATTGATTTAGAGATTTAGCATCACACTCTAAATAAAATTGACCTGATTTATACAGTACTTAAAGTTTTTACAGGAGAGCAACTTTTGTAAAATGGACATCAGTAGTCAAATAGCCAAACTTACTGTATGATTAAAACAGTGTGTGTAGTATGATTTAAAAAAGTTCTAATACTCTAAGGGTTATTTGAAATCAATTTTGAAGTAAGGATGAGCAAGTTAATCATTTTCATGTTTTTTCAACAATAGCAATTTAAAAATTCTTCACTGTGAGCTTTTATATTTCTAGGTCATGTTCCAGAAACCTACCTTTATAGCCAGTAGACTACTTAGCAGTCTAGCTGGTAAAACTGCATTTCTGAAGGCCATATATAATCTCTTCTGCTCATAATGACAGATAGCTTTCATAATAGAATTTCCTCTTGAGGCTAATACATGTATTACACATTTTCTTCTCAACTTTTTCTTTAAGGTGCTATTTTCCTGAGTTCAGATTAAAATTTCTTTGAAGTTCAGTATTTAGTTGGTGCATGCATGTGTGTGGGGTGGGCGAGGAGGGGAGTGAATATGTAAAAAGGTTTATGAAGCTAGAAATCAAGCTGAAGTTTTCCCCTCCCTGAGTAGCATTTCTTTGAAGTACTTTTGTCTCTCAGTGGGAGAGGGGCGGGAGGGGCTCGGAATCATCATACTGCACTTCATGTTGAACATGACCTTGTGTGGCTGCAAGTTGGACTATTGGGAAGCATCAGGACGAAGAAAATCTGGGCTGATTTTACCTTGTGTGTCTTAACAACTTTCACATGAGGAGAGAACCTCACATTAGACAAAGGATGATTAAAGGCAAAAGTTGAGTAGAGTGGATTAAGCTAATGCCCTCCAGAATGTGGCAGAGAGGGTTTGAGGGTTGCCTTTCTTTTCTAAATTCTTTTTGGTTTAGCGTATATTTTCCTTTCTTTTTACTTCTTCAAATTGAGATGCATGCAGTAAATTTTGTCTAGGGGAAAGGACACTCATCTGTGTATGGTGGTGTCATGGAAAGAAACTTGAACTGGAAGCCTGGTTTCAGGATTAACCTAGGGAATTTTCCACTTTCTTTAGACTGGGTAAAATAGTTCACAGAATTAATACATATAAAAGAGAAAATGGAAATATTATTAACATCGAGCGAAGAAATACATTAAGTGAAACACAAGCATGAGCTTATACTAGTAGAAAGGCAGAGAACAAGATGTTAAGGGTCCTGATAGTTGGTCACATCCTGGGGACTGAGCAGATGAAGGAATAAAGAAGCAGAATTGCAGTGCCTGCAGACTCAAATCTGCAACAAGATGGGCTTCAAAGCCCTGCTGTGTGTTTCTTTTTGCCCTACGAATGGGTATATTCTTGAAATCGTGTATTCAATTTCACCTTAGTTTTAATGGACAATGTAGGTGGTTTTCTTTGCCTGCTTGCTTAAAAAAAAAATGAAACCCAAGCCTTTTTATAGAATGTTTGCAAACAGGACAAAAGGAAGCAGGGTATTGGATCCATCAGAATGATTTTTTTGTTGTACATAATAGAAAATTCACCTTTAACTAGGTTAATATATAAAGAGATTTATTAGTTCATGTTATTAAAAATGTCCAGAGGTAGGATAGTCTGAAGGGGAAATCTGGTCTGGGCTCTTGTTTTGTTTTGCTGTGATTTACTCGATTTGTTCTCATGTCACTCAGCTTTGTTCACATAGTGCCTTTGTCCTCATTCTCTTTCTTTTTGGTCACAAGATTGTAGACATCATATCCTCACAGCATACTTTTTTTCCATAGTAGGAGAGAATATCTGTTAGGACCACTCCGGAGGGGTACAGTTCACATGGCATATAATGCAGCTCTCAGAGTGGTGGCAAGTGTCCCAGAATGCCTGGCAAAACTTTTAACTATCCCCATGTTTGATCCAGTGTAGGCCCCCTATCCACCCATGAACCAAACACTGTGTGAGGAGAATAGAATGCCTTGCTGAGTTTAACCAATCCTGTAGAAAAATTGAGCAAGATTCATTGGAACCACATGGATTTCTAAAAGAGATTTGGGATGATTTTTTAAGGGATAAGTGCAGAAAGGTAGTTGCAGAGAAAATAAAAAGTGTATTGCTTTCTATGTTTTGGGTGAGCACTATCCCTTTTGCCCCATGAGAGCTATTTTGAGCACTCAACCTCTCTGATACTATTTAAAGTCCCCGACTCTCCAAACTATTGCATTCTCCAAATTATTCCATTTGATTTCTGCCTCCACTGAAAGAATAGAGATCTGGGTCTGGGACTCCCAAGGTCATGTGATGTCCAGAAGAAATGCCGAATGCAAAAATGTCACCACTCTATTTCCTACTCAAAAATGCAGAGGTAGCTCATTTTTATCTCCCTTCTAACTGCTTAAACTACTGACCTGCATGCACAGTAGATCAAGGTTTTCCCTCAAAGCACAGGTGTGAACATAGTTACAGGCAACACAACTGGGAACGGAAGACACCCCATCCTGAAATGGAAAATTCCACAAGCTAGCTGCCTTTTTCAGCTTGTTAAAGCAGCCAGGCAGAGCCAGCCCCCAAGCCAGTTCAGAGAACCTTCCTTTTCTTTGTGCTGCCTCCATTGGGCTTCAGAATAATATTAATCTGTTAAGAAAACCTGTCTGAAAATTTCTCTGGGGTTTCTTCTTGATTTCTATCTTGGGGAACCCAAGAACATCAACACTGGTAACACCACCATTCTACTGATATAGTTCTTACCTTGCTATTTCTTTTTTTAAATTGTATTTATTTATTTATTTATTTATATTGTTTAAGTTATTACAAATAGTAGTACTTATGTCTCCTTTTTCCTCTATTGACCCCCACCCCTACCTCCCCTACCTCTCGGCACATGCCCTCTCCCTTTCCCCCCACTGTGTATCCATTGTTTATACTTATACTAGAGACTCAATGCATGAAATTTGTGCACTCTCTCTCTCTCTCTCTCTCTCTCTCTCTCTCTCTCTGTGTGTGTGTGTGTGTGTCCCTCAGCCCACCCTGCACCCTTTCCAATCTGGGACCCCTTGAGGGATGTCCGACTGTTCACTGGGATCGGGCCTAAATGGGCAGTTGGACATTCCTCTCACAATTCAGGACTGCTGGCTCCCAACTACTTGCCTTCCTGCCTGCCTGATTGTCCCTAACCACTTCTGCTGCCAGCCTGATCACCCCCTAACCACTCCCCTGTCAGCCTGATTGATACCTAAATGCTTCTTTGCTGGCCTGATTGCCCCTAACTGCCCTCCTGTGCTGGCCCGGTCACCCCTAACTTCCCTTCCTTGCTGGTCTGGTCACCCCTAACTCTCCTCCCCTGCAGGCCTGGTTGCCCCCAACTTCCCTCCCTTGCCAGCCTGGTCCCCCCAACAGCCCTCCCCTACAGGCCTGATTGCCCCCAATTGCCCTCCTCTGCCAGCCTGCTCCCTCCCAACTGCCTTCACCTGCTGGCCCAGTCATCCCTAACTTCCCTCTCTTGCCAGCCTGATTGCCCCTAATTGCCCTCCTTTGCAGCCTAGTTCCCACCAACTGCCCTCCCCTGCAGGCCTGGTTCCCCCCATCTTCCCTCCCTTACAGGATTGGTTCCCTCCAACTGCCCTCTCCTTCAGGTCTGTGCCCTCCCCCACAACTGTCCTCCCCTGCAGGCCTGGTTCCCTCCAATGGCCCTCCCCTGCAGGCCTGTTCCCCCCCAACTGCCCTCCCTTGCAGTCCTGGTCCCTCCCAATTGCCTTTCCCTACTGGCCTGATTGCCCACAACTGCCCTCTCCTGCTGGCCATCTTGTGGTGGCCATCTTTGACCACATGGGGGTGGCCACAATGTGTGTTGGAGTGATGGTCAATTTGCATATTACCTCTTTATTATAAAGAATGCATGCACACAAGTCCTTCGGTTGATCTCTTATCCTCCCTAACTCTTCTTTGTCTTCCCACTGTAGTTTGACAGTCTATTTGATGCTTCTTTGCCTCTGTTTCTATTTTGTTCATCAGTTTATAATGTTCTTTATATTCCACAAATGAGTGAGATCATGTGATATTTATCTTTCTCTTACTGGCTTATTTCACTTAACACAATGCTCTCCAGTTCCATCCATGCTGTTATAAATGGTAAGAATTCTTTTTTTTTTTTTTTTACCACAGGGTAGTATTCCATTGTGTAGATGTACCACAGTTTTTACTCCACTCATCTGCTGATGGACCCTAAGACTATTTCCAAATCTTAGCTAATGTAAATTATTCTGCTATGAACATAGGGTGCATATATTCTTTCTGATTGGTGTTTCCTTTTTCTTTGATATATTCCTAGAAGTGGGATTACTGGGTCAAATGGGAGTTCCATTTTTAGTTTTTTGAGGAAACTTTATACTATTTTCCACAGTGGCTGCTCCAGTCTGCATTCCCACCAGCAGTGCAAGAGGACTCCTTTTTCTACATATCCTCTCCACCACTTGACATTTATTGATTTGTTGATTTGTTGATGATTGCCATTCTGACAGGTATGAGATGTACCTTGTTGTTTTGATTTGATCTCTTGGATGATTAGTGACTTTGAACATGTTTTCATATGTTTCCTGGCCTTCTGTGTGTCCTCTTTCAAAAAGTGTCTATTTATGTGCTTTGCCCATTTTTTTATTAATATTTTATACATATCTCCCCATTGCCCTCCCTCCCTCCCAGGCATACCCCAACCCCCCAGTGTCTATGTTCATTGGTTATGATTATATGCATAGATACAAGTCCTTTGATTGATCTCTTATCTACCTCACCTAACTTTAAATCTTCCTGCTGTAATTTCACAGTCTGTTCGAAGCTTTACTGTCTCTGTATCTATCCTTTTGTTCATCAGTTTATAATGTTCTTTATTATCCCCCAATGAGTGCAATCATGGGATGCTTCTCCTTCATTGACTGGCTTATTTCACTAAGCATAAGGCTCTCCAGTTCCAACCAGGTTGCTGCAAATGGTAAGAATTCATTCTTTTTAATGGCTGCATAGAATTCCATTGTGTAGATGTACCACAGTTTTCTGATCCACACATCTGCTGACGGGCACCTAGGCTGTTTCCAAATTGTGGCTATTGTAAATTGTGCTGCTATGAACATAGGGGTGCATAAATCCTTTCTGATTGGTGTTTGTAATTTCTTAGGATAAATTCCTAAGAGTGGTATTACAGGGTCAAATGGGAGATCCATTTTTAGTTTTTTGAGGAAACTCCATACTGTTCTCCACAGTGGCTGCACCAGTCTGCATTCCCACTAACAGTGCACAAGGGTTCCTTTTTCTCCGCATCCTCGCCAACACTTGTCGTTTGTTGATTTGTTGATGATTGCCATTCTGACAGGTGTAAGATGGTATCGCATTGTCGTTTTGATTTGCATCTCTCGGATGATTAATGACTTTGAACATGTTTTCATGTGTCTCTTGGCCTTCCTCTGTAGTCTTTTGAAAAGGTTCTATTTAGGTCCATTGCCCATTTTTTTTATTGGATCCTTCATCTTCCTTTTATTAAGTTGTATAAGTTGGCTGTAGATTTTGGAGATTAAACCTTTGTCAGTGATAGCATTTGCAAATATGTTCTCCCATGCATTGATCTTTCTTGTTGTTTTGTTGATGGTTTCTTTTGCTGTGCAAAAGCTTTTTATTTTGATGTAGTCCCATTTGTTTATTTTTTCTTTAGCTTCCATTGCCTTTGGAGCAGTATCAGTGAAGAAGTTCTTTCGGCATATATCTGAGATTGTGCTGCCTGTGGATTCCTCTAGTATTTTTATGGTTTCTCTTCTAATGTTTAAGTCCTGTATCCATTTTGAGTTTATTTTTGTATTTGGTGTAAGTTGGTGGTCCAGTTTCAATTTTTTGCATGTATCTGTCCAATTTTCCCAACACCATTTATTGAAGAGGTTATCTTGGTTCCATTGAATGTTCATGCCTCCTTTGTCAAATATTAATTGAGCATAGTGGTTTGGGTGGATATCTGGGTTCTCTATTCTATTCCATTGATCTATATGTCTGTTCTTGTGCCAGTACCAGGCTGTTTTGAGAACAGTTGCTTTGTAGTATAGCTTGAAGTCTGGTATTAAGACCCCACCTACTTTATTCTTTTTTTCTCAGAATTGCTGTAGCTATCCATGGTCTTTTTTTGTTCCAGATGAATCTATGAAGAATTCTTTGTAGGTCTGTGAAATATGTCGTTGGTATTTTAATGGGTAGTGCGTTGAATCTGTAGATTGCTTTGGGAAGTATGGACATTTTAATGATGTTGATTCTCCCAATCCATGAGCATGGTATGCTCTTCCATCTGTTAACATCTTCCTCTATCTCTTTTTTCAGTGTCCTGTAATTTTCTGCATATAGGTCTTTTACCTCTTTAGTTAGGTTTATTCCTAGGTATCTTAATTTTTTTGGTACGATGGTAAATGGGATTGCTTTTTTAGTTTCTCTTTCTATAATTTCACTGTTAGTGTATAGAAATGCCACAGACTTCTTAGCATTAATTTTGTATTCTGCTACATTGCCGAATTCATTAATTAAGTCAATTAGTTTTGGAATGGAGTCCTTTGGTTTTTTTATGTACAATATCATGTCATCTGCAAATAAGGACAGCTTTACTTCTTCTTTTCCAATTTGGATGCCTTTTATTTCTTCTTGCAATGGCTAATACTTCCAGTATTGTCTAATTGCAATGGCTAATACTTCCAGTACTATGTCGAACAGGAGAGGTGAGAGTGGGCATCCCTGTCTTGTTCCTGTTCTTAGGGGAAATGGTTTTAGTTTTTGCCCATTGAGTATGATGTTAGCTGTGGGTTTATCATATATGGCTTTTATGATGTTGAGGTATGCTCCTTCTATTCCCACTTTGCTGAGAGTTTTTATCAAGAAAGGATATTGGATTTTGTCAAATGCTTTTTCTGCATCAATTGATATGACTATGTGATTTTTATCTCTCAATTTGTTTATGTGATGTATCACATTTATTGATTTGCGGATATTGAACCATCCCTGCATTCCTGGGATGAATCCTGCTTGGTCATGGTGTATGATCTTTCTGATGTACTGCTGGATCCGATTTGCTAGAATTTTGTTGAGGATTTTGGCATCTATGTTCATGAGAGATATTGGCCTATAATTCTCTTTCATTGTGTTGTCTTTATCTGGTTTTGGTATTAGGGTGATGCTGGCTTCATAGAAGGTATTTGGTAGTATTCCTTCTTCTTGAATGTTTTTGAATAGTCTGAGGAGGATAGGTTTTAATTCTTCCTTGAATGTTTGGTAAAACTCTCCTGTGTCGCCATCTGGACCTGGGCTTTTATTTGCTGGAAGCTTTTTGATTACTGCTTCAATTTCTTCCATAGTTATTGGACTATTGAGATGTTTGGCTTCCTCCTCATTGAGTTTTGGGAGGTTATATTTTTCTAGGAAAATGTCCATTTCTTGCAGGTTGTCCAATTTGTTGGAATAGAGTTGTTCATAGTATTTTTTAACAATCCTTTGTATTTCCACAGGGTCTGTTGTTATTTCTTCTCTTTCATTTCTGATTTTGTTTATTTGGGTCTTCTCTCTTTGCTTCTTGGTGAGCCTGGCTAGGGGTCCATCAATCTTGTTTATCCTTTCAAAGAACCAGCTCTTTCTTTTGTTGATCTTTTGAATTGTTTCTTTGGTCTCCAAGTTGTTTATCTCCGCTCTGATCTTCAGTATTTCTTTCCTTCTGAGTACACTGGGCTTTTCTTGTTGCTCACGTTCTAGCTCTTTGAGTTGTAGGTTTAGGTGATTTATTACCATTGTTTCCTGTTTTTTGCAGTAGGCTTGTAGGGCTATGAACTTCCCTCTCAAGACTGCTTTCACTGTGTCCCATAAATTTTGGATTGTTGTGTTGTCATTGTCATTTGTTGCCATGATATTTTTTATTTCTTCCTTGATCTCTCTGGTTACCCAGTCGTTGTTTAAAAGCATGCTGTTTAGTCTCCATGTGTTTGATTTCTTTCTATTGTTTTTATTATAGTTTATTTCCAGTTTTATGCCACTGTGGTCTGAGAAAATGCTTGATATGATTTCTATCTTCTTGAATTGAAGAGACTTTTCTTATGACCCAACATATGATCTATCTTTGAAAATGACCCATGTGCACTGGAGAAGAATGTATATTCTGTGGCTTTGGGGTGAAATGTTCTGAAGATGTCAATTAATTCCATCTGGTCTAGTGAGTCATTTAGGATTGATGTTTCTTTGCTGATTTTTTGTTTAGAGGATTTGTCCAATGGTGACAGTGGGGTATTAAAGTCTCCTACTATGATTGTATTGCTGTCAATCTCTCCCTTAATATCCTCCAAGAGTTTTTTTTTTATGTATTTAGGTGCTCCTATATTGGGTGCATATATGTTTACCAGAGTTATTTCTTCTTGTTGGATTGTTCCCTTTAGTATTATGAAGTGTCCTTCTTTATCTCTTGTTATGTCCTTCACTTTGAGATCTAATTTGTCAGATATAAGTATTGCAACCCCAGCTTTTTTTTCATTTCCGTTTGCCTGAAATACCATGTTCCATCCCTTCACCCTCAATCTGTGTGCATCTCTTTTCCTAAGGTGGGTTTCTTGCAGACAGCAGATATATGGATCATGTTTTCTTATCCAATCGGTTACCCTATATCTTTTGATTGGAGCATTTAATCCGTTTACATTTAAAGTTATTACTGATAAGTACTTATCTGTTGCCATTTTTAGTCCTTACCCCCGAGTTCCTTCTTTGCTTCCTCTTTCTTTTTATTACAGCAGACCCTTTAACATTTCTTGCATTGCTGGTTTGGTGGTAATATATTCCCTTAGTCCTTTTTTGTCTGTGAAGCTTTTGATTTCACCTTCAATTTTGACTGAGAGTCTTGCAGGGTACAGTATTCTTGGATTCAGACCCTTCCTTTGCATGACGTTGTATATTTCATTCCATTCCCTTCTGGCCTGATGAGTTTCTGTTGAGAAGTCAGTAGCTAGTCTTTTGGGGGTTCCTTTGTAGGTAACTTTCTGTTTCTCTCTGGCTGCTTTTAAGATTCTTACTTTGTCGTCGGTGTTTGCCAATTTAATTATAATGTGCCTTGGTGTCGGTTTGTTGGGGTTCATTTTGCTTGGGACTCTGTGAGCTTCTTGGATTTATGTGGGTTTTTTCTTTTCTATATTGGAGAAATTTTCTGTCATTATTTCTTCAAACACGTTCTCTAATCCTTGTTCATTTTCCACTCTTTCTGGAACCCCAATTATGCGGATGTTATTTTGTTTCATGTTATCCTAAAGTTTCCTTAGACTCTCCTCTTGCTTTTTAACTTTTTTTTCTAGAAGCTGCTGTACTTGGGTATTTTTTCCTACCGTGTCTTCTAGCTCACTGATGCGATCCTCTGCTTCTTCTAGTCTACTTTTGATGCTTTCTATTGAGTTCTTTATAGCAGTGATGTCATTATTCATTTCCTCTTCTTTATTCTGCACCTCCTCTAGTTTCTTCTGCATTTCTTCTTCATGCTTCTTCACCTCCTCTAGGTTCTTCTGCATTTCTTCTTGCTGCTTCTTCATCTCCTCTTGCGTCTTCTTCATTTCCTCTTGGCTCTTACTCATATTGTCAAATTTGTCTTCCATTCTTTTCAACCACATTATGATAAATTCTCTGAACTCTTTCTCTGGTAGGCTTACTTGTGGTTCTATTTCGTTCACTTCCTTTTCTGGTGAAACCTGCCTTTCTGTCTTTTGTGGGCTGTTTCTTTTTCTGCCCATGGTCTTTCTTCTCTGGGTGTCTGGTTATGTAGTGCTCTCTCCTACGTTGATTGAAAGGCACAAACTACAACACGACCAGGTACAGCACACAAGGCACTGAGTAGAAATGTATTCAAGATGTTAATAATCACAAATAAGGTGACCACCAATGAAGGACAAATTAGGGGTAAATAGAGAAAGAAGAAGAGGAAAATGAGGAAGAAAGAAAAGAAAGAAGTGCCAAAATCAAATTGGGAGAGTGAGAAAAAAAAAGATAAATAAATGAACAATAAAATAAAATAAAATAAGAAAATAAAAAGGAGAAAAAGGAGAAGGAAAGAGGAAGAGAAAAAAGTCAAAGAGAAAAGAGAGTGTATAAGAGAGAAAAGAGGAACAAAGTATAGATGTCAGGAGACAACTCCAATAGAACAGTCACTAATCCCAATAAAGGCCAGCAACCAGTACCTAGAGATTAATGCAAATTGCAAATAGCAACTGGTATCGAGGGAGATAAGGGAAAAGAGAGGTAGAAAACAAAGCAAGCAAAAAGCAAAATAAAACAAATAGAATAAACTAAAACAATGTCTCAAAAAATTTTTCAAAAAATCGATATAATCACTTTTCAGGCAAATATTAACAAAAGGACATAGAGAAAAAACAACTTTTTGGCTAGTGAAGACAAGAGGGGAGAGGTTTGTGTGGACTTGTAGTAGGGGATTTGAAATTAGATATATAAATGGGGTGAAATTTTAACCAGGTAAAGAGAAAAATAGGGAGAATCTAAAGTTGGAAAAGGGAAAGAGAAACAAGACAGCAAAATGGGGAAAGTTAGGAGGAAAGTGTTGGCATAAAGGTGGAGTTGAGTTGGAGTAGAATTATGCTAAAGGGAAGATGAAAATAGAATGTAGAACTCTAATCCCGAAATAAAATAAAGAGAAAACAAAATGACACTTTTTTCCCCCCAAAACGGTAAAGTACTAGTAGTAATTAATAATACTAGTTTAAAACAAAAATGTAATAATTATAAAGGTAAAATCAATTGAGGCAGAAAGAAAAAAAATATTCTTTTAATTAAAATATGTGAAAATGAAAAATAAAGAATTAAAAATTAAAAAAAAGAAAAAAGAAAAAAGGAAAAATAAAAAAAAAAGAATAAAAATAGAATGGTCCTTCACTTCCACTATTATTCTGCTTGGCACTCCTGTTTCCCAGTAGGGGAGGTATTGCAGTTCCCTGTGTTCCCCTCTTGGTGTTTTAATCTCTTTATTCTCTTGTGGTTATGCGAGAGTCAATCTGTGCGTCATCCATTGGGTGGCAGTGTTTCGGAATTGATCTCTGAGACAAAGCACAGGACCTCTCTAGGCTGTGCTCAGATCCTGCTACTCTGTGGTTCCCAAAACCAGTTTGTGGGGGTTTTGCAGCCTGGACTCTGCAATAACTCCCAGGTTGTCCCTCTGTCCCAGAGAAAAAGAAAAAAAAAAAAAAGAGTCGTTTTCCAGAGCTCTCCTCTGTCAACAGCTCAGAGGGTCTGCCTTCACACTCAGGGATCAAACCCTGACCACCTCTGCGGACCTCTCCAGAGGCAGTTTTCTGCAGCCCGGCTCCCACAGTGTCCGCATCTCTGCCCTGCGGGGGTAGGAGACCGCACCCTGGCCCAGGCGAAATCTGACCTTTCCGCGAGCACCGTGTGGATCTCTGAATCCTCTGCCTGCGCGTCTGTGCTGCCTGGGAAGCTGCGCTCTGGGTCCTGACTGCTCTGTGGGTGCCTCCGTCAGCCGCAGCTTTCAGACCTCGGCAGACATCCACCTCCCCCTTAAGTCAGGCGCAATCTGACCTTTCCGTTCGCTCTGTGGATCTCTGGTTCCGCCGCGTGTCTGCGCCGGTTGGAGAGCGGAGTTCTGGGTCCCCGGGTTCCTGGCTGCTCGATGGGTGCCCAGCCGAAGGCTTCAGACCGCCGCAGACATCCACCTCCCACTGCAAGATGGCTCGGGCTCCGCGTTCGCACTGGTGGCTCCGGCCGACAAAAACCCCGTGGCAGTGGGGCTGCCTGGCCGGGAGAGCCCCTTCCAGCAGTTCCCCGCCTTCCCCTGGAGGATAACTGACTCCTTGCTTGCCAACAAACACTCCCAATGCAACTCTCAGCCGCTCTCTCTCCCTCTGCCCAGCGACAAAGCTCCAGAAGCGTCCGTCTACTCCACCGCCATTTTCTCCACACTCCCCCCGCCCGGCCCCTGCTTTGCCCATTTTTTAATTGGATTGTTTATCTTCCTTTTGTTAAGTTGTATGAATTCCCTATAAATGAAACCCTTATTGGAGATTATATTGGCAAATATGTTCTTTCATGCAGTGGGCTTTCTTGTTTTGTTGATGGTTTCTTTTGCTGTGCAGAAGCTTGTCATTTGATGTAGTTCCGTTTGTTTATTTTCTCCTTAGATTTCATTGCCCTAGGAGCTGTATTGGCAAAGATATTGCTATAACAAATGTCTGCTATTTTGCTGCCTATGATTTTTCTAAGATTTTTATGGTTTCCTCTCTTACGTTTAAGTCTTTTATCCATTTTGAGTTTATTTTTGTGTGTGGTGTAAGCTGGTGGTCTAGTTTCATTTTTTTTGGCACATATCTGTCCAATTTTCCCAACACCATTTCTTAAAGAGACTGTCTTGACTCCAATGTATGTTCTTGCCTTTTTTGTCAAATATTAATTGAGCATAGTGGTTTGGGTCACTATCTGGGTTCTCTGTTCTATTCCACTGGTCTATATATCTGTTATTGTGCCAGTACCAGGCAGTTTTGAGAACAGTTTGCCTTGTCATTTCCAATGGAGACCTCTAAGTCTTGATATTCTTGACCTCTATAGTACTTGATTACTTGATTATGTTCTATTTTCCCTTAACTTTCTCTTCCCTTGACTTTTTTTGACATTATTGCTAGTCATCATCCACACTAATGACTCCCGGCAAGACAGCCATGATTATCTGAATGCTTAAAATGGACTTGAGGTTAAAATATTATTTAAAATTTTTGCCCATTCTTTTCAGTTTTTAAATAAAAATTGTTTTCCTCCCCCAAAATGAAATTATTACAGAATACAGTTATATATCATATAATACAATTATATACTGCTTTATAATATCTTATGGATGATTTGGAAAGTTCAGAAAGAAAAGGAAGAAAATGTTCATCTATTGTCTTATAACCCGGACATAAACATCTTATCTAATAAAAGAGTAATATGCAAATTCACAGTACCTCCACTAAAGCTAAACCCACAAGCCATGGCCACAAGCCATGCCCACCAGCCAATCATGAGTGAGTATGCAAATTAACCCAACTAAGATGGCTATGGCTACAGAGAGAGCAGGAGAGAGGCTTGGTTTGCCTCGGCAATGGAGGAAGCCAAGCTTTCCACACACCCTGACAGGCCCAGGCTTCCATTTAAGGCTGCAAAGTTTCACTTGTAGAAGATAAATAAATTCCAACAGAAATAGCTGCTGCCAGGGAGCAGGAGTGAGCAGAAGGCTTAGTTCCGCTCCAGGCTACGAAGTTTCAATTGTAGAAAATAAATAAATCCCAGAAACCAGGGCCTCCACTTGGGTCACCTGGGGATGTGGCTGGCCTGCAAATCACCACAGGCCCCTTGCCCAGGCCATTCCATGCCCCAAGGGAACACCCACCCAGATTTGAGACACCTTTCAGGGAAAACCAGCTGGCCCCCACCAGTGCACCAGGCCTCTATTCTATCTAATAAAAGAGTAATATGCAGATTGACCATCACTCCAACATACAAGATGACTGCTCCCATGTGGTCAAAGATTCTGCCCCCATGTGGACACAAGATGGCCACCACAAGATGGCCAGCAGGGAAGGGCAAGGGAGGGCAGTTGTGGGTAATTAGGCCTGAGAGGAGGGCAGTTAGACGTGAACAGGCCTTCAGGGGAGGACAGTTAGGGGTAAACAGGCTGGCAGGGGAGTGGTTAGGGGATGATCAGGCTGGTAGGCAGAAGCAGTTAGGGGCAATCAGGAAGGCAGGCAGGAGAGCAGTTGGGAGCGAGCAGTCCTGGATCCCACAGTGGGATCGGGCCTAAACGTGCAGTTGGACATCCCTTGAAGGGTCCCAGATTGGAGAGGGAGCAGGTTGGGCTGAAGGACACCCGCCCCCTACCCCATGCACAAATTTCATGCACTGGGCCTCTAGTTATTATAACAGTCTATTTAATATATGTATTAATAAGTTTGTGATTAAATAATTTTGTGCAAAATTCTTTATGCTATTTGAAAAAGTTTCTATATACCAGAGTCATTGTAGAAAATTGAACAATACAGAAATAAAATATATGTGCCAGAGATAGCCACAGTTAGCATGTTTGCATTTCCTCACTGTTAGGTGGTGGCACAAAGAGATGATTGGGAAGTCAACACCTGCAGCAGGAGTTCTGTTAATCTTTTCCATTGGAAAAAACTCCTACAATTTTGTGTGGACAATGTGGGTTTTAATGTTACAGAAAATCATCATTCAAATTCCTTTGCAATGGAAATAGTCATTACATTGCCCTATGCAGTTCTTTGTTGGAGGGTAAATAGATTTTATTTATTCTCTCAGCACAATGTCTAATTATTTAACTGTTTTCTTTGTTAGTTGCAAGGCAGTAACAGACTAGGATCAGTTTTGTTTGATGAGCTCTCATCTGGACTGTGGCACAAGGTAAACTTCCTGATCTAGGGATGGAGAGGAAGAAGCAGGTAGAAGTAGGAAGAAGCAGAGTGAAGCTTTCCTCCCCAGGCTGCAGAGTCCATTTATGGCACATCATCCAATTATTCTTCTGAGTCAGAAAAACATAAAAATCCTCCTAACTGGTGATTATCTCTTATTTTGATTCATTTATATTTGCTGAAGAAATCTCTAAGTGACACTTTCCAAAATGGTCTTTGAATTGTGCGTTTTCTAAGCTCTTATGTCCTTGAGAATATAATTGTTGCCTTTGCACACTGGCTGAGTATAAAAGTTTTGGATAATTTGAGTAACGGAAAGATACCTCTTCTTAAACTTGCTTTTCCATTTCCATGTTCAATCCCTTTTACCCATTGCCTGAACTGTTGTGATAATTTGTTAACTGGCTTCTCTGCATTCAATAGAGCATTTATTCTGTATTGGAATTATTCCTGGATAATTTGAGTAATTGAGAGATACCAAATTTTAATTTTTCCTATCCCACATGCATAATTTGACCAAGTTTTTTTTTTTTTTAGCACTCATTATTCCAGCTATTTACTTAAAGATGGAAAAGAGACCTATTTGTTGGATTCAGAAAAACATAAATAGGAAAACATCCTATCTAATACAAGAGTAATATGGAAATTGACCGTACCTCTGCTACATCACCAGCAATGCCCACCAGCCATGTCCACTAGCCAATCAGGAGCAAGTATGCAAATTAACCCCAACCAAGATGGCTGTGGACCAAGGGGAGAACAGGAAGGTGGCTTGTGTTTCCCTGCCGATTGAGGAAACCAAGCTTTCCACACACTCAGGCTGGCTTAGGCTTCCACTCACTGCTACAAAGTTTCAATTATAGAAGATAAATAAATTCTAACAAAAATAGTGGCAGCCATGAAGCTGGAGAGAGCAGGAGGCTAGGGTTGCCCCCGGTGCTAGAGGAAGCCAAGCTTTCCACAGCCCTGGCCTGCTTTGGCCTCCGCTTAAGGCTATAAAGTTTCAATTATAGAAGATAAATAAATCCCAGGTACCAGGGCCTACGCTTGGGTCACCAGGTGGTGTGGCTGGCTTGCAAATCACTACAGGTCCCTCACCCAGGCCACCCCACACCTGAAGGAAACCCCCACCCTGATCCAAGACACCCTTCAGGGCAAACCAACCAGCCCCCTCCCATATACCAGGCCTCTATCCTATCTAATAAAAGAGTAATATGCAGATTAATCATCATTCCAACACACAAGATGGCTGCCTCCGTATGGTCAAAGATACTGCCCCCATGTAGACACAAGATGGCCACTACAAGATGGCCTGCAAGGGAGGGCAGTTGTGGGTGATCAGGCCAGCAGGGAAGGGAAGTTAGGGGCAATCAGGCTGGCAGAGGGGCAGTTAGGCATCAATCAGGCTTGCAGGCAGAAGTGGTTAGGGGCCATTAGGCAGGCAGGCAGGTGAGCAGTTGGGAGCCAGCAGTCCAAGATTGTGAGAAGGATGTCCGACTGCCTGTTTAGGCTGGGTCCTACCAGGATTGGGTCTAAACGGGCAGTTGGTCATTCCTCAAGGAGTCCCATATTGAAGAGAGTGCAGGCTGGGCTGAGGGACACCCCTCCCCCCACCCTCCGTGCATGAATTTCATGCACCGGGCCTCTAGTTGAATCTATATTAGCCATTCTGTTCCTCTAGCACTCCCATGTTTTCACTTGTGATGCCAGGTTAAGTGCTTTTGGGTATATGCATTCTTCCCCGTAGAATTGCTTATAGCAGGGATGAATTTAAAGACTCCTTCCTTTTCATGGGTTCATTATGTGGATTTCCATAATTACTGACTAGGGAAAGCAAAAGGAATGGGTTTGAAAATGGGACTATCACCCAGCAGGTTGGAGGTATGTCCTTCACATGAGTCCTATTGTCTTAACAGGGTTTACTTCTCAGAGATCTAAAGATGGATCCCCAGCTTTATCTCCATTCTAGCATTCCAAGACTCGCTTCTTACTGGATTGTATATTTGGAAGCTGTATAGTAGAAGAGAATTTCTTCATTTTCATTGTCTCATTAGGGGATATTTATTTTCATCTCATGATTAATCTGACTTGGGAAAATAACTTTAGTGATGGATGATATAAAAACTTTTCTTCAGCTAGGTCATGTTGACCAGTGTAAATAATTTCCAATCATCTATCTATTAACCCCAAACATATTTCCTGTCTGAGTCCCAACAGGTCATTTTGACTTTGCTTTATCATCTGGGCAGGAGGAGAAAGTAATATAATATCCTTTATAGAAAATACTCAGTCCTACATCTGTCTCATACTTTTATCCCAGTCCCCACATTTTAATGCCTAACACTTTAAGAAATACCATTGCATTACATGGCTAAATTGAAAATCTGATTGGTAATGTTCACGACCAATACTTGTTAAGTAATTTCTTTGTGCCAGGCACTGGTCTAAACATCAACTCACACAGATATTTTAGACATCAGCTCACACAGATATTAACAACCCTATGAGATGGGTGTTATTATTATCCACACTCTACAGATGAAGAAACTGAGACACAGAATGGTAAGATATTTTCCCTAAATGAACCAAATGCCAAGTGAGAGAGAGCCAGGGTTTGGCCTGGACATCCTGGCTTGAGAGACCATGCTTTTGCCCACTCTGCTAATCTGTTAAACCCTAACGTAAGTCCCATTAGAGACAAGATAAAGTCAGTATTCCTTAGTACAGACCACATTCCTTTATAGTTCCTTATATGTCAGATTTATCAGTCCCAAATAGCTTATTGTCACCTGCATATATCATGATCAATCATACCTATAGGTCTCCATGCATTTCCTCTTCCAGGGTCTCCTTCCTCTTCTCTCTGTTATCCAGCAGATTATCTATCCACCCCCTGCCCCAGCCCCCACAAATTATTTCTATCCTGGGTTACTTCTTTTGCTTCTATGTCTATTTTCTTCCCAACCCCTTCATCCATTTCTAATGAAAATAAGTAAAATATTATCTCAGTGGTGTGTGGATTTTCAAATGAAGATTGTATTCAATATTAAAAAGTGAGAAGTGACTTATAACTGTGATTCAACCCAATCCCCTTGAATTATCCTTGAGCAGTCTTCTCCAACTATCCTTGAATGTGCTTTTTTTTTTAAAAGTCACTTATTGACTTGAGATAGATAGATAGATAGATAGATAGATAGATGATAGATAGATAGATGATAGAAACATCAACGTGAGAGAGAACATGGATTTGTTGCCTTCCATAGATACCAACTGGGGATCAAACCTGAAACTTAGGTATGCGTCCTGACTGGGAACTCATATACCAATTGTGGGGAGGGCGATACCCCAACCAACTGAGCCACATTAGCCAGGGCTTGAATGTGTTTTTCATTTTTAGAACCCAAACCATCCTTGGAATTATCTAATTATTATTTCAAGTATAAGGCGACTCAATCCCAGGAAATTGACATGGCCAAGGTTATTTAGTGACAAATTCCAAATTAAGTCCAGGTTGTCTGACTTAGAAGAACAATCTCTCCTCTATACCTTTTATGTTTAGTTTGATAAGATAAGGGAGAGAAAATGGAAAATATTTTTGCTTTACTTCCTGTTCCATATTTTCCCTCATGTCAGCAACCCATTGTTTTCCTCTGGCTTACGTTGAAAATATATGTTTCTACCTCTCTTCTTTGAGAGGGTGCCAGGCAGATTTCCTTAGCTCTCTTCCCCACCCCTACTCCTTAGCTTCCCCTCAGACTAATCCTTTCTCTTGCCCTGTCTCAAATTCATGCTTCTGATTGCTCATGAGAAAACATTATGTACACCATTGTCTTTATTAATTCCTGAGTTATCTGCTCTACTAGTATTAATGCAGACATGCAGAAATCACATGCTTGTCATATGGATGGCATGTGTACTTTCATTGCCCATCATTAAAAAGAAAATATTACTTTAAACTTTTATTTGTGTATGTGCAGTAAATAAAACAACTTGACCCTTGGAGAAAATAAAAATGTAGATTCCGCTAAGAGTCGATATTATGGCTATATGTCCTTTTCCATTAAGATGAAGTAATAAACTCCTCTAACAAGGACCGTATGTATGGAGCAGAGCACACAGATATGTATAGGAGTATGTGGCCTTAGTGAGAGGTACTACAGGTAAAGGTCATAGAAAGAAAACAGCCTCACAGACATCAAGGAAATCATCACTATTTACAGAGAGCCAGACATTTCAAATAATAGCATGGATCACAGAACCCCTTCAAAGGGATCTGGTCAGGAAATAGACAAGTCATGAATGTGAATACTTCTGAAATTCCGGAAATTCAAAAGCAGAGCCTTCAAATATTTGCATTAAGGTAGATCATGAGCAATTATTTCATTTCTGGAAATTGCTCAAAATCTTTTGTGGAAACAGAAGACTAAGATCATTTTCTGTCCTTGAATGATGCCTGTGAACCATTAGAAACTTGGGGCATGTTTAAATAAGGCCTGAAATCATGAAAAATGTATTTTGTGCCTCAAACATAAGTTTTTTTTCTTTTGTAAAGCAGCACTCGATGAATTACTTCTTCTACCAGGTAATTGAAAGTTAATATTTGAGGTATTCCTCAAAATGACTATATCATTTTAACTTGCGGAAGTGGATCTGAGTTTTTTTAAGAGAATATATAGGCAGGGAGCAATCACTAATTTCATGTTGACTATGTTGACTTTTTGATCATTATAATTAAATATTTAAAAAGCTAAGTTAAAAATGTTGTTTGGTACATAGCAAATGAAGAACTTCCTTCTGTGATTTTGATTTTTAGGGACATTGATCTTAGGATCATATATTCCTCATAAGTAAATTAAACAATTAAGACTTCTAAGTATACTTATTCAAAGTAGTAAAAAAAAATAATTAGACTATGGTTATTTCACTTCTTGGTCTTGTTGACATTTGCAAAAATCATTCCAGGACTACTTATTTTTAAGTGAACAAAAATCCATAAAAGTGGACAACAGCCTTTCAGAAAACAAATTGTCCATTGGCACCATTCCTGGCCTAGAATTTGGGATTGGACTTCGGGTATAAATGAATCTAGCTACAACCACTTTACAATTGTGTAAAATTGGACATACTTTTCTTTTGGCATATTGTTCCCCAGAAAACCTCCCACAGGGAGGCAGTGTGGTCTAGAGAATAAAATACCCATTTTCCCTTTCTTTGAGCTTTGCCACTGACTTCTATAGAATTAATTTTTTTAGTATCCTTTTGCTATTTTAGTTACAAAGCACCCCTTTCTTCTATGTAAAACTCATATCTATTGGGGTTTGCTAGATTTTTCTTTTAATTAAAGAGATGCTTGTATGAGAGATGAGGGAAACATCCCTTATTCAGATATGAGTGACTGGAAGAACTTCAATTAGAAATGTGCAATCTCAAGTAGCACTGACTCTTTGCTTCAACCACTTTATGACTTATCAAACATGTCAGGGCTCCTAATGTCAAAGGCTTGGTATAAGTGGGTAAAGAAACTTTGGGCACATTTACTTGTTTGTTCAAATTCTTAAAAAATCCTATCAGATTCCAAGCATTGTTCTAGATGCTGTGGAATATAGAAGTGAAAGACATTGTTCTGATTTCAAGGATTCACAATCTAAAAGGGCAGGAAGAGAGCTCAAGGAAAACAGTACAGCATGATAAAAGTGACTCTAGTACTGAATGATGTGCCTAAGTTTGTTGGGATCTTTTCATGCACTGAAAGGTTGCTGATTCAATTCCTGGTCAGGGCACCTGTCAGGTTGCGGGCTAGATCACTAGTAAAAGATGTGTAGCAGCCAATGGCTGTTTCTCCTTCACATCAATATTTCTTTTTCTCTCTTCCTTACTCTTTCTTTATTGGTAAAAACCAGAAGTATGACTATTGAACTGTGGAGGCACAGGGAAGGGATGCCTTGGAAAGGTGAGGAGGAAGAGAAGATAGGGAGAGTTTTCTGGAGGCATCCAAAAGGCACATGCAGAGGCACTGTGGTCTGAGTGTTTCATACTTAAGAAAATGTGTACAGGTCTATGTTGGTGCTGTGTAAGATGTATAGAGGGATCAGCAGGAAATGAGTTTGGACTTATGGTGAGGATAACTGATAGTCATCCTATCTAATAAAAGAGTAATATGCAAATTGACCATACCTCTGCAAAACCCAAAAGCCATCCCCACCAGCCAATCAGGAATGAGTATGCAAATTAACCCAACCAGGATGGCTGTGCCATGAAGCAAACAGGAGGCTTGGGTTTCCTTGGCAATGGAGGAAGCCAAGTATCTTGCACACCCTGGCCAGCCCAGGCCTCCGCTCAAAGCTACAAAGTTTCAATTATAGAAGGTAAATAAATCCCAACAAAAATGGCTGTGGCCACAGAGCAAGCAGGAGGCTTGGGTTTCCCTGGCAATGAAGGAAGACAAGTTTCTTGCACACCCTGGCCAGCCCTGGCCTCCGCTCAAGGCTATAAAGTTTCAATTATAGAAGGTAAATAAATTCCAGGGCCTCCATTTGGGTCACTGAGGGGCATGGGCAGCCTGCAAACCACCACAGGCCCCTTATCCTGGCTGCTCCACTCCTCAAAGAAACACCAACCCTTATCCAGGACACCCTTCAGGGAAAACCAGCTGGCTCTCACCTGTGCACCAGACTTCTATCTTATCTAATAAAAGAGTAATATGCAAATTGACTATCACTCCAACACAAGATGGCTGCCTCCATGTAGTCAAAGATGGCTGCCCCATGTGACACAAGATGGCTGCCAAAAGATGGCCAGCAGGGGAGGGCAGTTGTGGGCAATCAGGCCAGCAGAAGAGGGCAGTTGGGAGGAACTAGGCCTGCAAGGGAGGGCAGTTGGGGGCAATCAAGCTTTCAGGGAAGGGCAGTTAGGGGGGACTAGGCCTACAGGGAAGGGCAGTTAAGGGTGACCAGGCATGCAGGGGAGAGCAGTTAGGGGTGATCAGGCCTGCAGGGGAGCAGTTAGGCACCAATCAGGCTGGCAGGGAGTGGTTAGGAAGTGATCAGGCTGGCAGGCAGAAGTGGTTAGGGACAATCAGGAAGGCAAACAGGGGAGCAGTTGGGAGCCAGCAGTCCTAGATTGTGAGATGGATGTCTGACTGCCTGTTTAGGTCTGATCCTATTGGACATTCCTCAAAGGGTCCCAGATTGGAGAGGGCGCAGTCTGAGCTGAAGGCCTCCCCACCTCTCTGCATAAATTTTGTGCACTGCGCCTCTAGTTAGAAGATATTAAGCAAGGGAAGGACATAATTATATTAGAATTTTTGATAACTTTGCTTGCTGAAGCTAAGATGAGAGGAAGAGTGGAGATCTGAGGTTATTACGTAAATCCATTGGAAAAAAATGATAAGGGTCTGAACTATTGCAGTGGAAGTGAATATATAGAAAAAAGACCATATTAAAAAAAAGTTTTGAGGCATAATCTAAAATGTCTTCTAACTAGTTGAATGTGTGTCATCAGAGTAAGGAGTCTAGGTTGCCTCTTCAGTTTCTGGTTTCAGTAGTTAGGGGGAAGGTGGGACCATGCAAAGCATGAAGCATATGTAAGAAGAGGTAAAGTTTTGGGGGTGATGAAAGATAGTGAGCTAAGTCCGAGGTGTTGGAGCTTTGTAGATGCTCCACAAATGTTAGTTCATTCTTTTCTTCTGATTCTTTTTCCTGTAGAATATTTATAGATGCCTAGTAGGCATTAGACATATGAGTCTGGGCTGGAAATAAGTCTGCAACTAATCAATATTTAGATGGCAGTTTTAGCTATGGAAATGAATAATTGCCTAGAGACATGTATGCATAGCGAAAAAAAGAGGTGGCAAAGGATTGAACTCTGGAGCAAATCAATATCAAAAGGACAGAGGGCTGTAGAATTATTTAAAAATTATTTAAAAATATTTTCTATTGTTCCATTTTTTAAATATATTTTATTAAGTTTCCATAGAGAGGAAGGGAGAAGGATAGAGAGCCAGAAACATCGATGAAAGAGAGACATCAATCAGCCGCCTCCTGCAAGTCCCCCACTGGGGATGTGCCCGCAACCAAGGTACATGCCCTTCACCAGAATTGAACCCAGGGCCCTCCAGTTTGCAGGCCAATGCTCCATCCACCAAGTCCATTTCTAATCACATATTTCAGGTGAATAGAAGATTGGATGTTTAGAATTTGGCTTGAAAAGCCTGCCACCAGTTTTGTGAAAACAACTGTTTTATTCAGTGCTGTCCAGTAGTAAAATAATTTTTAGATAATATTTTTTGTAACAATACAAGAAATAGAGCAACTTACCCACTCGTGATTATTGGTTCTAAAAGTGTACATCATGTTTACCCCAAATTCTGAATTGATGCAACTTAAGGAATTGATTATGAGCTCTGTGGCAGAGAATATACTTACTTAAATATTTAGATGGATTTTTCCACTGTATCTAAAAAAAAATACATCATGTTTTTGTAACTGTTCATTTACTGTTATTATTGAATTGGATGATGTTCAACCAACTGAGCCACATGGGCCAGGGCATTGTTATCCTTTTTTGGATGATTTGTTCAAGTTATCTACTTGAACTATTCACTCTTAAGAACTTTTTCCCTTATTCTGGTCATCTTCCATTTCAAACCAAGAAGGCCATCGCCTGCTAACTTTATCTTTGAGAAGCTTCCTTTTCTTTTCTTCAAATGAAAAAGTATGGTTTAAATACACTGGAAGGAATTAAAGATGCCTGCTCTTTTCCTGATGATGATGGACAAATGGTATTCTGTGTAGCCGTGATTTAGGCAGACTGGGGCTTCATAGAGGAAAAGATGGGGAAAGAAGAGGCCTAGAAGTGTCAGCTAGATGGTGAGTAAGAAAGGTTGACTGGTGTAAGTTAAATTGGAAATGGCATTTAAATTAGGATGTAGCTAAAATATGCATATATTTTCTATTAGTTTTGAAAAATGTAAATAGAAGGGAAATTTATGTTGGAATCTTCTCCCTCTATTTTTATTTTGATGTCTACTGCAGAGGTTCCATCATTTTCAGCCTGCTGTGTACATACTTGGGTTCTCATGCTGTCCTCATGCTGCTTTCTGAGCTGCCAGGATTAGACTATGTGGAAATCCCATGATGAGTCCCACTCAGATAAAGACAACTATCTGGCTTTCCTCTTCTGCTTTTCCCTTGGAACACTGTTTTATTGTTGCTCATTCTCCTTATTCCCAGTTCTACTTCCAAACCATTCTGTGCCTCAGTAGGTATCTATGTTGACTTATAACTAATCTGATAAATGAATCTATGCTAATATGTAAGTGGTTAGGAACTAGAACTCTCTGGGGTTCTCTATGCATACCAAGAGAACAACTTACTAGAGATAGTAACTATTGAGATACAATGAAGTTTTCTGTCTCTCTCACTCAATAAAATGGCTTTATAGGTAGAGATGTCAGGAAAAGATTGTAAAACTCTGACAGTAGGGATTATGTAGATGGATAGTTAATAAATTTGTCTCAGTAAAAAATTGGATCTTTCTCAAGTAACCCTTGTATTTAGAAAATCAAATCAGAATTTCACAGGCCAAGCCCACTTTGGATCAAAACACAGGAAATTAAATTTAACCTATAAATGCATGAGGAGGAAGTAAAACTTATGGAATGAGCAAAGCAATAGTCATAGTTGTATGCTCACTCATCTTGATTCAGACACACTGGCTTCATTTTCTTCCTGTGTAAAACACACACACTTTTTTTTCTTCAAAACTTTCCACTCACTGTGCCATCAGCCTGGGAGGCTTTCTCCTTAGATACCTACATGTTTTTTTCCCTCCTTCCTTCACTCCTCAGATCACTTCCATCACTCTTTATTCTCAATTCTGTTTTTCTTCAGAGCACTTACATATTACTGAACAATATGTATTCATTTGTTTACTTATTATAGTTAATAAATACATTTTGGATGAATGATTAGTGGAATTGAACATAGAACCTAGGTCTTGAAGGCATAATCCACAGAAGAGAAGTGAAGGGGTGAAGGGAGGAAATAGAGAATCTGAATGATAATATGTTGGCATATATGTCTCAACACAACGTCAGAGGTCAAAGCAGGGATGGGGCTCCTTCCCAGGTTGTTAGAAAAAAGTCCTCCTGAAGCCTGGGATGCTTTTAAGTTCAGCTCCACTGAATAAGAACGGAGACTTTTTTTGAGATTCATAGTCACTTTGGGAGCATATTTCTAAGCTTATTATGGCCATTTAATTGCAAGAGAAGACTTGGAGACTGCATACAGAGAGTGGCTGTAAGAGAGGCAGTGGTTACAAAAACTTCCAAATCCATGGCCATTTATCTGGGAAAGGCATGTGGTTTTCAAGAATGCAGGTACAGAGAGAATCCAAGATGGCGGCATAGGTAAACACCTACACTGCTGCCTCGCACAACAATTTCAAAACTACAACTAAAAGACAGAATGGACATCATCAGAACCACAGGAAAGCTGGCTGAGTGGAAATTCTACAACTAGAAGGAAAGAGAGGGGCTCACAGAGACCCAGAGGAGCTACAAAAAGCTGAGGTATGGAGCACTGTGCGCAGAGGACCGACTGCTGATTGTGCTGCTGGCTTTCACCAGTGGGCAGGGGAGAGCTGTGCCACTTCTAACTCCACTAAACCCCAGTTTCCGGTGAAATCCTGGGGACCCAGATTCATATGGTCCCGGAGCGCAGGGGAGCCGGACGGGCAGCAGTCCAGAGGCACTGCGAGAGCGCACGCAGGCGCACATAGGGACCATTCCAGCGATTACCCAGTCACGTGAGACTTGGGGGCCGTGGAGGTGGGGGGCGACTGGAAGGCAAGGCGGTCCATTAAGCCCTGAGACTCCACCCATACCAGGCTCAGCATAGAGGCTTTTGCAGTTTTGCAAGTCTGGTATCATAAGGCTGAATTCAACACAGAAGTTCTCCCGGCATAGTTAAAATGCCAGAACAAGGGAAGAGATCACAAACAAAAGAAATGGAGGAAAACAAATGACTGGATATAGAGTTCAAAAGCACGTTTATAAGGGTTTTCAAGAATATCCTAGAAAAGTTGGCTAAAGTTAGCAAGACCCAAGAGGAGATGAAAAAGAACCAACTAGAGATGGAAAAGGACCAACTAAAAATTAAACATACACTGACTGAAAAAAAATATTATACAGAGACCTAACAGCAGACTAGGGGAAGGCAAGAATCAAGTCAAAAATTTGAAATATAAAGAATCAGAAAACACTCAACTGGAAAAGCAAGAGGAAAAAAGAATCCAAAAATGTGAAGATAATGTAAGGAGCCTCTTGGACAGCTTCAAGCGTACCAACATCAGAATTGTGGGGGTGGCAGAAGAAGAGAGAAAACAAGATACTGACAACCTACTTAAAGAAATAATGACTGAAATCTTCCCACATTTGGTAAAAGAAATAGACTTACAAGTCCAGGAAGCACACAAAACCCCATATAAAAGGAATCCAAAGAGGACTACACCAGGACACATCATAATTAAAATACCAAGAGCAAAAGACAAAGAGAGAATATTAAAAGCAGCAAGAGAAAAACAGTTCATTACCTACAAGGGAGCACCCATACAATTGTTAGCTGATTTCTCAACAGAAATGATGCAGGCCAGATGGGAGTGGCAAGAAATATTCACCGTGATGAATAGCAAGAACCTACAACCAAGGATACTCTATCCAGCAAAAGTATCATTCAGAATTGAAGGGCCGATAGAGAGCTTCATAGATAAGAAAAAGCTAAAGGAGTTTAACTCCAAACCAGTATTGTATGAAATGCTGAAAGGTACACTTTTAGAAGAGGAAGAAGAAAAAGGTAAAAGATAAAAAAATTATGAACAACAAATACATATCTATCAATAAGTAAATCTAAAAATTAAGTGAATTAAAAATTTGATGAACAGAATAAACTGGTGAATATAATAGAATGGGGAGCACAGAAGGTGAGTGGACTGATAATTCTCAGGGGGAAAAGGGTGAGGGGTGTACAGGAAGAGACTGGACAAAAATCATACACCTATGGATGAGGTCAATGGGAGGGAGGGAAGGATAGAAGGAGGGTTGGGAGCCGGGTGGAGGGGAGCTATGGAATGAAAAAAAGAGAAACAAATGTAATAACCTGAATAATAAAGATTTAATAATAATAAAAAAAGGAATGCAGGTACATAGCAGGCTTCAAAGAAAGTGGGGCTTTGGTACCATACTCTTAAGATTGTTTTTTTTTGTAGATCAAGTGAGATTCTGTGTGTAAGACACTTAGCAAAGTATCATCATCACAATAAATACTGTTATTATTAATACATGTGGGTATGTTTCATGTTTCATTCTACCTCATAAATTTCCCAAATTTGTCCAGCCTATGGTGTGGAAGAAAAGTTTTGCTCAACATGCATGAAGTGTGTTGAACTCTTCAAGAATAAAATGAGCCAGTATTACATAAATGAAAGGGAAAAAAAGCTCTTACATATAATGACATACTCATTTTTATAGCCAATGTCAATTAAGAATTCATTGTGAATTTCCATTTTCCTAAAGTCTTAAACTCAATGAAGTCCAAAATATATTTGGCCAAGTGTTTTATTACTTCATTTTTGAAGCCGTGTACTCAGAAGACTTATCTATATCTTATTATCTCTTTATATAAACACCTAAATGACTGGCTGACTATTTGATCATTTGACCATTTGACCAGTAGCTATGATGTGTTCTGACCACCAGGGGGCAAACACTTAATGTACAGGCATGGAAACATGGACCAGACTGATGAATCTCAGAGAGAAGGGGGTTGGGGAGAGGGCATGAAGAGATTAACCAAAGATCTTATACGCATACTAAAGGCTTGGTGCACAGATTTGTGCACTGGTGGGGTGTCTCAGCCTGGCCTGCACCCTCTTGCAATCCAGGCTCATTGGGGGATGTTGTAGAGCTGGTTTTAACCTGATCCCCACAGGCCAGGCCGAGGGACCCCACCAATGCAAGAATCAGTCCACTGGGCCTCTAGTTTATACATAATATAAGGATTTCTAGCAAGTTAAAAAGCATTTCTAAGATTTATTTTTTCTTTAGAAATTGAAGTTGCCTTTGGTTTCATTTTGGACTGGAAACACTGGCCATATCAACTCTATTCGGGCAGGAACAACACAGAAATTTTTTTAAAAGTTTGTTTACCCATATAGTCCCCTAACTAGCACAAGGCCTGGTAAATAATACTTATTGGATGAATGAACCATAGTGACTCAAATTTTGTGACCCTAGTAAGTATTTATATTCAAGTCTCCTGACTTGAGTGTTTCCTTCCTAAAAAAAGCTTTGTGTAATTATAATGGGTTTATTAGTTCCCCAAGGCTGCTTACCACAAAACAGGTGGCTTAAAATAATCTATTCTCTCACAGTCTGGAGAGACTTAAGGTGTTGGCAAGCTTGTCCTCCTTTGGAAGGTTCTAAGAGAATTTTTTTCTTGCCTTTTCCAGCTTTTAGTAATTCCAGGTGTTCCTTGGCTTGTGAGCTCTGATTTCTGTCTCTTTGTTCACATGACCTTTTCCTTTACTATCTCTCTCTCCTTAAAAACATTTTTTTTTGTATATTGATTTTTAGACTGAGACAAAGGGAGAGGAAGAGAAAGATAGAAACATTGATGACAGAGAAACATCTATTGGCTACCTCCTGCATGCCTCCTACTCAGGAATGAGTCCACATCCAGCCATGTATCCTAAATTGGAATTGAACTAGAGACCTCTTGGTGCATCGGTCAAGGGTCAACACTCAACTGCTGAGCAACACCAGCCAGGCATCTTATAAAATCACTTGCCATTGGCTTTAGGGCTCACCTGAATTATCTTGATGATTTCATCTTGAAATCCTTAACTTGATTACATCAGCAAGGTCATTTTCACAAAGGAAATCAAATTCATAGTTTATAGGATGTGGACATATCTTTTAGAAGGCTACCATTCAATGAGTTCATGGAAATTTTCAACATCTGCAGTGGGATTATTTTTCCCTTCACCAGATTTTCTCACTATATCACTATACGCAAAGCTTTTTGAAGTTTTTGTAGCTGAGAACGTTGAGGACCAGGTTTGTGTTTCAATCTAAGTTAGGTTAGAAGATGGGGGGAAATCAACATTTTATCTGCAGATGGGAAAAATATGGCAAATGTTGAAAACTGGTGGGTGGAGAGAGGAAATTAAGTAAGTGCTCAAGCAGTACTGTTACACCCAACCCAATGATGTCTGCATGATATATTAGGGATGGGTATTTGAAACCTAGTGATTGGAGTGATGACAAATGCAAAAGAATAGTGGTTTTGATGGTATAAAGAGGGCCATTTTGTAATAATCTCAGTGTTTCACCCTTTGAGAGGGAAAAGTGCTTTGTGTAGAGAACTGATAAGCCATAAAGGCCTGGCCAGAAACTCTAGGGATCAACAATTTGAAATGAACACTCCAGAAAGAATACTGATTAGGAAAGAGACCTGGGGTAGACTGTGGCTCTATATTGAAACCATCTGCATTTGATTTGGCAGTAGTAAAGAGCAGTCTTAGAATGTATAAATATCAAAAGGAATAGTACATCAGCAGTAAGTTATTCCAGCATTAAATAAGGAGCCAGTGAGGACACTTTCAGAATTATTGTAATTCTGGTCAGCATTTTTATTGAGAGGAAATTGTGAAAATTGAAATGGTCAACAGGTGGCAATGGCAGTAGGTTTTTTGTTTTGTTTTGTGTTTTTTCCAAGTGAAGATACAAATTTTTCTGAAAGAGTGAGCCAATATTACGTAAATGAGAGGATTCTTGGAAAGAAGAGAGAAGTCCTGAAATAAAAAAAATATATATCCTGAAAGAGAAAGAACACACTGAATAGGTTAGAAATTGAACTTGAACACCCCAGGAAAACCTTGATGTGCTAGTGAAGAACCCACTCATAACTGGAGTAGAGTTTTTATTTTGTTCTAAGGCTTAATTGTTGAAATGGGATTTTAATGCACAGTTTTAAAAATGCAATAATAAAATTTATTTATAACATCCAGTGGTAGACAAGTCATACAAAAATGTATTTGCAAAAGTAGAAAGCACCTGCACCTTTGGAAGTTAAGAAAAAATGAATTTATATTTGGGATCTCAAGGGGAATTATAAATCTATCTGTTCCTGTCACTGGAAATTTCTTTTGGTGAATTCATTATCAAACTCAGACAGTTGAAACTGAATAGTAAGAATACTATTGGAGATATGGGGATTTATGTAGAAATGAAGGTATATATTTGCCATGTGAATGTCCTTGCTAATATGGTATACAAGTAAAACAAATTCCTGCCATTTAATTTATGTCCTGTTCCAAATAGCTGAGATGATGTTGTCCCTAGAGTTTCAGTTTCTGCTTATGCCATTCAGATTTCTTTATTTTCCTTTTTGTCTTGTGTAACTATCATTCTCTCTCCCCATTTTCTGGATATATAGGGATTTCCAGCCTTTCTTTTCATTCTGACAGCATCTAAATTATCAGTCATATTGTCCTAACATGTATTTTTTTCTAGGTTTGTTTGGAATTTAATATTAAAAAGAAATACATTTTAATATACATTATATAAAATTCAAGAATCTATCTTTGATTGCTAAAAATATAATCATCTTATTAATTACATAACTTTTTTCAGTCTTATTCTATAGTGTGAGAATGAGTTTCTGATGAAATCCCCATAGGGGGAATATCAACCCATTTCTTAAATTTTATTTATTTTTTATTTTTTCAAAATATCCTGCCACTTATTCTCTGATGTATTTTATGATTTTTAATGATTTATTTATTAATTTCAAACCATCAGAACAATAGTCCACTACTAGGACATCACAGAACTTTAGGAGAGTGTAAGGTAGTTAATTGAGCAACAACAAAATGAATATAATGTATATTTGTAAGTATCCTAATATATAAAAACCCTGGGTTGTAACAACCCATAACAACAGAAGCTCAACCAACCAGAAAGTCAGTCCTGTTGGGTTGCCATGCTGACTACTTCTGCTGCAGGTAGGTGCTCCACCACTGAATCCTGAGGGGGCTGCGAATCAGGCCCAGAGAGAAGCCTGAAGAGAGAAGCAGGGACTGATCTGTTGCCTCTGTAGCAGTTTTTGATCAATACTTGCCTCTCTCTTTCTTTCCAAGTCTGGCCAGCATCTGGGCCTCCATTTCTCTCCAGGCCTCCAAAAGGGCTGCTGATCAGTCCTGCCTTTTTGATCAGGCCCCATTGATAGGCCCAGAGATGTTGATTGGCATAGAAACTGTCCAATCAGAACCAAATCTGGGTGAAGTGTGAGGAACCAATGGATGCCTAGGAGGCAGAGCTTTTGACACTGACTGGCATAGAAACTGACCAATCGGAGCTAAATTGGCTAGTAGAGGAGGACAGCTGGGGGCTTGATTAGGCTGGCAGAGGCAGTTAGGGGTGATCAGGCACACAGGCAGAGGGGTTAGGGGCAATCACGCAAGCAGGCAGGTGAGAGATTAGGAGCCAGCAATCCAAGATTGTGAGGGGGTGTCCAACTGTCGGTTTAGGCCCGATCCCACAGGGCAGACCTAAACTGGCCATCGGACATCCCCCGAAAGTCCCAATTGGAATGGGTGTAGGGTGGGCTGAGGGAAAAATCTGGTGCACTGGACCTCTAATATACATATAATATGCCTGCACTTAAAAAATCCCATTGGTATTTTAAAATGTATTTTCTCTATATATTTTCATATCTATAAACTTTAGGCTTGAAAATAACTTTAAAAAGTAAATAACATTCAAAAAGAAATCAGAATTTTGAACTTAGGTTTTTCCCACATATAGTTTTCCCTTTCTGACATATACATTGACCCATATTTCTGGCTCTCTGCGGTTCTTTGTTAGAATTTCTCTTTTTTAAGTTCCTGGGGCAGGGAACAGTAGCACTTGGAAGTCTTCTAAAGAGACCACTGAAATACAGTATTGCTGGGCACTATCAGGAACTAACAATGCCTGGTTATTACAACTACATTTGTTTTGAAGATTTGATGTGTTATATTTCTTTCTCCTCTTTTTTGTTTTACTAGCGGCCTGGTGCATGAAATTTGTGCATGGCGGAGGAGAGGGAGGGTCTCTACAGCCCAGCCTGAACCTTCTCCATTCCAGGCCCCCTCAGGAGATGTCTGACTGCCAGTTTAGTCCAATCCCCGGATCAGGCCTAAACTGGCAGTCGGACATCCCTCTCACAATCTGGGAGCGCTGGCTCCTAACTGCTCACCTGCATGCCTGCCTGATCACCTCTAACTGTCCCCCCTTCTAGCCTGATCACTAATAACTGCCTCTGCCTGTCAGCCTGGTCACTCCTAACTGCCTACCCTTCCAGCCTAATCACTTATGACCGCCTCTGCCTGCCAGCCTGATCACCTCAAATTGCCTGTGCCTGCCAGCCTGGTGGCCCCCAATTTCCCACATCTACTGCCTTGGTTGCCCCTAACTGTCACCCCTGCTGGCCTAGTTGCCCCCAACTGTCCCCACTCCTACCAGCCTGGTCACCCCTCCCTGCCCCCCTTTTCCAGCCTGGTTTCCCCTCACTGCCCCCCTGTCAGCCTGGTCTCTTCCAATTACCTCCCCTGATGGCCTGATAGACCCTCACTGCCCCCCTCTGCCTGCCTGGTCACCCCTCACTGCCTTCCCACTAGCCTGGTCACCCACACATTTGGTTGTTTCTCACTAACTCCCCTGCTGGCCTGGTCTCTCCATGCAGCCTGCTGTTTAGTCATTACTGTGAGGGCATCCTGACCAACTTGCATATTACCCTTTTATTAGTATAGAATTCTTCCTGCCTATTAATGCACACAATCACCTGAATGTTTTAACACACAATCACCTGAAATTTTCTTTTTAAGTACTATGGTCCAGCCTAGTTCAAACCCAGTAACTTGCTAAATTTTAATTTTAGCAGGAGATTGCAATTGTGTGGAATTTTTGAGGGGTTTCTAGCACTATGACTAGATTAGCTTCAAATAGATAGGGATGTTTCCTCCTGGTAATCTCACTGGTATTTCTGTTATTGTGGTTTGTCTTTCTGCAACAGTTTGTCAGTCTCTGCTGATAACATAAAATTTAGACCTTAGCCCCCATAAAATAAAATGTTTATTAGTTATCAATAAAATGGTGATGTTGCTCCAGTGTTAGAATTGTTTTCTTAATTTTTTTCCACTGTTTACTCCTCCTATACCTCTTCTGTCCCCACCCTCCAACCACCATGCTATTGTCCATGTCCATGAGTTCTTTCTCTTTTATTTTCTTTTTTCTCAATTCCTCCACCACTCCTTATACTCCCAGCTCTCCACCATAGCTGTATGCCTGCTCTCTGTTTGAGTCTGTTTCTATTTTTATTGCTAGTTCAGTTTGTTCATTAAATTCTACATATGAGTGAAATCATATGGTACTTATCTTTCTCTGACTGGCTTATTTTGCTTAGCATAATGTTCTCCATGTCCATCCCTAATGTCACAAAGGAGAAAATTGTCTTCCTTTTAATGGCTAAGTAATGTTCCATTGTGTGAATGTACCTTAGCTGTTTTATCCACTTATCAATTGATGGATACATGGCAGCTTCCAAATCTTCAGATTAATTGGAGTGATGACAAATGCTAAAGGATGGTGTTTTGTTTTTTTTACCTATCCTATCTAATAAAAGAGTGATATGCAAATTGACCATATCTCTGCTATACCATAAGCCATGCCCACAAGCCAATCAGGAGCAAATATGCAAATAAAACCAACCAAGATGGCTGTGGCCACAGAGAGCAGGAGGGAGGCTTAGGTTTCCCTTGCAATGGAAAAAGCCAAGCTTTCCATACACCCTGGAAGGCCCAGGCCTCTGATTAAGGCTACAAATTTTCAATTATAGAAGACAAATAAATCCCAACAGAAATAGTTGTAGCCATGGAGCAAGCAGGAGGCATGGCTCCACTTCAGGCTACAAAGTTTCAATTGTAGAAGATAAATAAATCCCAGATACCAGGACCTTCATGTGGGTCACTGGGAGCATGGTTGGCCTGCAAACCACCACAGGCCTCTCGCCCAGGTCATATTATGCCCCAAGGGAACCCTCACCCTGATCTGGGACACCTTTCAGGGCAAACCAGCCAGCCCCCACCCATGCACTAGGTCTCTATCCTATCTAATAAAAGAGTAATATGCAGTTTGACCATAATTCCAACATGCAACATGGCTGCTCCCATGTGGTCAAAGATCCTGCCCCCATGTGGACATAAGATGCCATCACAAGATGGAAGGGCAGTTGGTGGCGATCAAGCCTGCAGGAGAGGGCAGTTAGGGATGACCAGGCCAGCACAGGAGGGAAGTTGAGGGTGACTGGGCCTGCAGAAAAGGGCAGTTGGAGGGGGGGCACAGGCCTGCAGGGGAGGGTATTTAGGGGTTACCAGGCCCATAGGGTAGGGCAGTTAGGGGCAAACAGGCTGGCAGGGGAGCAGTTAAGCATCAATCAGGGTGGCAGGAGAGTGGTTAGGGGGTGATTAGGCTGGCAGGCAGAAGCAAATAGGGACAATCAGGAAGGCAGGCAGGCAAGCAGTTGGGAACCAGCAGTCCTGGATTGTGAGAGGGATGTCCAACTGCCCGTTTAGACCCTATCCAGGTCGGATATCCCTCAAGGGGTCCCAGATTGGAGAGGGAGCAGGCTGGGTTGAAGGACATATCCCCCACTTTGTGCACAAATTTCTTTCGTGCACTGGGCCTCTAGTTTTAAATAATGCTGCAATAAACATAAAAGTGCATATATTTTTTTCAAATTAGTGTTTCAAGTTTCTTTGGATAAATCCCAGAAGTAGAATTGCTGGGTCATAAAGTAGTTCGATTTCTAATTAATTTAATTTATTTTTTATTTTTACTTTTTCAGGTTTCACACACACACACACACACACACACACACACACACACATATATATATATGAAAAACTATTTTAAATATAATAATGTTACATACAATAAATATTTCAAGAAAAATGATTTTAAATATAATATGGTTACAAGAATAAACATTCATATTTCAAGTAAAAGAATTTTAAATATAGTAATGTTACATGCAATCAGCATTAATATCTCAACAATAATATTTTATTTATACTAATAAAGGGGTAATTTGCAAATTGTTCATGACACCCTCACAGTAACAACTGAATAGTAGGCTGCATCAGGTGACAAGGCTGGCAGGGGGGTTAGTGAGGGACGACCGAATGACTGACCAGTAGGCTGCATGGGGTGACCAGGCCAGCAGGGGAGTTAGCAAGGGACAAACAAGTGACTGAACAGCAGTCTGTGTGAGGTGACCAGGTCGTGAGGTGGAGAAGTGAGGGGGACCAGGATGGCAGAGGGGGGCAGTGAGGTGACCAGGCCAGCAGAGGAGGGCAGTGAGGGGGAACCAGGCTAGTAGGAGAGGCAATTGGAGGAACAGGCTGGTGTGGGGGCTGGAGAACAGGCTGGAAGGGGGGCAGTGAGGCAACCAGGCCAGCAGAAGAGGAAAGGGAGGGGCAACCAGGCCAGTAGGGGGGCAGTTAGGGGAGACCAGGCCATCACAGGGCCAGTTGGCGGTGACCAGGCTGGTGGGAGGAGGCAATTAGGCTGGCAGGCAGAAGTGGTTAAGGGTGATCACACTGGCGGGGGGTGGGAGGAAGTTAGGGGTGATCAGGCGATCCCTGGGATTGAGCCGAAACCAGCAGTGGACATCCCCCAAGGGGTCTCAGATTAGAGAGGGTGCAGGCTGGGCTGAGGGGACCCCCTGCCCCTGAGCATGAATTTTGTACACAAGGCCTCTTGTATACAATAATATTATATGCAACAAACATTAATATTTTAAGAAAAAATATTTTAAATATAATAACATTACCAAAACTGTACTAACATAGTATAATATCATAAAAGTTGTAAGAAATATTAAAAATCTGCAAATAACAGGATTACTTCTATTATATTCTAATTTATTTCCCCTCTGGCTCTATATTTGTTCATCAGTTTATATTTTTTATTATATGAACAAATGAATGAGATCATGTAATATTTATCTTTCTTTCACTGGCTTATTGCATTTAGCATAATGCTTTCCAGGTCCACCCATGCTGTTGCAAATGGTAAGAGTTTTTTCTTTTTTACTGCAGCATAGTATTCCATTGTATAGATGTACCACAGATTTTTAATCCACTCATCTGCTAATGGGCCTTAAGGCTATTTCCAAATCTTGAGATATATTTTCCTAGAAGTGGGATTACTAGGTCAAATGGGAGTTCTACTTCTAATTTTCTGAGGTAACTCCATACTGCTTTCCACAGTAGCTGAACCAGTCTGCATTCCCACCAATGGTATACAAGGGTTCCCTTTTCTCTACAACCTGGCCAACACTTATTGTCTGTTGATTTATAATTCTTTCTACCCCTGAGCATGGAATATATTTTCATTTATTTGTATCTTCTTCAATTTCTTTATCAATGTCTGATAGTTTTCAGTGTACAGATCTTTCACCTTTTTTGGTTAAATTTACTCTTAGGTTTGTTATTCTTTTTGATGCAACAGTAAATTGGATTGTTTCCTTATTTTTTCCCCTAATAGCTCATTATTAGTGTATAGAAAAAAACCGTATTTCTGTATATTGATGAGAATGCCATTTTGAAAAAAGTATTTTATAGTTATATTTCCAGTGGAACACATCCAAGAAGGTTTCTGTGCCCTATGTTCCTATCCTGTGTCAGTTCATATACTCCTGCTTTCAAAGTTCATACAAGCCAGACCAAGATAAAGAAAGTACAAAAACACTGCTTCCTGTTGTTATTTTAAATATAATTTATACCTAAATTAAAAGTGGGATCATGTTTAGATTATTCCAAAGCATATTTTGTGTGGGTATAGTTATTTGTTTTCAGTTGGAGTGTGGAATCTTTTGATCTTTTGGCCACTTTTCTTTACAGTTGTGATTCAAAAGTTTAATTTACCCAGTTTCTTTTTATCCACTGTCATGGTCCAAGTAGAGCAATGAATGGAAGGTGATTTGGATGTGAAAGTCCTAGATATGATCTTGATATTTAGCAAATTGATAAAAACGTTAACATTTGCTTGTGTCTGGAACTACATAAAGTTTACAATTAAACCTAATGTGAAATAAATGTTTTGCAGATATTAAGATGTGTAATAATCTTCCTGTAATTAGCTTATGTAATCAATTTGGATGCTTTGACAGCTCCCAAAACATAATTTTTTCATTTTAACTAATTTTATATGCACACACATGTGGATGTGCATGCACGTGTGTCTTTTTATGACTAAATGTATCTGTGTAGAATCTTGGAACTATACCCTATCACATCTGAGAGACAGAAAAGACATCAGAAATGCTTGATTTCTGGATGCATAGATTATCTTACTAAAAATAGTTCTTTTTTATATTTTTACAACTGAAAAAAAATGAATTAGGTAATCCTAATCATGAACTTGTCTGTTGTAATTTATCTTTCTTATGGAGCACTCATATTTTCAATATGTTTAACAACTATAGGACAAAATAATTCTACTAGTTATAGATAACTGAAAAAAATATGATAAAACAGAGTCAAAGAAAGTGAAAGAGTAGTATCAGAACTAGGAATAGAATTTAGAGCTTTTTATTTAGTTTGTGCTTAATTTTTAGGGCCAGGTTTATTTTCTTAAGCACAAAAAAGATGGGTAATACTATAGAAATGTGGTTACAAAATATTAAGGAAATAATCCCTTAAGAAATTTCTAGTGAGACAACTTTTCAAACTCTCTTAATTATATTGATTAAGGATATCATTTTCATAACTATGTCCTATGGATTCTTTCCAATTGAAAAGGAGAATGTAAAATTGACATTATTCGCAAATGACATGATATTGTACACAGAAAGCCCTAAAGACCACCAAAAACTTGGCAAAGTAGCACAAAATTAATATTCAGAAATCAGTGGCACTTTTATACACCAATGATGAACTATCAGCAAGAGAAACTAAGAAAACAATCCCAGTTACTATTGCAACAAAAAACTAAAGTACATAGGAATAAATTTAACCAATGAGGTAAAAGACCTGTACTCAGAAAACTATAGAACATGAAAGAAAGAAACTGAGGAAGATCTAAATAAGTGGAAGCATATATCACATTCAGGGAATGGAAAAATTAACATCATTAAAATGTACATACTATCCAAACCAATGTATAGATTCAATACAATTCCTATTAAAATGCCGGTGGTATATTTCACAGATCTAGAACAAATATTCCAACAACTTATATGGAACCAAAAGAGACCATGACTAGCCTCAGCAATCTTGAGAAAGAAGAAAAAAGTTAGAGGTATCACAATACTAGATATCAAAGTATACTACACAGCTTGTAATCAAAACAGTCTACTACTAGCATAAGAATATATTGATCAATGGAGAAGAACAGAGAGCCAGAAATAAACCCACATCTCTATTGGTCAATTGATGTTTGATAAAGGAGGCAAAAACATACAATAGAGTCAAGACAGTCTTTTCAATAAATGGTGTTGGGAAAATTGGACAGCTACATGCAAAAAAAGAAAGAAAGAAAGAAAGAAAGAAAGAAAGAAAGAAAGAAAGAAAGAAAGAAAGAAA
>JAAGEH010002534.1:11121988-11134180 GCA_011751065.1 Lasiurus cinereus | reverse complement strand
AAAGAAAGAAAGAAAGAAAGAAAGAAAGAAAGAAAGAAAGAAAGAAACTTACACCATACACAAGAATAATCTTAAAATGGGATAAAAGAATTAAATGTAACTCACAAAACCATAACAGTTTTAGAAGAAAACATAGGCAGTAAAATCTTGGACATCTCTTGTAGCATCATTTTGCTGATATATCTCCTAAGGCAAGGGAAACAAAGAAAAAATAAGCAAATTGAACTATATCAAAGTAAAAAGCATCAGCACAGCAAAGAAAACCATCAACAAAATGAAAAGCAAACCCAATGTATGGGACAGCATATTTGCCAATGTTACATCTGATAAGGGGTTAATTTTCTTTTTCTCTCTCTTTTTATTTTCCCAAGGGGTCAATTTCCAAAATCTATAAAGAACTAATACAACACAACATCAGGAAGACAAACAGTTTAATTTAAAAAAATGGGCAAAGGCCTGCATAGACACTTCTCTAAAGAGGACAAACAAATGGCCAATAAACATGAAAAAATCTTCAACATCACTAACCATCAGAGAAATGCAAATTAAAACCATAATGAGATGTTGCCTCACACCTGTGAGAATGGCTATTAATAAATCAACAAACAACAAATGTTGGCCAGATTGTAGAGAAAAGGGAAACCTTGTGCACTGTTGGTGGGAATGCTGACTGGTACAGCCACTATAGAAAACAGTATGAAGTTTCCTCAAAAAATAAAAAATGGCTTACCTTTTGCTACAGTGATCCTACCTCTGGGGATATATCCTAAGAATTTCAAAACACCAATAAGAAAAAATACACCTTTATTTTCTTAATAGTGTTATTTACAATATCCAAGATCTGGAAATAGTTCAAGTGCTCTTCAGTAGATGAGAGGATTAAAAACTGGTGGTATATTTACACAATGGAATATTATATAGCTACAAAAATAAGAAATTCTTACTTTTTTCAACAGCATGGATGGCACCAGGAGATTATTATGTAAGTGAAATAATCCAGTCAGAGAAAGACAAATACTAAATGCTCTCATTTATATGTGAAATCTAATGGACAAAACAAACTGATGTACAATATAGAACCGGAGTCATGAGTACATGGGACAGACTGACAAAGATCAGAGGGAAGGCAGATGTGGGAGGACTGGATGAAAGAAGATAGATTAGCCAAAGAATATATATGAAGGGCTGGGCAGTGGTGGACAAAACAGAGGAAATGCAGGACATGTTACCGTAACAACAATAAATAAAAAAAGAAAGTCATGGAAACAAAAAAATAAACTATTCTATTACATGAAATGAAGTAGACTTCTTTAGTGTAGGACTTTTCTTGGAATCTTTCCAGTTTTAATGTATCTCATAATCAGCTAATGGGGAAAAATAGTAAGTTGAATTTTTTAATTTATTTGATCCAAGAACTGTTCTTTTGAGGAATTCCTATTTATATTTACAGATTACAGTTTAGAAAATATTTATCGAGCCTCTTGTGTGGCATTCCATTTGATAGACTAATCAGTATACCTGAGAACTGCATTAGAATATAAGGGCAGGAAGGTGTCATACCTGAGTGAAGATTCTAACCAGCATATAGAGAAAAGAGACATCTAACTAAAGAGATTTTCTTTGAGTGCCTTTGTTATGGACTAAATATATATGCCCCCACCCATATGTTGAAGCCATGAACTCCAGTGTGGATGTATTTGGAGTAAGGAAGCAATTAATATTAAATGGAGTCATAATGTGGGCGGCGGGAGCATATCCTATAAGGTTAGTGTCCTCATAAAAAGAGACACCAGAGAATTCCTCTCTTCTACTCCACATTACCATGTCAGGTAAAAGACCATTTGAGAAATCCAGCAAGAAGGTAGCCATCTATCAGTCAGAAAGAGAGCTCTTACTAGAAACTAAACCCTGCCAAAATTTAATTTTGGATTTTTTCACTTGTAGAATGAAGAGAAAATAAATTTCTGTTGTTTAAGACACCTGGTTTATTGTATTTTGTTATGGCATTCTGAGAAGACTAAGACAGTGTTTAAGGCTGAAAAATAACCAGATTTTTTTTTAAAAGAAAAGAGGGTTAGACTTTTTTGCTGCAATAATTGCCTGATGAGGTAATTTTTTGAGGTAACCTGAAAGGAGACAAATGAAGATGCCCTTAGATATGGAAGAAATAGAAAAAGTGAGGGGAAACATGGAAAACCTCATAGAAAACTTCATGCTTTTGCCCTGAGATATATTCCACTTATCTTTATTATCAAGTCACTGAGTATCAATGATTAAGTGAAAGGTGGTGATGGAGGAGCAATGATAACAGAGGCCAATGAGAAGCATGAAGGCAGCATGTACTGAACATGGAGCTGTCCCTTCACATTGAAGTAGTCTTTAGTGAGCACTTTTCTCTGATCATTGAGAATTAGTCCTAGACCTCAGACTCAACTTTATTAAATCCCACTTCTTAAATAGTTATGGTAATGGTTGAGCTCTCTTTATTTTCACAATGATTGAAGCCCAACCCAGCACCAGCTTGCATCTGCTTCTCCTTTCTGAGATGATCAGGAATGACTAAGACAGTAATTCCAAAGTTCATTTTTCTTCTTTCTTTGGGAATTTAGCAACATATGTGGGAGAGATTTTTACAACCACTCACCTTGTAGAAGTCCTGCTTGGAAAACTTAGAATAGAACCATAATCATTATATTATTTTCCAAAGGCAAATGTGTATATGGTTGTATGGGTGTGTGTGTGTGTGTGTGTGTGTGTGTGTGTGTGTGTGTGTAAGAGAGAGACCACTTATACTGATATTAAATATGTGATTCAATTGTAGAGATTTATTTTTAAACATATTTTTTTATTGTTGATAGCATTACAGATATGTCCCATTTTCTCCCTCTTTTCTCAGCTCCCTCTCTCTGCCCCCTGGTCTTCACTACCCTATTGCCTGTGTCCATGGGGCATGCATATAAGCATATAAGTTCTTTGGTTTATCTCTTTCTGACCCCTCCCCCAACCTCAGATAGAGGCATGTCAGCCTGTTCTATGTCTCTCTGATTCGGGTCTTATTTTGTTGGTTCAATTCATTTTGTTCATTAGATTCACAAATAGGTGAGATTATGTGATATTTGTCTTTCTCAGTTTGGCGAATTTCACTTAGTATAGTATTTTCCAGATCCATCCATGCTGTTCCAAAAGGTAAGAGATAAATCTTATGTTTTTAGATTTTTAAATTTATGAATCATCAAAATATTTAATAGAAACTTGTGGTCTAAAAATACTCATCATCAACTCAAACATAGAAGCATAAAATATCATTTGGCTTCCAATTTGATATAGCACATGATTTTTCCAGGTGGACAATAATGGACATTTGATTGAGACTTAGAAGGGGCCGGAGTTTGGGAAGAATCACTATGACTATCTCACACAGCACAGTCCTGCCTTCACACTGGAGATCTAAAACAGGGCAAGAAAGCAGAGACCAAGGTGAACCCAGTCCACTGTGTTTGTACTGTTCACAGTGACTTCCTTTTCTGCAAGGTCAAATTGCAAATGGACACTGAGAGCAGCACTTTGGAAACCAACACATGCTGCTCTTGATGTGATGCTGTTTTCCTTCTAGACATTTGCTTGTTGCATTTCATGAGGACATTTCAATAGGGGCTGAAAGATATTCGGAGTTCTTGTGCACTTAAATATGAACTGGCAAACGAAAGCAACCTAGTTGCACTGCACTTTAGGATATTCTAACAGTCACATTTTGATGACTCCATCTGCTGTTACTTTTAAAAGTCACCATTTTATACATCTTGAGAAACATGACTTTAGTCTGGAATCTTCTTAAGATCTGTATTGAAATCAGAAGCATCCAAGTAAGATGAGCATGAACAAGGGAACCCCATTTAGAGCTGAGAGCTTTACTCTAACACATATTTTATAAAAGTGGAAAGGAGTTATTTGACAAAAACACAGTCAATTAAGTACACTAGATTTGATTACCATGACAAATTACCCTGAGAAAGAGAACTTTTGGATGTAGATGAAACTGCTGCTCTGAAGCAACAAAACTGAAGACCAGTGAAAGGTTGGTGGCAGTGGAGAGATTCTAACTACCTGCTAAATGTGCTATTTCATCATGGTGAGTTAAGAAACCAAGAATGTCCTTAAAATCAGCTTTGGAAATCTTTTGCTTTCAAATCTTCTTAGCAACTGACATTTATTGCTATCCTACAGTGCAATGGGATTACAATAAAAACATTCATGTACCCAGGCGAGAGACTGTAATAGCAGTTCAGTCCTACAGAATGCTATCAGATGAGGCTCAGGAGAGACAGAGGGCGCGGGGAGCACCTCACCAGGCTTTCTGTGGAAGGTGCAAGGTGCTCTAAGTCTAGCTCTCCTTATTCTTTTCATTAAGAGATGTTCAATGAGAAGTAGAAGTAATTGGACTTAATGTTGGTGGGAACCTGCACATGGAAAGCTGTCTCTGGCAGGAGAAAGAGCCAACTGCAATTGGCTTTCATTCTTGCAATAAAATGCAGCAACACAATTCATACACAGTTTAATGAATTGAAGAGGCTGTGATAGTATTCTCCTTAAGAACTTTTCCAAACATTCTTAGCTCCTTCAGGTAGATTCCTCCCCGCTTCTTAAAAATATATTTTTTTAAATTAATGTATTGGGGCTGACATTGGTTAATAAGATTACATAGGCTTCAAGAATATAATTCTATAATACACAATCTGTATATTGCATTGTGTGTTCACCACTCAAAGTCAAGCCTCCTTCTATCACCACATATTTGATCCCTTTTACCTTCTTCTCCTTCTCCTTCTCCCATCTCTCCTTCCCTCTGGTGACCGCCATATTGTTGTTTGTGTCTGAGTCTTTGTGTGTTTGTCTTATTTGTTCATTTTTTGCTTTCTATTTTCTATTCCACAAGTGAGTGAAATCATATGATTCTTGACTTTTCTTCATCTGAATTGTTTCACTTAGCTACCTTCCTCTATTTGTTTTTATTTTGGTAATCTCACAGGAAACCAGTCTTAGGATATTTTTCTAGAGGCCAAATTGAGATTTTAATGGGGTGGGATAGAATCTCACCTACCAGGGTAAAAACGTCTTCCTTACATGTTCAGGTCCATTCAGTAGAGACCTGAACATTGGATAGAATGGAGCAGCAGACTCATCTAGCCAGGATTTGCTGACTTGCAGAAGTCGATAAAGCAATGTCATTTTTTAAAATTTATCTTTATTGTTGAAAATATTACAGATGTCCCTTTTCTTCCATTGGTCCATTCCTCGCCACTCCTGCCTCTTCCACAGGCCTTGACAGAATTATTGTCTATGTCCATATAAGTATGTTGGTTAAGCTCTTCCTGACCCTCCTTCACTTTGAGATTCATTACTTTTAATTAGGCTATTCCAATGTACACTAAAAATGCTAACACGTGAATCTTCACACCACCTTAAAAGATAAACAGAATTATCATTTTCCATACATAAGCAGAGTAGTCACCAATATATAGAGCTTATGTGTTTGTACAGTATTTCAAAATATGCTTAAGTGTGAAATATGGGCCCCAAATAAAAATTAAAAAATAAACATTCTTTCAAATCTCCACATCAGCCCATTTTACCTCCCAACTGAACTCCCCCCCCAAGTCTATCTACCAATATTCTTATAGCTATAACTTTAGATGTTTGGGAAATAGACTTATGAATACAGACATCTCTATCAGGGGTGGAATAAAGGATCAAGACAAAAACTCTGTGCCTCAGTCTTTGAGAAGGTTGAAGATGCAAACATCAACTGCTAGACTGAATGTGAAAATATCTTCTGGGTTGGGGAGCAGTGATTTGGTGATGGGGAACAAAGACAGTCTGACAAGGAAAGAGTGGTGGGTAGGAGGCACTTTTTTCTCATCAGGATGTTTCTAGACAAGAGGAGATGGAAGACAGGGTCCAGGGAGCGGGCTCTTGCTGGAGAGTGGAGTGGTGGAGATGTTAGGATTAGAGAGCATTTGAGTGCAGCAGTGGTGAGGGCTGGTGGTGGCAGTGATGGCTGCAATGAAGGAGGAGAAGGACCATGAAGTGAGACAATGCTGGGCACAGTAGCTTGCCAGATTGTTTGTACCATGAGGACAAGCAAAAGTAAACCTGAGGCTTATGTTGTATAAACAAGTTACAGGGTCAAAGTTTTCTACTTTCATGATTGTAAGTGGAAGAAGATATATTCCTAGCTTTTAGGAAAATCTTTTGGTAGAGCCAAAGAGGGGTAATTGATAAAGAGTACTCTGAACCAAGTAAGGAATAAGAATTTGAAAAATACTCCTTCCCTCTTGATTTCCCCCCTGTTAGATTCAATGTGTTATTTGAATTTCATTGCATGATTAACCATACCTTGTCACATATCCTTATTGAATTCTCATTAAAAATCCCGTGACATACATTTATTATTATTTCTATTTTATACATGAAGAAAATGAGGTTCAGAAAAGTGGAAGTGAACTACTTAAGTTCAGCAGGTACCAGAATTGGACTGAAATTCAGTCCCTTTGGCACCCTATTGTATGTGAGAGTTCTGTTGACTATCCTACTACCTTTCATCCACTACCACATCATCCTCTATTGCTGTCCCAAGGTTGGAACTGTTTTCAGAGCTGCCTTGAACATTGGTACTATGCACATTATTCTAAGTTTAGATGACAAATGACTAAGATTTGTTTAATTAACATGACAGAGTTTTGAATAAAGTCATATTAAAAACTCAGGAAATAATATTCTTGCTTGGTGCTTTTTTTAGTAATACATATTGCACCTTTAAATGCAATTAAGAGAAGCTGGGTTGCTGAAATATAAGGTGTGTGTGTAGTGGACTTAATTTCTTTCTTTTTAAAAAAAAATAAATCTTTATTATTCAGATTGTTACATTTGTTTCTCTTTTTTCCCCTCTATAGCTCCCCTCCACCTGGTTCCTGCCCTTCCCTCTACTCTTACCTCCCTCCCATTGACCTCATCCATAGGTGTATGATTTTTGTCCAGTCTCTCCCTGTACACCCCTCACCCTTTTCCCCCTGAGAATTATCAGTCCACTCCCTTTCTGTGCTCCTGATTCTATTATATTCACCAGTTTATTCTGTTCATCAAATTTTTAATTCACTTAATTTTTAGATCCACTTGTTGATAGATATGTATTTGTTGTTCATAATTTTTTGTCTTTTACCATTTTTTTCTTCTTCTTCTTAAACAGTACCTTTCAGCATTTCATATAATAATGGTTTGGGGTTGATGAACTCCGTTAGCTTTTTATCTGCCCTTCAATTCTGAATGATAGCTTTGCTGGATAGAGTATTCTTGGTTGTAGGTTCTTGCTATTCATCATGGTGAATATTTCTTGCCACTGCCATCTGGCCTGCATTGTTTCTGTTGAGAAATCAGCTGACAGTCATATGGGTGCTCCCTTGAAGGTAATGAACTGTTTTTCTCTTGCTGCTTTTAATATTCTCTCTTTGTCTTTTGCTCTTGGTATTTTAATTATGATGTGTCTTGCTGTAGTCCTCTTTGGGGTTCTGTGTGCTTCCTGGACTTGTAAGTCTATTTCTTTCACCAGATGTGGGAAGTCTTCAGTCATTATTTCTTTAAATAGGTTTTCAGTATCTTGTTCTCTCTCTTCTTCTGGCACCCCCACAATTCTGATGTTAGTACGCTTGAAGCTGTCCCAGAGGCTCCTTACATTATCTTCACATTTTTGGATTCTTTTCTCTTCTTGCTTTTCCAGTTGAGTGTTTTCTGATTCTTTATATTTCAACTTTTTGACTTGATTCTTGCCTTCCTGTAGTCTGCTGTTAGGTCTCTGTATAATATGTTTTATTTCAGTCAGTGTATGTTTAATTTCTAGTTGGTTCTTTTACATCTCTAATTGGACCTTTTCCATCTCTAGTTGGTCCTTTTTCATCTCTAGTTGGTCCTTTTTCATCTCCTCTTGGCTCTCTCGCTAACTTTATCCAACTTTTCTAGGATATTCTTGAAAAACCTTATAAGCATGGTTTTGAACTCTATATCCAGTCGTTTTTTTTCCTCCATTTCTTTTGTTTGTGATCCCTTCCCTTGTCTCGGCATTTTCACTATGCCAGGAGAACTTCTGTGTTGGATTCAGCCTTATGATACCAGACTTGCAAAACTGCAAAAGCCTCTCTGGTGAGCTTGGGATGGGTGGAGTCTCAGGGCTTAAGGGACCGCCTTACCTTCCAGTCGGCCCCGCCCTCCATGGCCCCTGAGTCTCACTTGACTGGGTAATCACTGGAGCTGTCCCTGTGTGCGCGTGCCCTTGGGCAGTGCCTCTAGACTGCTGCCCCTCTGCCTCCCCTGCCCTCTGGAACCACACGAGTCTGGGTCCCCAGGGTTTTGCCCGAAACTGGGGTTTATTGGAGTTAGAAGTGGCACAGTCGGGAGGGTCTATCTCCCACCCTTTCGTGAAAGCCAGTGGCACAATCAGCAGTCAGTCCTCTTCGTGCAGTGCCCTGTGCGCCACCAGACTTTTGATCTTTTGCGACTCCCCTAAATTTCCATGCACTTCTCCCTTTTCACTGTCCAAATTCCCCTGTATGAGTTTTGGCTGGATATGGGGTTTAGTGTCGTAGGATAAGGAGTTCAATGCCTTTGAGAGTCTCCATCTCCCTCCCGGCAGAGAAAGCCAGCCAGGTACTCCGGCACCCGCTCTCTCCACGTGCACGTCTCCATACCTCAGCTTTTTCCAGCTCCTCTGGGTCTCTGTGAGCCCCTCTCTTTCCTTCCAGTTGTAGAATTTCCACTCAGCCAGCTTCCCTGTGGTTCTGGATGATGTCCATTCTATCTTTTAGTTGTAGTTTTGAAATTGTTGTGCGAGGCAGCAGTGTAGGTGTTTATCTATGCTGCCATCTTGGATTGTCCCTGGACTTAATTTCTTATAGAATAAAGTATCATATGGATATTGTTTTAGAGAAAGCAAGAGGTAAGTAAGAAGAAAAAAACAAGAGCAGGTTCAATGAAACACATTTTAGCTTGTGAAATAGATTCCCTTAAATGAATACAGCTTTCAAATTCTATTTGGCAACATTTGGAACTTTCAAGTCTTTTATAGAAAATGACTAAGTAAATGGCTCTTTAAATTTACGGAGAGGCAGCCATCCTTTGTTAGCAGACACTCAGGAAAGCACCTTATCTCCTGCTGGTGGGCGTGTTTCCTATGCATGGGTCTTGGCTCTGCACAGCACTCGCTTTTCCCAGGGCAAAGCAGTGTATCACACGGGCCCAACTCCATCAGAATTTCAGCCTGCCAGACTGGGCACTGGCGAGAGCCTGACCATATGTTAAAAAAAAAAAAAAGATCAAAGAACTAATAAGCAGTGGTCAGCATGCCTGTAGTCAGTACAAAAGAAGAAACAAAACAAGGCAGCCGCTTTCATTTCAGCCACCGAGCCTGAACAGCCCCAGATCACTACCACACCAGTAACTGGGAGCTGAGTCTACAAAATATACAATAGGTCTGTTTCAAAACACCAAAAGCAAAACCCAACCCAACAAAAAACCCACCCTAAAAAAATCCATCTCCTCAGGCATACCAGGTAGCGACACCTCATTCTCCAGCTTTTGTACTAAGCTTAAAGAGCTTCCACAGCTTGGTTAAATGGGGGAAAATCACTGAAGCTTTAAGACCCAGAGCATCATAAGACCTTGGTCCAACTTGCTTTATAGGAGCAGAAACAGTGTTGACAATTAAACACACTATTTTATTTCCTGGGTCTCTCTCTCTCTTAACATCTGCCTGGGTCTGCCACCTGTAAAGAGGTGAACAGCTGCTCTATCGTTCCCTCATAAGCTGGCTGCCAGGGAGGCGATGACTGATGCCAAAGAATAGACTCTCCAAACCCATGATTATCTTGGTCTCTCTTGCTGCATTTTTCCAGAGTACAGCTGGGAGTGAATGATTACAAAAGAGCCCCACAATGACGTAATAACAGATGCGGCAAAGAACTGGAAATTAGTGGAAAGGTTAAATAGAACAGAGTCTGATTTGGGCAGAATGCAAAGCTGTATTGAATTATTCTGATTCAGAATCCCCAGTTGCCTGATCTTAGAGGACCCATGTGAAAAACAAACAGCCCAAAGTGTGATTTGGGAGTTATTGGCGAAAAGGAGAGAGGGCAATAGTGTGGCTGGATTTGAATGCCTACGCGGATGCTGAAGTCCATGTGGCAGGCAGAAGAGGTGATGAGTGCCACAGTTCTCTGCCCACCCATCTTGATCTGGGAGGGAAATCAGGGACCTCTAGGACTTCTTGAAGTTTCTCAGGTGCCCTTGGAGAGAATAGTTCTGTTAGCAATAGTGGCTTGTTGCAGATATGTGCTTCTATCCTACAAATGTCCATCATGGCAGAAAGGAACATAGCATACTCACACCAAGTTGCCACTGCACCCAGTCTTTCCTTTGGTAATTTATTCTACTTTTATTCATCATTTAATCATGAAGATATCCAGTCTGGTGTTGAGAGGACAAAATACAGCTAAGACACATTCCTGATCCTGCCTGTTAGACAGTGTCCCTGCTCCCCAATTTTGTGTCTACCGGAGGCCATCTGATCAACTGAAGGTTGTGATACACTCCCAGTTCTTTCTAACTAGCTCCTGGGAGATGCTGGAGTTTTTCCATGCACCTTCACTCCATCCTATAGATTCTTAACTTCCTGGAAAAATGAGAAAATAAGGCCTTCTAGGTGCTAGTTAAATCATACCACCAGATTCCAAAAAACAAATTTATATCCCAAGAAACTCTGAGGATTCATGAGAAGCAGTCAGAGAAGGAGAAGGGCATCTATTAGAGAAGCTTCTGAATTTGAGGCCTAGATGAAGCTACTTTATTTTTTATTTTTTCCCCCCAAAGATGGTGACTTTGGGAACAAATCTATTCCTGTTTCCTGGGGGTTTTTAAGTCCACAAAAGAGAGATCACTGGCCTCTGAATTAGAAAGGTCACAAAATCCTCCCCCTCAAAATAACAAAATGACAGATTCTGAGGGGCTCCAAATTCAATGATGATGATAAACGGAATATTCATTCCACCTAATGCACACTTCACTTACCTTCCATAGACATGTACTCAAACTTATTGTGTCTGTAATATATAAAATAAAACCAGCACCAAAAATGAAAATTAAATTAAATTTCATTTATAAACCTAGATACAAAATAACAAATAAATTAACCAATTTAAAGGAATAATACATCCTGAAGAAGTTAGTTTTAGTTCAAGAAAATAAAGAATGTTCATGGGAAAGTATATTTATACTAGAGGCCCAGTGTATGAAATTCATGCAATCAGAGGGGTGGGGTGGAGTGGTGCAGACCCTCAGCCCAGCCTGTACCCTCTCACAATAAGTTTGAAATTTGTTCCAGAAAGCCATGCGTGCCCACACACTAGGTTATCTGGCTAAAGATTTGTATGATGTTGGTACAAAAGCTCACCATTCTCACTAGTGTATCCTAAGTCTAGTCCATCTCTTTATTTTCCCAGCCCCTCTCACCTGTCCTTTCTGCATCTCCCCTCAATCCTCCCACAGGACAATTCTCCAAGGCCCCTTTGCTGGATGCAAATTGGTCTTTTCTCCTCTCTGAGCTTCTGGAACTATGCTGCCCAATGTGGCAGCCACTGGCCACATGTGGTTACTGAGTATTTAGAATCTGGACCGCCACATTGAGATATGCTCTAAGTGTAAATGCACATTGGAATTTGGAGCATTAGTACAAAAAAATTTAAAATGTCTAATTGAAAAAAAAAGGTTGCATGTTGAAATGATATTTTGAAACTATTGGCCTAAATCATATTCTTAAATTAATTTCACCTGTTTCTTCTTACTTTTTAAAATGTTGCTACTAAAAAAGTTAAAATTACATATGCAGCTTACACTGCCCTTAGAGTACTCTGAGTCTGAAATAACTTATCATTAAGTTATTTTTTTTTGGTTAGGAGTCAGGATTTTTGTTTTGTCAGGAATAAAAACCACTCACATTTTATCATGCCAAAATAAGGGATTGTTGTGGAAACATGGAGATATAAGAATGAATCATAGTCAACCTCTGAGAATAGAAGCAAAACGGGAAAACATCAGGCTGTGTTCTCTCTCTCTCTCTCTCTCTCTCTCTCTCTCTCTCTCTCTCTCTCTCTC
>JAAGEH010002534.1:11106744-11121978 GCA_011751065.1 Lasiurus cinereus | reverse complement strand
CTCTCTCTCTCTCTCTCTCTCTCTCTCTCTCTCTCTCTCTCTCTCTCCATTCTTCCCTCTCTCTCTGGGTTTTCATCTCTGCTTCTCTCTGCATGTCTGCTCTGTTTTCCGCTGTAGGCACGAACTTGTTCATTGATTGTCTTTCTTCATCATTCCAGTTTGCGGGGGGCTTTTGCCAGTGTTGGTACAACCTTTGGCTCTGATTCTCTGTGATCCTCTGGCTCAGCTTTCCACAGCTGTCTCATCCTCAACTCAGGTCACAAGTTGCAGGGGAATTGGATTGACCCATTTTTGTTCAGATTCCTCTGTGACTCTTGGGAGACATGTCACTTGGAAAAGGATATTACATTCTGGGACCACGAGTAACGTTAAACTAGAAGTGGTTGGGGGAAGCTAGTAAGTTGAAATATTGGGCAATTTATTCCCTGGCATTGTTTAATCCTTGGTTATCTCTCATTTCACCCATATCATCCATCGTTCTCTGTCTACTGGATCCTGTCCATCAACAAAGCAACCTGTTCTAACCCTTCTATTCTCTTTTACCAACTAGTATTGTCATTGTCCTTTTCATGCCATGGCAACTAAAGCACATGAGGACCTTATCTTCAAATAACTGTTGTTTGATTCAATTCAAGAAATATTTATTACATATTTACTGGTTGAAAGGCACTATGTGAGGGTGCTGGGGTTATCCGAGGACACCAGAACCAAGCAAAGGGGAGCCATGCAGGAGAGCTCTGACTGCAAGTGCCAATGCACACTCCTTTCCTCACTTTCTGCAGGAAGTTCTGGAGACTTTCCAATAAGCCCATTTCATTTTAATAGTCCTGAAAGTTTTTTCACACTGCATACTTTTAAGAAGAAAAATTTAAAAAGAAAAAAGAAAGCTAATGTTTTTCTAGTGTTTATCATCTTCTAGGATCTGTATACACTAGGTAGGTCTGGCTCCCTTATGAAACTTAAGTTTCATATGAATAAGTTTCATATTAATTTTATTGCCATTGTATCTCCTGCAATTAAGCAATAATGCCAGAGGCTGAGTAAGTATTCAGTACATATTTATTAAATAATTTAGTAAAAGGGGTGTGATTTACTCATTATTCCGAAAAAAGGAAAAGAAAAAGGCTGAACCTCACTCACATAGTTTATCTCTCAAACAATTCTGGGCATAGGAACCACACTCAATAAATATTGGTTGAAGGAAGAGTAACTGATGATTTATTTTCTGTTCCACTTTGTCAATTACTTCTTTTCTACACTTCCCCTTATATACTTCCTTTGTTAAACTAAATTCTTAGATACAGCCTGCACAAACTTAATACGATTATTTACAAGTTACCTGAAAACATTTGTTGTTGGGGAAGAGTATATTTGTGTTTAATTTTTAATAGGGTAAAAGGCAAGGTAAAGCTGGGTACAATGGCTCAAAGCACATGGACATTTCATGCTTGTTTTTTTCAATAAATATCCTTTTAAAAATTTATAGTATGTTAGTGACTAGAATGGCAATCCCCAAGAAACTAAAAATGTTAAAATGGTTGCATTTTCCTCCACCCCTCCTCTCATGATTTAAATTATTTCAGTTGAGTTTGAAATGAATAAAATGATTTTTGCTTATATTCTGAATCCTTGAAGTCTTTTCATCAGAATTTTTCTGAAACTCTCCTAATACATATATTTTTCAAATATGTTTTTTAAAATGTATTTCAGAGAGAGGAATGGAGAGGAGAAAGAAACATAATGAGAAAGAATCATCAAACTGTGGCTTCTTGCATGCCCTCTACTAGGGATTGAGCCCCAAAGTCGGGCATGTGCCCTAACTGGGAATTAAACTATGGGTCAATGCTCAACCATTGAGTCACACTGGCTGGAATCTCCTAATATTTGTGTATTAGGAAAACTGATTTTATATGAAAATCAGATAAAGAACAATGTAAAAGTAAGTTATTTTCCAGACACATTTTGTATGAGAATTGGTATGGTCTGTGTCATTTTCAATCATCATAGTGGCACTATGAAAGACCACAAGTTCCAAAGGATGGTTTTAGTGAGAGTCTGCCTGCTGACTGTGCCTGCCATTTTGCTAAAATGTTTAACCCACTGATGTGCAAAGAATCTTCTCTCATCTTTGAGTATTTTTTGATAAACTTTGATTATTACATTATTAGTTTATTAATCACAAAATACTTTTAATTTAAAAGTAAATCAGGCATATTTTTTTTATTTAAGGGATTATAGATCTTAACAAATATTAATTCTTCTGGCTTTCAATAGGTAAACCACTATACCTGCAGAATTAACTATTGATATTGATTGTTCATTTCTCATTTTCACATACATGTCTTTTAAGTTTAAAATTTAAATGCACACCTAAACTTTAAGTATATGCAAACTTACTGCTTTTGGTTTTTCCAAAAAACAGATCTCCCAAGTTTTTTGTCTTATTGATAATATTTTGAAAAATTTGAAATAACATTCTGGGTTATAATATAACTGTAGCCAAACAAACCCAAGTTCAGCTGCCTATGCAATGAAAGCCAAATTTGTGAGATAGATGCTAGTGAAAAAGAAAAGAGGTTTATTTCAATGTGGCATCTTGAGAAGAAGTCCTCAAAAATCGCCCATAAGGTTTCAGTAAGGTGGAGGTTTCTATAAGGATAGAACGACAAGTGTTGGTGAGGATGCGGAGAAAAAGGAACCCTCGTGCACTGCTGGTGGGAATGCAGACTGGTGCAGCCACTGTGGAGAACAGTATGGAGTTTCCTCAAAAAACTAAAAATGGACCTTCCATTTGACCCAGTGATCCCAATATACCCCAAGAAACTAGAAATTCCAATCAGAAAAGATATATGCACCCCAATGTTCATAGCAGCACAATTCACCATAGCTAAGATGTGGAAACAGCCTAAGTGCCCATCAACAGATGATTGGATTAAAAAACTGGGGTACATCTACACAATGGAATATTACGCTGTGGTAAAAAAGAAGGAGCTCATAGCATTTGCAGCAACATGGATGGAGATGGAGAGCATTATGCTTAGTGAAATAAGCCAGGCAGAGAAAGACAAATATCACATGATCTCACTCATCTGTGGAATATAATGAGTGACATAGACTGATAATCAAGATCAGATCTAGAGAATGAGAAACATCGATCAAAGCATCAAACCTTGGGGAAGGTGGGGGTTGGTGGAAATAAGGGGGAGAGATCAACAGAGGGACTTTTGTACATGCATATGAGCATAAGCATTGGGCACAGACAATGGGGAAGGTGTGGCAGGAGAGGGAATCCATACAGTGGTCTCCATAACCTTAAGAGAAATTACTTTGTGAGATAAAGATTTTAAATGAAACTCTGCAACATGAAAATCATTTTGGAAGGAAATAAAGAGAAGTTTCCTTTAAATGTCCTAAGGAGCGGAATTGAAAGTCAATATATTCGGCCTCTTGAGCTGAGGTAAGTAATCTGTGTTTATGCCTCCCTGAAATAGTTTATATAAAGTTACAAAAAGAAATTGTCAGCCCATTTGAAATTGAATTGCCATGGCCTAGAGCAAAGAATATCCTTACATGATATTATCCTACAATATCATTTAATTTTTGATATTTCACATCAGCATATTGTACAACTACCCCAAACAAATGTACAAACTAATTCTTTGAATGTTTAGCAGCAATTTAAAAAGAGGACATGAAAGGATTTAATTCCTTTCAGAAGGAATTGAGGCACTGGGAAGGCACTTGAGCATTCTATACTGGCCCTCTTTCCTCTTTTGCCAAGAGGGACCCTCTTCTCACAACCCAATGGCCCTCAGCTGTAGCCTGAGCTCTCTATTCATGCTGAGGTTGAAGCCTCGAGTTGGCTGGTATAATGGATGTGTCTCTTGCCCAATGGTGTGAGCTGGGCCCTACCTGGAGAAGGAACCTGAATTCCCCGAGATAAGTGAACAGTGCTGGGGCCCCTGCCAGCAGGCGAGGGGATCCCCAAGGCAGGTGCTGAGTGTGGAGGCCACGGGGGCATAGGCTACCATGGAGACACAACTGAACCTCACATCACCCTGCTTGGCCCCTGAGGATGACTGGTTAGCCAGAGATGGGTAAGATTCTTCAGGGACAGGCACAGTTGCAGAGGGGCCATCAGGAAAGAACTTGGGGATCAACAGAAGTGGGGCACAGACCCTCACCCCCCCCACCAACCTTGCAGGGGTCTGAAACTTCACCCCTTCTGAGGACAGTCTCCTGCCCCCATGGCTATCTTGCTTCCCATGCTCAGCACAGATCGGGACCCAGGTAACAGACAGAGACGTGGCCCAGCTCAGATCAGGACCCAGGTAACAGACAGAAACATGCCAACAGCAGCTGCCCTATAGCTAAATTCATCCTAGCACTAGGAATGCTCAGTGCCAACTCAATGCAAATAAACCTTCCCAGTAATATATACAGGATAATCTAAGATTGTTGCTAGAGTATTAAATTTGATGTAAAAGAGTTAACAAGCTCTCAGATTAATTTAAATTGGCGAACTGAAATAAGCGAACACCCAAGAAAATTTAAGTGTAGTGGATAAAAAGCTGTTTCTAAAGTATTAATTAAAGTTTCTATTGATAACTCATCTCATGGTAAAATTACTTAATATGTAATGAACAGAAAACAAGCATATTTGTGTACAAAATTAAAATTTAAAGTTATCAAGATTGCATTAAAAATTTACCAAATTCTCCATTAATTAAAAAAATGGGGAGGGGCAATAAAGGGAAAAATAATAAATAAATAAATTAAAAGAAATAAAATATAAAATATGTTTGATGAAAAAAAAAAAAGAAAGAAAAGGAAAGCAAAAACAAAGAGACCCGGGGGCAAGGCTGTGGATGTGCAGCCAGTGTCCTTCCCAGTCCCTATATTGGTTCCCATGGTCAGTGTCCTTGAATTGGCCATCTGGTTGAATTCCTGTGTCTGGTGGTTGGTGTTAGCCAGGGTCTAGAAGATTAGGCTGCTCCTTAGGCTCAAACTCCTAAATTGTAAAGTATATTAAAAAAAACACACCTCTTTTAATATGCAAGCTCTAGTTTTGAAAAAAAAATCATTTTAAAATAACAAGCTGGGTTTAACATTTACTAAGATTAATATGGATAGCTTTATATAAGTATAGTGCATTCATTTCCCATTACATAACAGCTGTTAAAGATACAAAGGTAGAAGTTTTAATTGCTTTAATGACACATCTTTCATTTTAGAAATTATAATAGCTTTTGCATGTAGTTTGTCCATTTTTAAATTGGCTGATATTTTTTATTGATTTGGGGAAGCTTTTAAAAATTATGGATAGTTAAGTCTCTGTATTTGTGTTGCAATTATTTTTTCTCATTAAGTTTCTTGCCATTCAATTTTGCTTATGCTCTTTCTCTTTCCCTGGAAAATGTAAGACAGTCAACTCTGTCTTTTCCTTATGACTTATGTTTTGTTTCATTTATATATCTAATTCCTATATAGACATGGATTCTTTTTTATTATTTATATTGTTACACTGAATTCAAAGCACTGTGTTTGGAGTGTGTTATCTAAAGCAACCTCTCATCTGCTTTGTAATTATTTCTTCTTAGTTATTCTTATTTAATCCCCTTTTTACATAATTTTAGAACTAGTTTTTAAGTCTCATAAAATATCACATTACTATTTTGATTAAGATATTTAATATTATTATGTTAGAAAGAATTGTCATTTTAAAAATTATTGAGTTTCTCTGGGAGCATGATGTAGCAGATATTCAACTGTAAAAGACTTTACAGACTTCTAAAAAATGTTACTTTTTTGATGTTATTGTTGTTTTTTTTATATAAGTATTGCAATTTTTTAAAAAAGTTTTCCTTAGATATTCTGGAGTTTTTGGTTGCTGTTGCGAACAAACTTTTCTTCATTAAATTTTAAGATTGGTTATTGTTGGCTTATAAGAAAGTGATTGATTGGGGGTGGGAGGGTCCAGGAGAGGGTCAATTGGGGAAAAACGGGTCATATGTAAAACTTTAGAAAAAAAAGAAGACATTTAAATGACAAAAAGGATAAAAGAAAGTGATTGACATTTGTATTTTGATCTTGTATCTAGCCATCTTATATTATTTATACTTATAGTTTGTCTTTTCACTTCAATATTTATAAAGTTATTTTTGTGTGTTTTTATTCCACTGGTAATATAATTGTCATGAACTTAAATGTTAGTGTAGCATGAATATCCTTGTCTTTGTTCTGTTTTTATTGAAGTGTTTGTTATAGATTATAGGTAAATATCATCTACAAAATTGAGAGTTGTTCCCTTTTTCTGTGGTTGTGAATTATCCTATATAATAAAAGGCTAAAATGCAAATCAACCAAACAGCAGAATGAATGATTGCTATGACATGCATTGACAAGCAGGAGGCAGAAGCTCAATGCAGGAACTTCCCCCTGGTGGTCAGTGCGCTCCCACAGGGGGAACGCCACTTATCCAGAAGCCAGGCTTATGGCTGGCTAGCAAATCTGTGGCCAGAGCCTCTCTCACCTCCGCAGCAGCACTAAGCCCTCAGTTGGACATCTCCTTAGGGCTCATGGACTGTGAGAGGGTACAGACTGGGCTGAGGGTCTGCCCTATTACCCACTCCTGATTGCATGAATTTCATGCACTAGGCCTCTAGTATAAATATATAAACATTCCCATGAATGTTCTTTATTTTCTTGGACTAAAACTAACTTCTTCAGGATGTATTATTTCTTTAAATTGGTTAATATATTTGTTATTTTGTATCTAGGCTTATAAATGAAATTTGACTGAATTTTCATTTTCGGTGCTAGTTTTATTTTATATATTACAGACACAATAAGTTTGAGCACATGTCTATGTAAGGTAAGTGAAGTGTGCATTAGGGAATAATGTGGTGTGTGTATGTGTGTGTGTTTGTTTGTGTGTGTGTGTGTGTGTGTGTGTGTGTGTGTGTGTATCTTTCTCTTTCCAGAGGGAATGGGTTTGTCAGAGACAGTTTTCTTGAAAATGAAGTTGGGGAAAGTTTGGAACTTGTATTCTGGAGAGACTTGAACATTTAAAGTTTGTTCTTTGTTCTGTTAGGAAGCTGTTAGAGTTTAAGTATAATAGAAGCATAATTTGATTTATGCTCTGAAAACTAGAGATGAAAAAAATATTGCCTAAAGCAGAGAGATTGAATATGAAAAATACAAAAAAAGAGCAATTGTATTAAGGGCAATGGATAGAATGACCTTTAAGAAAGCATTATAGGAGAGTTTCATGGGTATAAGAAAGAATAAAACAGCTATTAGGTCATTAGGAAGTTTTGAAAATAAGCTTCATAAACTTGTCTCAGAGCACCACAAAAACAATAGCCACTTTAGATACTGATGCAAATTTAGTGTTGAAGAGAATTGGGGAGTGTTAGGCAGAGTTGTATATAATGATAAAGTGATGCCTTGCAGTAAGAGGCTGTGCAGTAAAAGGTAACTTAAATATAATTTGTCAAATTTTAACACACAGAAAGAAAGTTGATTACTTACTCTATAAGTATATTTTATGCACTTGTGACTTATAACTAGAGTATGAGCCTAAGAATATAACCCCACAGACATGGACTAAAGAGATGTAGACCCTTCGTTCTCTCTAGGATTTTTTTTTGATTGTTCTGCATAACTGCATTCCTTAAAAGCCCCTTTCCCCCATTAAATATGACTCATATATAGACAAGTATATGAAACAAATGCATAGCTCAATTAAGTATCACAAAATGTAAACTGTGTAACCATCATTTTTGACAATAAATAGAACATTGTCAGTACATCTATCCAATTGCTACCATGTTTCAGCCACAAAGGGAACCACTCACTATCCTCACTTTGATAGTATTTGTCTCTTTGAGTTTCTTTTAGAGTATCATGTTATAATGCATCTCTAAATGATATAGTTAATTTTCTCTTCTTTGACCTTTATGTAAGTAGAATTATATCTTACACTAGAGTCCTGGTGTACGAATTCATGCATGGGTTGTGTTCGACTGGCCCACTCTGATCTGGGCCAATGAGACCAGGTTGGCCAGGGGAAGGGCAATGAGAGGTTGGGGGGAGATTGGGGGTAGGGCTGATGGGGGGGTGCAGTGTTGGAGAAGACCCACTGAGCTGGAGATGAGCATGGGCCCCAGGCTTCCCAGGGAGGACAGCCTCAGCAAGGAAACAGAAATAACCAGAAGGCTCTGCAAACAGGCCCTGACCTCCCTTTAGAGAGGGGACTCAGAGCTGGTGTCTCTGTATGTACATTAGAAAGAGCCCAGCACTTGCCTTTGTCTGTTGGTCAAAACCATTGCATTGAAAAACATGTTCCCCTTTTACTCTTTGGGCCCTTACAACAAATACAGGCCAATTGGAAGACGCCGGCCCCAGTGGCAGAGCCAGGCCCACAATCACGCGGAATTTAGGCCTAAGACAACCGGATAGAAATCTCCATGGAACTGAACACACTGTTTTAGAGTCTTAATTATCCCCTAAAATGTGCTCAGCTGCTCCTCTTTAGCCAGGATAGACTGAAATAAGGAAGCAAAGACCAAGTTTCCTTTGAGGTGGGATCTACTGGGAGCCAGTTGGTGGCAAGGCCCCTCACAGGTGGCTGCCTTCCCTCCAAGCTTGGTGTGCTCTGAGCTGGTACATTTCTGGCAATGCCGGGAACTGGGCTGCTGGTTGGATAGTGGGTCCACAGGGTTTCTTCTCGCTGCCTTCCTGGCCTCCCCAGCAGTAGCTTCCAGCTTGGTGTGCCAGGCTGCTGTCGCTAGAGCCAGGAGTTGGAAAGTGAAGGAGCTGGCCCACAGGTGGCCAGGCTGCACCCTCCGTGCCGCTTCTTAGTCTTGCTCGTGTGAATGGAGTCAAAGCCAGCTGCCTAAGACTGGGGCCAGGTGGGGAGGGTTGCAGTGGAGAGGGGCACCCTGACCTGCCAGCCTTGGTGAAGATCATCTTGGTTCCCAGCTGATTGAATTCATCCCACAGAGCCTTCATCTCAAGCTACATGCTCATGGTGGCCACGTTTGCATTTTTTGGCTGTGCAACTGGCCCCAGAGCCCTCGGGCTTGACAGTGACACTTGCTTGGTCATTTTGGTTGTTCTGCTAAAACGGTCATGGGCTTTTATTATATAGATATTATTTGATATCTGGTTTCTTTAACTAAACATTATAGTTTTTTGATTGCTCCACATTGTTGAATGTAGGTGTAGCTGTTCATTTGATAAATATACCATAATTAGAGGCCTAGTGCAAGAAATTCATGCTCTCAGGGCAGGTGTGTCCCTCAGCCCGAATTGTGAGAGGGCATAGGCCAGGTCAATGCTGGTGCATGATCAGTACCTGGGAGGGATGCGGGAGGTTGGCCAGCTGGAGAGAGACCATGGGAGGGCTCGAGGGCATGTCCAGCCCATCTTGCTCAGTCCCAATTGGCCAGACCCCAGCAGCAAGCTAACCTACTGGTCACAGTATCTTCCCCCTGGTGGTCAGTGCATGTCATAGCTAGTGGTTGAGCAGCCTTAGCATATCATTAGCATATTATGCTTTGATTGGTTGAACAGGTGACAGTTCGATCAGACACTTAGCATATCAGGCTTTTATTATATAGGATATTTTGTTCATTCTATATTTAACAAACATAGTGAGCTATCAATATTATATACACTGAGTGGCCAGATTATTATGATCTCTGAATGCATAATAATCTGGCCACTCAGTGGATATATAGCCTGGTGCATGAATTTGTGCATGGGTGGGGTCCAGCCAGCCTAGTCAGGGGGAGGGGACATGGGCAGGTGGCCAGCCTGCCTGCTGGTTGAACTCCTAGTCAAGGGAACAATTTGCATATTAGCCTTTTATTATATAGGATTATATAGGATATGTACTGAGTGGCCAGATTATTATGCATTCAGAGATCATAGTAATCTGGCCACTCAAGCGTATGTCTCTTGGATTACATATGAATGCATTTCAGTTAGGTAGGAGTGCATTTGGGTCATGAAAAATGCATATTTTCAATTGTAGTATATAATAAATGATTTTCCAAAGAGGCTAAACCATACTTCCAAGAGCACCAGTTTCTGTTGATCTGTAGACTTGCCAAAATTTGGAATTATCAAATATCTAAATTTTAGGCATATTGAGGCTATTCTATGACTGTTCATGTCACTTTAGTTTCCATACTCCTGATTATAATGATATTGTACACCTGTTTACATGTTTATTAACCATTTGGATATCTTACTTTTAAAAATATTGTTCTCCTGCCTATTTTTCTACTAGGTTGTCTGTTTTTATCTTTTTCTCCTTGATTTCAAGAAGTTTCTTAAATATTATCCTATGAGCCTTTTGACTATTGCATATGTTGAAACTATTTTTTCTTATCCTGTCATTTTCCTTTTAACTCCTTATAACTGTATTTTAATAAAGATATTCTTTTTTTGATATTCTTAATTTTAAAGTTAATATGGGCCCATTTATCATACCACTTTATCTTTATGATTAATGCTGTTTCCTTTTTTGTTCTTTTTATTTTATTTACTTATTTATTTATCATTTTTATTTTTCCAGTTTCATGGAGATGTACTTGGCATATAACATTGTGTAAGGTAAGGTGTGCAATGTATTGACCTGATATCTTCATAAAAATAATTGTGACCAGAGCATTTATTAACACATCTGTCCCATCACATAAAAATCCTTTCTTTTTTTTTTGTGGTGAGAACATTTAAGATCTACTCTCTTAGCAACATTCAACTACAGTGGTACCTTGAGATATGAGTGCCCTAACATATGAGATTTTTGAGATACGAGCCTTTGAGCGAGTGATTTTTGCTTTGAAATACGAGCAACATTTGAGATAGGAGTAATCGCGCGGATCAGCCTGCTGCACATGACCCACCAGTTTACCGCAACTCGAGCGTCTCATAGTTTCCCACACCTCAAGGTTACAGAACGAATTAAACTCGTATCTCTGGGTACCACTGTATATAATATAGTGTCACTAGCTTATAATCACTACACTATACATTAAACCCCAGAACTTGTTAAATTAGTGCTTTTTCTATTAACCTTTCCCTTACTTAAGGTCACAAAGTTATATTCCCATTTTAAGTGTTTTATAATTTTCCCTCCTTCTCTGAATTTTGCCCCCTGTCTTTCACTGAAACCACACAATAGTTTTTGCTTCAACTCTGTTTTTTGGGGAAATCAGGCAAAGACAATGTATTTTGTACTGAACATACAGATACATTTTTTATTCTAGTCTGATTATTTCTGTTAATTGGTTCTTTAGGCCTTCTATACTTAATGTAATTACTGATATATTTAGGTGTTTTTTTCCTGTTCTATGTCTTATTTTCTTATTGTTCTTATCGGATTATATTATATAACAATTTAGTTTGAAAGATAAACATTCCTTTGTAAGTTTTTAGTGATTGTTTTAGAAATTAAACACGCACCCTTGACTTACTAAAGTCTAATGTTGATTGGTGGTTTACCAACCACTTTTCAAACAAAATTAAAATCATAGAACATTTTATTTATCAATCCACTGAATTTTATGCTATTATTGCTATGTATTTTATTTTAACTTATATAAGGCATAATTATTATTGTTTTAACAATCAAATTGTCTTAGCTTGTATTATTTCAAGAGTAGACTTTAGCCCTAACTGGTTTGGCTCAGTGGGTAGACAGTCAGCCTGAGGACTGAAGGGTCCCAGGTTCAATTCCAGTCAAGGGCATGCATGTAGTATCTTGGTTGTGAACACATCCTCAGTAGGGGGTGTGCAGGATGCAGCTGATCTATGTTTCTCTTTCATTGATGTTTCTAATTCTCTATCCCTCCTCTTCCTTCCTCCCTAAAAAAATCAACAAAATATATTTTTTAAAAAGTAGGCTTTAGACAGAATTTGGGAATAGATTGTGCGTGGGGGAGGTGGTCTCAGGAAGAATGATAGGAAATAAGAAAAGGAAGGAAGAGAAGTTAATAAAGTATGCATCAATGAGTATGTTACTATAGTGGGCAACTATATATCAATGCTGTTCTACAAAGAAACCATGTGAAACATATCTAAGAATCATTCCATGAATGATGGGGACTCTGGGCTACTTAGCAATCAGCAACCATCCTTTATTGTTTGAGAGTTGTCCCTGGGGTATTGATTCTCCCATACTTCCAGGTTGTTACCTGCTTGTAGCTGAGTAAGCTTCCAAGATGCTAGAGAAAGCCTTTATGTAGAGAAAAAAAGAGAACAAGGGAATTGCAAAGGGAATTTTAAAGCATGCTGGAAATTGTCTTCCATTGCTATTGCTATGGGGAAATAGACTGGAGAATCAACAGCGTCTCTTACAAAGCATCCATTATGTTACCAGATACATTCACTCTCCATAGGTTATTTTCCACTGTATTTTTCATGCTTCAGGGTGGTGGCTGGCCACAATTAAAAACAAAACAAAACAAAATATACTTACAACACTCTTTCAAGGGAGTGTTAGTGGAATAAGTCACAGTTCCCACTGTTGATCTAGATCCAAAGAGATGAACCCATATGTTGTCTCCATCCCTGATACCATGGTCACTCTATTTGTAAGCCAATTGTGCTAGGGTGGCTAAGGAAAAAGGGTGGTTTATCTTACTGGATGATTTAGCTTGTTCTTCAGGATATTTAATGACTCCTCTACTACTCCTCTCTGGTGATCATGAATGTGAGACAAAAGTCAGCACAATTTGTCTCTGCTTTCATAGGTCTTTCCACTTGCTTCTTCCAAGGACATCCTTGTCTTTCATCCTCTAAAGGTCTACAATGATCTATATTTTATTTTCCTTTCTCTTTTATAATGACTATACTGGTTCTTTGAATGGAGACATGACAGGGAGCAATATTTCTACATTATGTGAGTCTGAAGCTAATAGCAATAGCTAAAATTCCAAATAGATGTGGTATGGAATTTGATTTACTATATTGGCTATTGGGTAAAGTATCATGGGCTTTACTTGGTCCTTTCCACTCTGATGGCTGTTACTCTACAGGTAAGGGAGATATTGCAAGAGTTCTGACAGTTACTAAATATATCCATTCTGATTATGCACTCAGAATGTGGGGAAATCACCAGAAGTGTTACCATAGACTCTTTGAACCAATTATACTCAGTCTGATAGAAGGATAATTATAGCATTCTATTCCCTGGTACAGTGTCAGTTCTGATTCTATATCAAATAATTTTCAAACAATGTGGACATTCCTTTTTCTCTATATAGTTCCCTTGAAAAATGGCTGTAAGTCCCTTTGGGGCACAATATAACCCACATTAAGTAATCTTGTTTTGGCACTGTGGGGTTCTTTCTCAAAGGAACCTAACCTTATTTCAATTGACTGAGAATTGATTCAAAACCAGAGCCAGGAAAGGAGTCATTATTTTCCAATAAGATGGTTGCCACTGGGCTTTGCTCACCATCTTTTATGTTTATATAGGTGGAGCAACACTCTTATTGGTTGTCCATCTATCTTGACATAGGATGAAATAGGATGGCCTATTAGCCATTGCCACTGCCAAGGGCCTCTGATTGTCAGTCTGGTCTTGCTGCCTATTATAGTGATTGTATCTTGGTTACCTCTAATTATTGAGTGCTGAAACATGGTCTTTGCTATTCCGAAATCGTATCACCCATATTGACATTGGAGATTCCCATGGAAGCATCTATGACTTCTGGCTCACAGGAAACAACCCCTCTCAGTATGATGCCTCAATGAAGGGAGAGGGTCCTCCAGTCCTTCCTGTGGATATTGTCAACTGGTACATTCTCTGGTATGATATAATTCATCTACTGTAAACTTTCTACTTCTTTGAAACTCCTGCTCTTTCCTCAGTATTATCCTAAGGAAGTCTGGCACAGTGGATTTAAACTTCATTATGAACTAGATTAGTTTTGTAAAAAAATTCTGATTAACACATGTAAACACTTCCAAATTAATTAAAAAATTGTTGATAGTAATGTTCACCTTCCTTATATATATGATATATTTCTGTCTTGTAAAATAAGATACTCGCATACTTACTGAAATATGCTCAATAATTACTCAAAGACCTAAAAACATGTTGGTATTTCCTTTGTCTCCCTTTTATATCATCATTCCTCAATCAAGTTTTTTTTAATCCATTTATTCCTTCTCTTTCTTATCCTTAAAGGAAGATTTTCTTGAAAAAAATAATACTTTGAATGAGAATGCAATCAGTCTACATTAAAGCAGGAGAGTTATTAACAAAAATAATAGAGACTATTGGCCCAACATATGAGATGGCAGTGAGGATGATCTGAAGAAGTGGTGATAGCATTGATGTTCCTACTGTTCATGTTCATCTTCTCCTTGACCACGGCTTCCCTGCCATTCTGGGCAACATGACTGAGAAGGTGGAACAGGCTACAAGAACATTTTTAGCGATACTTTTTCTTTTCTTTCTAATATTGTGATATTTGCCTGTTTCTTTTCTGTAGCATGGAAATGCACCACTCAGATCTCTCGCTGTGGGACTGCAGTTGCTGCTCTTTTGGTTTACCAGTGCATCATGTCAGGACTATGATTCTTGAAGAATGTTCCCAGCCAATGACTGAACATGGCAAGAATACAAAGTGAGAATAATTCTGGAAAGATGTGGGACTCTTTCAATGGGTAACTTTGCCTAGGGCTATGCCACAGTCCAAGACTCTTCCAGCCCAATTCCTTCTTCTCTCTATCCTTTATTAGATGTCAGACCCACATCATAGTTAGAAGGCCCACTTTGTTTTCTACTTCTTTCCCCAGTACATTTTCTGTACATTGTATTAGATATCTATTAGTGTATAACATATCCCTAAAATTAGTGTCCAACAACAGCAACAACATATTTTTAACAAGTCACAGCTATTGTAGGTCAGGAATATGGGCATGATTTAGCAAGATCTTCTATTTCAGGGTCTCCCACCTGGTTTCTATCAAATTCCAGCTTCAGGGTCTCATCTGAAGCTCTATTGCAGAAGGATCTGCAGGATTTGGTGTCTGCAAACCGTTCTACTGAGGACCTCAGTTCTTTACTGACTGTTGGTTGGAGACCTCCCTTAGTCCTTGGTCACATGAGTGTCCCCACCATCATGATGGCTCATTCCATGAGAGAGTGAAAAGGAGAGAGAGAGAGAGAGAGAGAGAGAGAGAGAGAGAGAGAGAGAGAGAGAGAGA
>JAAGEH010002534.1:11015763-11106734 GCA_011751065.1 Lasiurus cinereus | reverse complement strand
AGAGAGAGAGAGAGAGAGAGAGAGAGAGAGAGAGAGAGAGAGAGAGAAACTCATAGGGAGATGGAAGTCATAACATTTTGTAGTTTAATCACAGAAATGACATGCTATTATATTTCAGTGTATTATATTATTGGTTAAAAGCAAGTCACTTGGGCAGCTCCTACCATATGCATCTAATGCTATCTTAAAACATTTTTTTAAAAAATTATTGATTCTTTAGAGAGAGAGAGAGAGAGAGAGAGAGAGAGAGAGAGAGAGAGAGAGAGATTTGTTGGTCCTCTCATCCATGCATCTAGCCCTGGTGAATTGTCATTTTTATCCTGACCAAGGATCGAACCTGCAACCCTAGCATATCTGGATCACACTTCAACTAACTGAGCTACATGGCTAAGGATTCTAATATCATCTTGATGCATGCTTCTCAGAGGACTCATGTTCCTCAGAGGACCCAAACTAACACATCTCTAAAACATTCTAAAGAACAGCTTTACTTATTAGATTCTAACAAGGGGATAATTTCTCATAAAAATGCAATTGTTTTGTTGTTATTGCTATTTTAATATGTCTGAATAAAGGGGATTTATACATTATAAATTAATATATTTTTGTTTCATAAGTAACTACAAATGGAGTGGAACTCAAGCTGAAACCACTGTGGGCAGGAAAGAGTATTTCTTTGGTTAGGGTAGGTTTATAGGCATATACTTTTTCTTTCTGCAAATAAGATGATTTGTTTCACATCATTTGCTTAAACAAATATATCAGAACAATCCCTACCATTGACAAAAAATTCTTTAAGATTAGTGCATAGGAATGTGGGTTGGTGGGGTTAAACGACTGTAAAAAGAAGTAAAAGTATACCGGATACTTCATTTGTCAAGAAAGAGTGCAATGTTATTAAACTAGCAAGAATTAGTTTGAATCCCCCAATACCAAACTAATAGGGAATTGTTTTTATTTGGGAGAAAACCCAGTGTTATAGGAAGCATATAGAAACCACAAAAATATTTTTGTAGATTTTACAAAGAGGATCACAAGATGTATAACACCAAAGTCATTTCTTCTCTTCTAATAAACATGTGAATAGTAGAATAGAGACCGAGTTTATGCTCCAGCACCCTGACCAATCAACTGTTCTTTCTACTATAATGCATTTATTCTAGGTCTCAGAATTACCTGAGGGAATTTTAAGTTGGCCAGGTTTCAGAGAAAAGTGACCAATGTATCAAAGGAGCAAAGGCTTTATGGAAAAGTAAGAGCTAAATAAGAAAATCTAGGTTATAATTCACAGGAATATTTTTTTAGCTTTGTCTGAAATAGGAAAGGAATAAAAAACTGAAATTGGAAAAAGATAAATTCAGACTGACTCTCCAATTCAAGGCAGGGAGTTGAGGATTATTAAAAGAAATAGTGAAAGTTCATTATATGAGACAATGAAAACCTAGAGCAGCTGTGGTGTTCCAGAATGCACCCAGAGTAATCCTATCTGGGCTCCAGGGACTAGCCTGACCTGGGTAGCAATTTCCAGCTTTAACTTAGAATCTCTATTATTGCATTAGTTTTTGTGGGTTGGCTCCAGGCACAAAATAGTTTACAATGGTGACTGTCTGTTATTTCCTGTAGTTGAATCCATATTTCTACGGGCTGCCTTGTGTTCAGGACTGCTAAAATCCTTTACCTGCTTCATGGCTCTGGGGAATTTAATAGGCATTTTCACGCTGCAGTAGGGACAGCTTACAAAATAAAAAGTTTGCAATGGGATATGTGGTGTTCATGCCAAGAATATTCATCACTCCTTGTTACCTGTGGGTTCAGACTGATGTAGGAATGTCCTTGTTTAGAAACTCTTCCAAGTGACAAAAAAACAAAACAAAACAAAACAACAACAACAACAAAAACCCCACAATTCCCCCCAAAAAGTTCATAGAGGCTATAGCCTTTTTTTATGAAGTGAAAGATTTAGTGCTGCAGTGATAGGGAATCAGCTCCTGAGTTTGAATGGAAGTTTTGGTCAGCAGTGTATGTAAGTGATAGATGAGAGTTGGGATTACTTCCCTTTCGTGAGGGTTTATGCAGCCCATTTATTATTAGTGTGCAAAAAGTTCCCTCTATTTCTTGGAGTTTAAACTCATGCCTCAGTTCTTTAGAGATCTATTTTTCTCTACTCCACAGTGAACCAGCCTGGGTTCCAGGTGTGTGAACTGCTGTTGGTCTAGTGGTTAAGGCAGCTGGAGCTCCTGGGACTGTCACCTTGGGGTGAAGATGGCTTGTCTATATATCTCAGTGACTGCCATATAATCATTATTTATAAGCCTACCATGCCATAGAGAATCTGGAAAGTCCTTCTATTTTCTTTGTGTAATCCTTCTAGATCACTTTGATGCCTTGAAACATGCAATGAGAGGTCAAGGATTATATATGTTATGCTTCCCTTTATTGACTATTTCCCACTATCTGCTTCCTTCCAACGAGAATTCCCCTTGCATCTTCTCAGACATAAAAATACATATATGTCTACTTCTCAGTTCTGAACATTTTTAATGATAATGTCTCCAGTTTGACTTTATTTAAAAAGCTCTTCTTTAGCCAAAATAACTTATATCTCTGTTTAGGAAGTATTAGAAAAATAAGATGCTGGTTGGGAAACACTGAGATTTAACTAGACTTCTTGCTATTGGGTAAATCATCTGACCTCTCTGGGCCTCATCTGTAAAAAACCAAAATGTTTATGATTTCTAATGTCCTTTCAAGTCTTATGAATCTATGGAAACTCTCAATTTAGTCATGCTATTGGTTATTACTGTTATTCTAAGTGATTCATGATTATATACCATATGAAAACACTGTAAATATTAAAATAAATTTTTTCATTGAAGACAATGTAAGGATTCATGTATTTAACACTTGATCAGATACTTCATTTTAGGCACTGCGCTTCTGCTGTGAATGCAAAGGTGACTAACTCATAGCCCAAGACCCTAAGCAGTTTATGTTCTAGTGGTAATCTATAATAAGCAGACAATTATGTTCTGCATGGTAAGACTGATGATGGAAATGATGTCTACATTCAAGCTGCTCACCAAGGCAGGGATGGAAACAACCTTCCAAAGGTGCTTTTGGTCCAACAAAGGGGTCATGAGGAAAACAAAGTTCTGGGGCTGCTTCTTAACTCAGCTGGTTCTACATGCACATCCTTCTGCTGCCACAGTTCAAGCCCTGTCTTTACCCAGGGACTAAGATGCACCTGATCACACAACACCTTGGTGCCATCCTTTATCTTATAGTTAGGAAAGATCCCCTCTGGGTGTGAAAGGTGAGTTAACATTTTAATTTTTATGTATGGAAGCTCACCTTTTACCAAACATTGATGGATGAAAGTCACAGATCATAGATGGCCTGTACTTGCCATCTGTCATTTGGCATATATACTCTATAATAATAAAAGTGTAATATGCTAATTAGACTGGACATCCTTCCGGACAAAGCTGCAGTGGGTGGGTGCTGAGGCAGAGGTGTCAGAGGCTCCCAGCCTCGGATGTGGTGGGCAGGGGCCTTGGCAGAGGTGGCCACTACAGTAGTGGGGGCTGGCCCTTGTACGAATTTTGTGCACCAGGCCTTTAGTTTATATATAATTTATCTTTATTGTTGAAAGTATTACAGATGTTCCCTTTCCCCCCTATTGACCCTCTCCACTCAACTCTCATCCCCTCCAAAGGCCTTTACTATACTATTGTCTCTGTCCATGGGTTATGCATACAGTATATGCATTTAAATTCTTTGTTTAATCCCCACTCCCTCCACCTCCCAACTACACACACACACACACACACACACACACACACACACACACACACACAATGAAATCTATTAGTCTTTCTCATGCTTCAATGTCTGTGGATCTCTTTGGTTAGTCAGTTTATTTTGTTTATTAGATTACACATATAAATGAGATCACGTAATACTTGTCTTTCTCTTACAGGGTTATTTCACTTAGCATAATACTCTGTAGGTTCCTCCATGCTATCTCAAAGAATAAGAGACCCTTCTTTTTTATAGCTGCATAGTATTCTATTATATAAATGTACCACTGTTGTTTTTTTTAAATCCATTAATCTACTGATGGGCACTTGGGCTATTTTCAGATGTTAAGCTTTTGTAAATAATGCTTCTAAGAGCATTGGGGTGTATATGTTCTTTCTGATTAGTGTTTCAGCTTCTTAGGATATATTTCTGGAAGTGGGATTTGAAATAGAACATGCTTAAAAGAGGAGTAAATGAAACATGTATTTCTAGCTCCATTTTTAATTTTTTGAGGAAACTCCATATTTTTTTCCACAGTGCATCAGTCTGCATTCCCACTAGCAGTGCATGCGGGTTCCTTTTTTTCCATCCACACCGTGATTGCTGTTTGTTGATTTCTTGATGGTAGCCATTCTGGCATGTGTGAGGTGGTACCTCATTGTCACTTTAATTTGTATCTCCCTGATAATTAGTGCCATTGAATATTTTTATACATCTCTTGGCCATTTGTTTATTCTCTTGGAGAGGTGCTTATTTAGGTCTCTGCCCATTTTTTAAAATTGGGTTGTCTTCCTTTTGTTGAGTTGTATGGGTACTTTACATAATTTGGAAAATAACCTCTTAATGGATTTATCATTGGCAAATATGTTCTCCCATACTAAGGCTTCCTTTTTTATTTGTTACTGATTTCTTTTGCTGTGCAGAATCTTTTTAGTTTGATGTAGTGCCATTTATTTATTGTTTCCTTTCTTTCTCTTGCCCTTTGCAATGTATCTGTGAAAATTCTGCTACATGAAATGTTTGACATTTTGCTGCCTACATTTCTTTCTAGAATTTAAAAAGTATTTTTATTGATTTCGAAGAGGAAAGGAGAGGGAGAGAAAGACAGAAACAACAATGATGAGAGAGAATAATTGTTTGGCTGCCTCCTGCATGCCCCACACTGGGGATCTAGCCCACAATCCAGGCATATGCCCTGAACTGTGATTTCCTGGTTCATAGGTCAACACTCAACCACTGAGCCATGCCAGTTGGCCTCTTCTGGGATTTTTATGATTCATTTTGCTGTGCAGAATCTTTTTACTTACATTTAAATTTTTTGCCCTTTATACAGTTACATATTTTTTTTTAATTTTTTTTAATTTTTTAAATATATATTTTATTGATTTTTTACAGAGAGGAAGGGAGAGGGATAGAGAGTTAGAAACATTGATGAGAGAAAGACATGGATCAGGCGCCTCCTGCACCCCTCCTACTGGGGATGTGCCCGCAACCAAGATACGTGCCTGCAACCAAGATACGTGCCCTTGACCGGAATCTAACCTGGGACCTTTCAGCACAGGCCTATGCTCTATCCACTGAGCCAAACCAGTTTCAGCAGTTAGATATTTTCTAATCTTTTAACTTCTCTCTTCCTCCATTTTTTTTTAAATCTATGGAAATGCAAGTTTGAAATGGAACATGCTTAAAAGAGAAGTAAATGAAATTTGTATGTGAAGTCCTTTGACAAATACTTAGCTTTTGCAAGCACTCAATAAATGTGATCCTTGATATTTCCCCAATGCACTTCACACCTGGCATTGCATTTGCTCTAATTTTACCGCAAAATGTTGTTAGATGGATTTTGCTAATAAAGACTCAGGAAAGTTAAGTATTTAGTTCAAGGAGAAGCAGCTGATTGTATGCACATTCAGTGTTTTCCTTTTATGCCTCAAAAATCACAATAATAGAGATTAAATTTATGGTTTGCTGATTCTGGTAGGTCTGGTCAAGATTCCACACTTCCTGTCAAGTATTAGTTTAGAGAGATGTTTTCACTCATTTTCCCCCATAACTGGCACTTACCATCAACTCTAGTGCAGCGTCTTATGGGACTTTCCTGGCTGAGTTGAGTTCCTTGAGGTTGGGATTGTGGCAGGTTTTATACATAACTCATTTTTTGTTGTTGCTAGTTCTCACCCAAGGATTTTTTTCCCATTGATTTTTAGAGAGAGTGGAAAGGAGGGGGAGAGACACAGAGAAATGTTGATGTATAAGAGACACAACTATTGGTTGCCTTCTGCACTCCGTCTGGAATCAAGCTTGCAATCCAGGTATATGCCTTTGCAGGCTAGGGTTATACATAAATCTGTTGTCCTTTTTCTTTCTTTATTTCTTTTTAAATTCTCACTTGAAGATATGTTTTTATTGATTCTTAGAGAGGAGAGAGAGAGAGAGAGTGCCTCTCTTACTCATCCCAACCTGTGATAGAACCCTCAACCTCCTCAACCTCTTTGGTGTATGGGAGGGCACTCCAACCAACTAAGCCACCCAGCCAGGGCAATTATTTTGTGGTTTTTATTTTCCTTTTAAAATTTATTTTATTGTTGAGAGTATTAGAGATGTCCCCCATTTCTCTCCCTTTGCCCCTCCCAACCCATTTAATTTTTTTTTTGTCTCTTAAAGTGAATGCTCAGCTGGGGTTCAGTCCCAGTGGATCTGACTGATCTTAAGCACACTCTTAAATCTGCCATTGGCAAATAACTGAATAATGTCAGCTAAAGGAAGAGTTGTATTACTATTTGCCTAGGTCAGAAAAGCCAGACAGGATTATAATTTTCAGTAAGAAAGGAAGTCCCTCAACTCAGTTTCTGCACAGACAAGAGCTCTTTCAGCTCTATTTTTGAAGAAGTGTACCCTTGCACTGTGTCTCCCTGCTCAGAGAGGAGCACCCCTAGTTTTGCTGGAAGCTGAGCTCTTGTTGTCAGAGCCCTCCCCCAGATCTGCAACCCCACTCCATGTTCTGGGGCCCTTTTAGCACTCCCTGAGGAAGCCTGAGGCCCTGATGAAAACAAAAGATATTCATGTTTATTGTTTGCTGTTATTTTTGTCAATTACCTCACAATTACCTTTTGTCATTTTGTTTATTACCCTCTTCACAAACTTGCATAGAATGTGAATGATGGGTTGGAACTCCATTTTCTCCATGAGCCCATTAATTTTAGTGAGCAATTTGACAGGTTGCAAGGTTGGTCAGGAACACATACAAGGTGCTACAGAAGAAAAGCCTGTAAAATCACTCTCAGTGTTCACTACAGCCCTACCTCCCTTATCTAAAACCAGTAGGGCAGGTATATTTTGAGATTTATGTATATATATTTTAAATTTTAGAAAGTAGTAGGTGCCTAGATAATATATCTATAGCCAGCACAGTGTAATCAAATACATTATAGTAAGAGGGATAGATGAAATTGTAAATAGCTTCACATTAGTATAATCACCTTTTGCTATCAAATGAGTTATGCAAACCACTTTTGGTTTTCAGAGTTTTGTGGACTTTGGCATTGACTGCCTAGGCATCTCTCAGGGCCACTTCCTTTCTGTTGCTCTGACTCCAGGGTCACCTGGTGCCCTGTGAAGGCTGGCCCTCAGAGCGATGGCAGGCCCCCTAGGCCACCTCTGAGGAAGCAGAGAATGAACTGCCAACCAGTAAGTGTGTGTGGGTAGCTCGACATAGGAGGGTCATTCGCAGTTGGGAAAGGGAAAATGAGGACACTGCATTTGACTTATTCTCCCTTTCGGTCTCTTCCTCTTGTCTCCTTTTCCCCACTCTAGGAGGGCTCTCCTCCTCATGCCATATTGCCTTCCCATGTAAACAGTAACATCTCTGATTCCAGTCCAATATTTAATCAGAGGATTAGTTAGTGAAGTCCCATTAGAATCTCATCAAGAGCACATTCAAGAGAAACGAGTACTAAACCATGGGCATCAGGGTTAACATTCTATAGTATTTCTCATACTTGTTAGAAGGCATGCTCTATAAGAGAAAGCTGTTTTCAAACAAAACAAATGAACTTAAGACTTAAAATTGACTTCTGCCTTAGTCTGTTTGGCTGCTAACAAAATACCACAGGCTGGATAGCTTATAAACAAAACAAAACAAAACAAAACAAAAAAAGATTTATTTCTCATAGTTCTGGAGGCTGGATGCCCAAGATAAAGTGCTGCCCGGTTTGGTATCTTACATGGTTTCACTTCCTTATAGAGGCCTTCTTTTCTCTAGAACTTCACCTGGTGGAAGGCCTAAGGAGATATGTAGGATCCCTTTTGTAGAAGCACTAATCACCTTCCAAAGCCCCTCTCCCCCAAAACACCATCACCTTGTAGGGAGAGAGTTTCAACCTATGACTTTGGTGGTAGACACAAACATTCAACCTGTAACAACTTATTTTTTTGTAGCTGAGTTCCACTTTCCCCAAGGACAAAAGATTATACAAAATGAAAAGATTTTAGTTAAATATTCAAAAATATTAAATCCATTTCATCTGCATGATAATGTTTAAAAAGTAAATCACATGACTATATGTATATATTTCATATAGACATATATTTGCGTGATTTTGTGTACATAGATACATATACAAACATGTTGTATATGTCGACATAGAATGTTTCCAGATTATATCAAACTTCATGATAAAATGCAGTTTTGTGGCATAAGAGACATTTTATCTATTAACCAGTAAAAACCTTTATGGGTTTCCCAGTTTTAGGAGTACTCCAGTTGCAAGAGTAGCAAGTTGCAGATATTTTATTTAGCAGTGAGATAGTGTTCTCCATCTTTAATTATTATTTAATGAATTCTAGAGATAATTTGTTTTTTAACTGGAGGGATTACCTGAGCTATCTTGTGCTTACTCAAAACTTTACAAATCAGTACTAGTTCTCTCCCCCCCCCCCTCTCTCTCTCTCTCTCTCTCTCACACACACACACACACACACATTGGCAAACTAAAAATATAACACTTTTTGGTAGGATTCGTAGTTGACACATTGACCTAAGCTTTGGAGATGGGGCTCAGAAGGTGCTGATGGAGCTGCTTTGCTGAAATAGTCAAGTTCAAGTCACATAGACCTTCAGGAACAAATCCCTTCAGTAACTGTGGGACTATTTGAATAAGAAAAATTCAGTGTCTACTCATCATTAATATGATCATTTCAATGCACATTATCTGTGAATGGTGATCTGAGTTCACTGCCAACATTTGCAAGATAAAATATATGGCTTGACAACCACTGGGAGAACTATTTCCCCAGGTTTTCTTCTCTAGCCATAATAATATTACAAAGATCAGAAATTTTGAGCCCTGCTTCCTGTTAATATGAAGGGAGGATATGATGAATCCTGACAAATAAACCATGTGTTTTATATATAGTATGTCGGAACCTTGGAATGGGGACATCCTAATACTATTCATTGTTGTAAGAATGAAAAGCAAGAACTTGAAAAAGGAGGATACTTAAATTCATTCATTTGCCACTGTGCTGGTGGGGATTTACATTCTCATTTCAACACAGAGTAGAGTCTTTATTAGATGCTTCACTTCAAAACAAATCAGAATGAAGTCTATTTTCACCATTAAAAAAAGATTATATGGTGAAGCCCCATTAAAATCTCATCACATAGCACTTTTAAGAGAAAATGATACCAAAGCATGGGCATTCTGTAGTATTTCTCATAATTTTTCAAAGCTGTTCTTTTCACATATATTTCGAGCATGCATTGGAACTAGTTTACAGATAAATTAGTATAACTCCCCGGTACTAAGTCTTTGAATCCACTCTTTCCTTTATATTCATTTTAAACAGTTTCTTTTTCTTCTTTCACCTTCTTTATCCCCATAGTTCTATTGACTTCAAAGAGAACACAATAGAATATGAAAGAATAAAAGAGGAAAAGAAAAAGACAGCTCCCTGCATTCGTGTACCTAAGCATGCATTTTTTTTGGCTTGGCACATGGCTTGATGGTTAAGAAAGCAGTGCTGTGGAGGCAGAGTAGCCATATCCAAATTCCAGCACCACCACTCAACCATTCTGTGAGCTGAGCAAGTTACTTGACTTCTCTGTACTGCCTTTCCCATGAGTAAAGTCAGGATAACAGTACTAACTTAGTAGTTTTTAAGGGGGTGGTGATGGTGTGATGAGTAAATGAGTTAATGTTTAAAACACTGACTATATCACCCCACACAAAGCAAGCATAAAAGTACCTGCTACTACTCGCTCTAAGTTTTGAATTGTTTCTTTCTACCCATAGTCTTTTCATCTTTTGACAGTTTGGCAATTTCACTTTTTGCCCCATCTCCTTTCCTGTGTTTTAACTTTGTAACTAGGAACAGCAGGTCATGAAGAGCAAGATTGACAGAGCTCCAGGTCCAAATAGGATTGGCTAATCTCCTGTCCTCCTGGAGCCTGTATTCTTCGTTCTGAATGAAGCACATGAACTAAATGAACAAGGGGCATAGATAGAAATACAGTGATGAGATGGAGATGCACAAAGGTGGAATTGATATTGATGCAGTTACTTTAGAAGAAATGGTGACAGAGCTCTCTCTGAGGAGATGACATTAGAGTAAAGATCTAAATGTTGAGAAGGAAGCAGCCATGCAAAGATTTGGTAGAAGAACATTCCAGGGAGAGGACCAGGGATTAGCACAGACTGGCTTGGTCAGTTCAAGGGACACAAAGTATAGCCAGCATGGCTGGAACTTAGTGAGTGATCAAAAGTGACTAAGGACAATGTGAAAGAGAGACTGGAGGAAGCTCATGTGGAGCAATCCAAGGTAGAGTATTTAGATTTGGAACAGGATCTCTCAAACATGGCACTATGAACATTTGGACCAGACAACTCTGTTGAGGGGAACCATCCTGTGAATTTTAGGATGGCTAGCAGCATTTTTGGCCTCCACCCAGGAGATGCCAGTAACATTCCCCCCAGTTGTGACAATTAAAAATGTCTCCAGACATTGTCAAATGTTACTGTAGGGACAAAATTATTCATGGCTGAGAACCACTGATTTAGAATATTTTCAACAGGGAAAAATATATTATTTACATTTTAAAAATATAATTTTGGTCAATTTGTAGAGAATAGAGTGTTGAGAGTAACCAATGGAAATAGGGAGACTAGTTCTAGGATGAAGATGATAGTATTTGGAGTTGCATGGTATCAGGGAAGGTGCTTAATTTATATTAATAGCTAGTATTTCTTCTTTTTTAAAAATATATTTTTATTGATTTCAGAGAGGAAGGGAGAGAGAGAAACATCAATGAGGAGAGAGAATCATTGATTGGCTGCTTCCTGCATGCCCTACACTGGGGATAGAGCCTGCAACCTGGGCATGTGCCCTGACTGGAATCAAACTGTGACCTCTTGGTTTATAGGCTGACACTCAATCACTGAATCATGCAGGCCAGGCAGCTAGTATTTCTTCTTAATAAGATAATATGAGTGAAATTTTTGTAAAAATTTACAAATTATAAAGCAATAGCACAAAACCTGGCATAGAGTAGGTACTCAATAAAGGTATGTTGAATGAATAAATGAACAAATGCATTATGGCTTTCTCATAATCATTGCTTTAGTGATCAATATAGGATAAAGATCCATGGGCAATATAATGTTGGCTTTGTATTCATTTTCAATAATGGGCTGGTACGTAAGATCTTTTGGTGGACTCTGTCAATAAAGCATGATCCTTAAGTAGAGACTCTATCATTCTATGGACATCCTAAAACTAGAAAAGCTCAATTTTGTGTTTCTTCAACTTTGAGCAACTAGATCTCATCCAAACTTAATTATAGCAGAACATTAATATAAGGCATTTGAACTATTCTCAGGGGAAGCAGCGATTATTTCCAGTAATGGATGAAAGCCAACTTCTTTTTTTTCTCTCTCTTCATTTTGTATTATAAAGCATGCTTTCTGAGTAATGAAACCTTTAAACCTGAGTTGATAAAATTGGCTTGGACTGTATTGAATTTTTTAAATCTATTTTTTTGGTTGCAATGATTTTTGAGGCTACCTATTGTGTAATAACCCACCTACCTATTAAAGGATAGAGTAGACAAAAAAGTGGCAGAGGATACAGCATCACAGTGAGAGATGAATTACAAAAGGTCTAGGGCAGTGGTCGGCAAACTGCAGCTCGTGAGCTACATGTGGCTCTTTGGCCCTTTGAGTGTGACTCTTCCACAAAATACCATGGTCTGGGAGAGTCTATTTTGAAGAAGTGGCTTTAGAAGAAGTTTAAGTTGAAAAAAATTGGCTCTCAAAAGAAATTTCAATTGTTGTACTGTTGATATTTGACTCTGTTGACTATTGAGTTTGCCGACCACTGATCTAGGGTCCAGTTTGAATGTTTCTCTGGGTTTTTCTGGAGGATGCAAAGCTGTGCTGGAAATCTCATAAGAATAGATTTTCCTATGATGTGTCTTTACTTTCTGCTGCCAATTGGATTGAAAGTATCACAAATAAAAGTATTTCTTGTGGTATTTTCATATATCTTAGTTTAGTTCCAGGAAACATAATCGATGTGAACCATATAACTATAAAAGACTCCATCTGAAAAATGATCAACGTTCAGGGATATTTGATTTGTTTCAAGAGTTAGGTAAAAGCCAAGGTCTTCCAAATCTGTTCAATTTAAATTACAACTGGCTTCAGGTGGTAGCCACTGGTTTGCCAAAAGATTACTATACAAAGGGGCTTCTTTCTAGTTTATGAGGTTTGGGCACTTTGGTGAAATCTAACAAATTTTGCAGGAAGCTCTTTTTTGAAAAAAAATTTCAAAAGAGTTGATTCTTGTTAAGGATTTGAAGGGCAAGAAACTGTGGGAAAGGAAGTAAAAATGTTAAATGCGATTACCCTCCTTAAACTGAAGTTTGTAAACTTGAACTGGATTTCCAGGAAACATTGACTGGAGGTCAGTCTGCAAGATCATGACAAACGTCTTTTAAAATTATTTGGTAATGCTTAATGGATTAAACAGCTATTAAAGAAATGTTTCTGCATCTTTGTTATCATTTAAAAATTATGGAGATGATTTCCTACATCTCTAATTTATCCCAGTTTTAAATAAGCCAATATAATATAATTGAATCAAGGACTAAAAATCCCCATAGTACTAGAAAGAAAATGAATTTTGTTATTACACTTAGTTTGGGAAGTAATTAGAGGCATTTTGCAATAAATCACATACATTTTCTACCCCTCACATGCTATTAAGATGAGTATCAAATAAGTGTTAAACGTGTCAGATTGAAGCAACCCCAAATGAGACATTTGTGCTCTTATTCCAAACCAAATGAATGTTTTGCAATGTTAATTGATTTTTTTTTGTAATCATTTTAATGTCTTTCATTGATAGGAACATATAATCCTTTGTTCATGATGGGACCAAGTATAATTATCAAGGTTCCTATTTCCAGTTTAATAAAATCTTTATTTACACTGGCAAATTCCAGTTGCATTAATAGCCTTGGGATATAAAATGTGATAGGTGTGGCCTATTTGCACAAAAGGCCATTTTTTCTTTCTTTGGGTTTTATGCTTTTTATTGGGGGTAGTCAAGGAAATGCTCTCAGGTGAGTGATATTTGGCTCTGTTGACTATTGAGTTTGTCGACCACTGATATAGGGTCCAGTTTGAATGTTTCTCTGGGTTTTTCTGGAGGAAAGGAAGAGCCTTGGCAAAAGGAGGGTTTGCTGATCTCCTTATGGAATTGGGGCCACATCATTGCAAAGACTTGAGATTCCTTGTGAGGAAGGGATGGCAAGAATAATACAAAGGGGGGCGTGAGTTGTGCCCTCCACTGGGAAAATAAGCAAGTCAAACAATTTAATTGAAGTCTTTCAAGGTAAATCAATTCTTATAGCATGAATGAAAAAGATTGAACAAATTATATATTTAGTTAAAATATATGACCAAGGGTAAAAGTGTGCTGATGAAATTTAGGCCAGTTGTTTCTTTTCTGTGGTCATGATTTTTTAAATACAATCCAGGAGGAACCAAGATGGTGGCATAAGGTATACACCTATACATGCTGCCTCTGGCAACCACACCAAAACTACAATTAAAAGACAAAACAACTATCCCCCAGAACCACGAGAAAGCTGGCGGAGTGGAAGTTCTGCAACTGGAAGGAAAGAAAAAAGTGCATTGAGACCTGGTAGGACATGCAGGGTCAGAAAGGCAGAGGTATGGAGATGCATGCAAATCGGGCTGGCGTGTGCTGTTTTTTATTTTTCAATTGGGAGGGAGTTACAAGTTCCTGACCCTCTTGACCCTCTGAACTCCAGTTTCCAGCAAGATGCTGGGGACCCAGACTCATACAGGGAGAAACTGGATTGTCTGCCATCGAGTCAGAAAGGGTGAGTGGATCTCTCACAGAGGTGCACACAGGAATCATTGTTTACTGCACTGGGGCATTGGACTAGGCAGAGAGAGCTGACTGGTAGCCATTGCTGTTTGCTATGCCCTAGACTAGTGACTCCCTGAGACCCAGCACCCCCAATTTACAAGCCCTCCTATCTGCAGCAGTTTTTGCTTATGAATAGCCTGCCCTCTAGCAGCTTAACCTAACAAATTGCAACTGGGTCAGACAACTACAAAACTTCCAAACTCTAAGCAAAGAGGAGAAATCTGCAAATCTCCCTGTAGCTCCTGCTGGGTGGCCTCAGACACTAGCTGACTTGCACCTTCTTAGAGATCCAAGAACCAGCGAATCTATAGTTCAGTGTGAGATGACACTAGATTTCAACTCCTCACATACACAAGTGACACATTCAAGAGGCAGACTCAGTGAGAACCAAAGTCCAAATGAAGCAAGTCCTGCCCCATAAGGGTAGCACAGCAGTTCTTTCATTAATAGACACAGCTAATCCTCACAGTCAATTGGCCTGGAAGTCAATTCCTCCCAGTGTACCAATAGCAATTAAGGCTTAACTACAACAAGACTATGAACCTAGCCCACAAAGGGGTGCACCAAGAGTGTTCACCTCAGGTGATTGGGGAGGCAGAGCTACTGGGCCCTAAAGAACAACTAGCACATAAAGCCACTTCATCAACACAGGGAAGCAGCCAAAATGCAGAGACAATGAAACATGTCACAAAGGAAAGAAATGAAGGAAAGCAAATGATATGACATAGAGTTCAAAACCACATTTATAAGGTTACTCAAGAATCTTCTACAAACTGCCGAGAAACTTAGTGAGACTTCTGAGAAACTTAATGAGACCTTCAAGGATCTTAATGAGAATGCAAAAAAAAAAAAAAAAAAGGAAAAAGACCAGTCAGAAATTAAGCATACACTGTTTGAAATGAAGAATAATATACAGAAATTCAACAGCAGACTAGAGGATCCCACAAATCAAATCAAAGTTCTGAAATATGAGGAAGCAAAAAACACCAATCAGAAAAACAAAAAGAAAAAAGAATCCAAAACTGTGAAGATAGTGTAAGGAGCCTCTGGGACAACTTCAAGCATACCAACATCAGAATTATGGGGGTGCTAGAAGAAGAGAGAGAACAAGATACTACAAACCTATTGGAAGAAATAATGACTGAAAACTTTCCCTACCTGGTGAAAGAAATAGACTTACAAGTCCAGGAAGCACAGAGAACCCCAGACAAAAGGAATCCAAAGAGGACCACACCAAGATACATCATAATTAAAATGCCAAGGGCAAAAGACAAAGAGAGAATCTTGAAAGCAGCAAGAGAAAAACGATTAGTTACTTTCAAGGAAGTACCCATATGACTATCAGCTGATTTCTCAAAAGAAACTATGCAGGCAAGAAGGAGTGGCAGGAAATATTCAAAGTAATGAATAGCAAGAACCTACAACCAAGAGTGCTCTATCCAGCTAAGCTATCATTCAGAATTGAAGGGCAGATAAAGAGCTTCACAGACAAGAAAAAGCTAAAGGAGTTCATCACCACCAAACCAGGATTATATGAAATTCTGAAGGGTATTCTTTAAGAAGAGAAAGAAGAAGAAAAAGGTAAAGATAAAAATTATGAACAACAAAGTGATAATAAATACATACTTATCAACAAGTGAATCTAAAAACCAGGTGAATAAAAAATCTGATGAACAGAATAAACTGGTGAATATAATAGAATTAGAGGCATAGAAAGGGAATGGACTAAAAATTCTCAGGGGAGAGGGTGTGTGAGGGGTGTGGGAAGAGATTGGACAAATATATTACACCTATGGATGAGGACAGTGGCGGGGGGCAAGGGCATGGGGAATCAGGTGGAGGGGAGCTATGGGGGGAAAAAGAGTAACATCTGTAATAAACTGAACAATAAAGATTTATTTAAAAAATAAAAAAATACAATCTGGAGTTGCTCAAGGACAAGGATGATTATGAGAACTGTGTCATTAGGCAATATTGTTGCTGTGCAAACATCACACATAGAACACTTACACAAACTTAGATACCTACAAGGGGAGTACCCACACGACTGTCAGCTGATTTATCAACAGAAACTATGCAGGCCAGAAGGGAGTGGCAGGATATATTCAAAGTGATGAATAGCACACACTTAGGCTATATGATATTGCCCTCGCTCCTAGGCTACTAGTCTGTATACAACTGTAACACATGATAAGGATCAGTGAATCTAAACATATCTAAGCACAGAAATGCTAAATTAAAAATACAGTATAAAAGATTCAAAATGTGATTCACTTATATAGGGCAGTTAATACGAATAGGCCTTGTAGGACTAGAAGTTGCTCTGGTTGATAGTGAACAATGGTGAAGGCCTAGCACAGTGGTCAGCAAACTGCGGCTTGTGAGCCACATGCAGATCTTTGGGCCCTTGAATGTGGCTCTTCCACAAAATACCACATAAGGGCACTCACATACAGTGTGATTGAAACTTCATAGCCCATCCACAGAAGTCAGTTTTCAGCTCTCAAAAGAAATTTCAATCCTTGTACTGTTGATATTTGGCTCTGTTGACTAATGAGTTTGCTGAACACTGTCTTAGGAGATGTATTCCTAAACATATTACTACTAGAAATCTCTGAGATTTAGCTGCCAATGGTTTCTTCTAGGAATTTTATGGTTTCACATCTTACATTGTCTTTTATTCATTTTGAATTTATTTTTGTGTATGGTATAAGTTGGTGGTCTAGCACATCACTGTACACTGCTATGGGTTTTGTAATCACTGTCCCAAGTCTTTCCCCCTGCTTCCTGCAGACAAGGTCAGAAGTAGAACACCAAAGCTGTCAATGTTTCTTCATGAACAGGGAGTGGGCTGGATTGTTGGAGAATATTTAGGAGAAACTGACCCGGTAAGGCATAGATCCCAGTAATACTGACTGTCAGAAGGGAGTGAAAGGTGCTGAGGATAGCAGGAATAAGATAACATGGAGAGATAAAGGAACATAGAGATGTGTCATGGCAGTGTGATGTTTAGCTATTGCACGTTAGAGCACTACTTGGGTCAAAATAACTTTGAGTGTTTTATTCTAAAAAAATAAAATAAAATAGAAAGAGAGTGTTTAACATGGAAAGGGTGTAGAGCTGAGGATTCAATATTTTGACTCTAGAAATTTGTTTTGGTTACATTGTGCCTATTTGGCACAAAGAGCTCTTTTTGGCCTTGAATTGATGGAAGAAATAAAACTTACTTATGTTCTACATTATTACAGTCTGAAAATACTTCCAAAATCCAGGGACAAGCTAACCCACTCTACCACAGAACGCTCTCTAAAGTGACAATGGCACTTGTTAAGGTATCTCCATGGACCTGTGTTCCTGTTTAGGATCTTAGGTCCTCAACAAAGAATTTCCAGCAGTGTATCCTGAAGACTAGCAAGCTAGATTTGAGAAGACTTTAGTGCTCTCTGAATGCATAGCACTGGGAGGACGGGTTCCTCTGTGCTGACACACGATGCAATCTGAGCACTCAAAATCGAGGTGCTGTGAGTGAGAAGGAATCTATTGCCAAGCCTCATAAATATTGCTCATATCAGAGAAAAAAAATTCTCCTGAACCATATAGCCTTCCATTTCTTACAGGAAATTCAGGTCTATTATGGTCTTATGGGACCACCGTCGCATATGTGGATGGTCATTGACTGAGATGTTATGCGATGCATGATTATACATAATTTTGGAAGAATCCAAAATAGGTCCCTGTGGATCTGGGGATGCCACTTAAAGAAACTGTGCCTTGTCAGTGTGTCTTGAAGTCACTGGAGAATGTGTGCCCTCACTCCCCACTCCCTTTTATCTGGCTGGCTACTCCATTCCCATAAAACTTCCTCAGAGAAGACCACCCTCTGTCTTCAAGGACTGCTCCCCAAACCAACCAGGTCAGGTTCTCTCTTTATATATGTCCTCACAGGTTCCTGAACTTTTCTCTACACTTTCTGAATTATATTCAACTAGAGGCCCAGTACATGAAATTCATGCACCTGTAGGGTCCCTAGGCTTGACCAGTGATAAGGGCCAATCTGTGGTGTGACTGGTGGGGTGATGGGGAGGGGGAGGGGCAGCTGGCACCCACTTTGGCTGGTCTAGGGCCTGTGGGCTGAGGCAGCTCCTGTGTTGAGCGTCTGTTTCCTGGTGGCCAGTGTACATCATAGCGACTGGTTGCTCCACCAGTCATTCTGCTGTTTGGTTAATTTGCATATTAGGCTTTTATTATATAGGATTACTTATTTTGTGATCATTTATTCATGTCTGTCTTCCCAATAGACTATATGATCTATGAGAAGTAGAAACAATTTTTACTACAAATGTCCCATTTCTTTGCCCAGTCCTTAACACATATATAGCCCTAGAAGTTTTCTTTGTATAAATAGATAACATAATCCTTACTTCATCACTGTTGAGCCACCCAAATAGGTATTTTACCAAAATTTGCCTATCTTTTATCCCTGGCTAAATTAAAAAAAAAATCCCGAGCTATATTATAATCTGCTCCTTGTGATTCTGCTTTCCATACTCATTAATTTTTGAATTTAAAAACCAAAGTTCTGTGATCCAGAGTTGGAATTGGATTTCAGAAATCAAGAACAGCTTTATGCTACAAAATAAAGTTTACAGTGTTGATGAAATATATATACATATACTATAGTAGTTTTCTTCTGACCTCATTGTGAAACTTCGGAAGAATAATGCACACCTGACAGTTCAAAAATAATAAAAAACTTTATTTCCCAACTAGTCACATACCTAGTTTAGTTTTAAAATTTCACATAATTGTCAGTCATGGATGAAAAGTGATTCACATCAAGTTCCAGTAAGAAGGTAACTTGACAGAGAGGCTGTGTTGAATCCAATAAGTCTTTACAAAAAGTTAAGCTAAAGTTGGACCTACTATAAAATATATAAGCTGAGGGGAGAAGGAAAATTCTCCATTTTGGGATTCAGGGAATGAGGAGGAGGATGTGTGCACATATTTAATGGTGTTTTATATTGATGCTCTGGACTCATTTTTCCTCCTAAAACAAAAGCAAAGAATGTTTCTATGACCTAGAATTGACTTTCTGTAAATGTACATTTTGCTGATAAGTTATAAATAGTTTATGATGATTTTAAATTAAAACCAGAAGTTAAATTTGGAACATGGAGGAGCTAAATAAGTTAACTCAAAAATGTAATGTCTTGAACTGCCATATCGTGTGTGTGTGTGTGTATGTATGTATATATATATATATATATATATATATATATATATATATATATACACATGTATATACCAAAAAACAAAAAACAAAAAACAAAAAAACCCTGTGGGGACTCCTCTGGCTGTGATCAAGGCTGTTTTTAGCAGATCCATGGCTGCTTTCATAGTTGGGATCTATGAATTTTTGCTTTGGTAATTTAAAGGTCACTGAATTTTAAGGTCACTGAAGCTGTTTGTATTGAAATGGCCACTTCTGCTCTCACATTAAAAATCACTAATGATGTGCTAGTTAAAAGTGGGAGCTTATATCCCAGGGCATTTGAGATAATTTCAATAAAATCCAACAGTCCAAAGCATAGGTAATTGTATATCAAGTTACTTGTAATGATCATAGGGGATGAATAATTATCTCCCAAGTATTGGGAATAAGATGAAGTGTGAGAATGACTAAGTATGCTAATGACTGGTGGATGAATAATGTTTGGAGTAGAAATCAAACTCTGAATTGAAAATGTTTGCTCCTATGCACCTTTCAGAGACGTGGTGGCACGGAAGAAATCGCATAACTAACCTTCCTTAATCTCAATTTCCACAGCTATAAAATGGGATTATTAAAGACTGTTTTGGGGGTGAGTATTAAAAAATGCAGTGTGGTGAATGACTGACACATAGTAGATAATCAATAAATGATCACTATGATGAAGTGGATCAATGTCCTTGCTTTATTGCTTATTAGCTTTGGAATAAGGTCATTAGTTTCTTAAGGCTTTTCTATCATCTGTAAAATATAAAAAATAACACCAAAATTGCAGACCTGTTTTAGAAATATAATGAACTAATGTTTCTAACATTCTAGCATACTACCTGAGTGAAATAGCAATATCACTCAGTTTTGATATGCCTCAAGTTTGTTTCTTTATCTTTAGAATTAAATTTCTCTAGAGCAAAAGTGTTCTTTGTGTCTAGTGGCAATACTAAAAACAAACAAACCACAAAACAAACAAAACAAAACAAAACAAAAACTCTAGCTATTAGCACTTAGTAGTAAAAGTGGAGCAAAGACTTTGGAAACTGGAAACACTGTCCAAAGGGAATCTGACCCATGTGTTCAACAGAGAGGATAATAAATGAGAATAATAAGCATCATTCTCTTCAAACAAATATTATATTGTTTCTTGTTTTTAAGTTCTTTGAAGCAAAGAGACAAACTGACTGTAAGTGCTGAAGGCCTCACAGTATTTTTTTTTAAAGTCTCACTGTTTCAGTCATTTCTGTGTTGTTTTTTCTTTTTGGTTACATATTCATTATTTTCAAAAAGAAGCTTTGGTCTTCATTTAATTGCTATATACGCTGAATTAGGTGCAAGCTATGCCTATTATGGGCCCAGAAGTATCAGTGTTAGCTAATTAACATCCTAATTTTTAGTGGCCAGTTTTAAAACATATAAAACAAGACCTAGTGGAGATTGTAAGAAGCATTAACAAGTTAGCCAACTGGTTCCAAAACTTGCCACGAATCACAGGTATTTTCAAAATTACCCACAGAGTTACCTGAGTCCTTAAGATAAACATTGCAGTCCATTAATGTCTTCCCATTTTTATACTCATTTGTATCTAGTTAGTAAGATAACTCATACCTATAAGGAGAATTCTTATCTGTGCATACTTCTATTTTCATTGCTCAAGCTCTCCAAATATAACAAAACAGAAAAGTAAGATAACCTCTCAATAAGGAATACTGTTAATATTACTCTATATGATCTATTGCAGCAATTTTCAATAGGTGTGCTGCATGAATTTTAAAACATGTAATACCTGACTACTTAGTCGGGGCACTGACCTCTTTTCCCTTAGACTGTAAAATGAAAACATGATTGCAGCCAACACAATAGCTGCCTGTTGTGAATAAATAAAAATCATACCTATTTTTTGTCATATTGGCAAAAAATGTCTTTTTGGTATGCTGCAGAACCTTAGTAATTAGTTAAATGTGTCATGAGATGAAAAATGTTGAAAATTGCTGGTCTCCTGTATACATTTATTGAATACTCAAAGAGAGAAAAATTGTTGGGAGTGGAGTGGGACAAGTAGCAAAAATTACTGGAAAGAACATTTTCATTTCTTCAGACTTACTGAATGTCAATTATTATTCTGAACTTTAAGTGGGCAACAAAATGTAATTTCTCTTCCAAATGGAAGAATTAAATTCCTTTGGAAACTGTGAACTCTTTCTGGAATTCAGGTCACTGTGTAAAGCTTACTAGTAGTATATCTTTGGCAATCGGACAAGTTGGTGTTTTTAAACAGTTTTTTTTTTTAATCTGCACCTGAGGTTATGTTTATTGATTTTAGAGAATGAGGAAGGGAGAGAGAGAGAGAGAGAGAGAGAGAGAGAGAGAGAGAGAGAGAGAGAGAGAGAAACATTGATGTCAGAGAGAAGTATCAATTGGTTGCCTCCTGTACACACCTTGACTGGCGATTGAACCCACAATCTGGGTATATGTACTGATAGGGACTCAAACCGCAACCCTTTGGTGTATGGGACAATGCTCTGGACCAATTGAGCCATCTGGCCAGGGCCAAGTTGGTGTTTTTAAATCGAGATTGTACAAGGCAGAGAATTTTCACAGGCTCTTCTGGTGTTATAATTACTGTCACGTGGGGATGAAAGGCATGTAAATGGACTGTAGGAGGGGTTTCATTTCTTTATTTTGGGTTGTTATAGGTAAAAAATGTTCAAATATCAGCAGTGTCATATGGTCTGCCAAGTAGTTTGTGAACCAACAGTGTGTTGCATTTTGTGTTATTCCTGTGAGGAACTCTGAATGAAAATGCGATCTGCTGAAAGTAAAGCTATGAAGGTCATTTTCTTAGTCGACAACATTTAATCACTGTGTTACTGGTCTGGTTTTCCAACTCTGAACACAGAAATTGGCTTATCTTTCAGGTCCCAGCTTAGTTACATTTTAATTCTATTGAGGAGGATTCTCAGACTATCCAACTCTGTTTACATTTTCTCTCAAAATAATGCTAATCACAATTTGTTAACCATATGGAATGTAATTTATTAGTGTGGTTACATTAATATTTATAAACTTGTCCTCTAGCTACCAAAAAGAATCCATAATTTAGTAGACTCCTCAATCCAAGATTGGCTCTTAGATATTTGTGTTGAGAAATTTGACAGGAAGTGGAGAAACTTGCTGGAAGTTAAAACAATCTACAGGATAAGGAGGTGAAAAAGAGGGAAAGGTGTGAGGCTAGGATATAAAAGACAAAAGGATGGAGAATACAGAGCATTTGCTATAAAGTGAGTCTATTGGTATTTGCCACCGAACATATACATGTATATGAATAATTTATATGTTACTGTTATTTATTAAAAAAACAATTAGCCAAAACCTGTTTGACTCAGTGAATAGAGCATCCCTCTGTGGATGGAAAGGTTCCAGGTTTGATTAGGTCAAGGGTATGTAGCTTGGTTGCAGGCACATCCCCAGTAGGAGGTGTGCAAGAGGCAGCTGATCCATGTCTCTCTCGTAGATGTTTCTTCTAACTCTATCCCTCTCCCTTCCTCTCTGTAAAAAAACCAATAAAATATATTTTAAAAAAAGAAATAACTAAAGTTTAAAGATGTTTTATTTCTAGAGAAAAAAGATCAGTAAAATCTCAAACTTCAAAAAGTTAAATTTATATTATAGTTCAAATTTCATACCATAAAAATCATTTTATACTGCATACTAATTAGATTGAAATGTATTTTAAAAATATGCAAAATTTCCTCTTTATTACAGATTGTTTTGCTTTTATAGTATATCTGGCTGTGACTAAAAGCCCATTAAATAACTGCATTATTGGCAAATCTTTTACAAGACACTTCTATTCTTTTTAAGACAATTTGCCAGCAAAATGCAACCATTCTAGCTATAAATAGTATAAAAATAAAAAATATGTGCAGAAAATTAGTTACATATTCTAAATTTTCCATAAGGGAAGCAGAGTTAATGAGCATGAGAAATGCATTTTGAAGAGATAAGCATTTAAACATATAGAGGTAAAATATAAATGTGACCATAAAATGGTTGTATTTAAAAGGTATAACATTTGAGTTTTCTAGGCTCCCTCATATACTATGTAAATAATTTTCACATATATAGAAGTTGGAACTGTTTGAGACATTATCTCCATTTTAAAGGAAGGTTTCCTCAAGTCAGGCTGCCTTCCTGACTGCCTTCTAAATAATGAAAAGCATTAACATGTAATGGATGAACACTGACTTTGCCTCTAAGCAAAAATAAAGAGTAGAAGAAAATGAAGATCACATTCAACACAATGCCACTACAGGGATATTCATCAGCTCATCATCTGCTCCGTTTGGAAAAATCTGTCCTGCAGCTGTCTGGTTAGGGACCCTCAAAGCCTGGAGGAGGACACAACAAGATGTAGGCTTCCTGGTGATAGTTCAATTAATACTTTATATTCTCAAATCTTGCATCAAAGGAGAGATTTACAAGAGTTCAAAGAAATATTTTATTACAATTGCTCTGAGAGGTGAAAGCGTTCATTGATCTTAGAGGGGAAATTAAGCCATGCAAAACAAGATTTCCACCTACTCTCTACCCTCCTAAGTCAAATGTGATGACAAAGATTGATAGTTAATCTTTTGAACAGTTTATAGTCTATACTGGGCTCTTAATTTACTAACTTCATAAAGGAAATTATCTGTAAGGAATGTTTTCTCTTTCAGACTTCAGATGTTTCTTCAAAATACTTTCTCTGAAGGTTATACCTATGCAGAAATTGTTTGACATAACTCAATATTACTTTATTTTACTAAGTGGGGAGGCTTTTGGCTGGCAAACCTAGGCTCTGTAACAAATGGTGTTTTAAATGCCATTTTGAAAGGAGAGCAGGTTGGGCAAGTGGGTCAAGGTAGAGGCCCTATTCAGTAGGAGAACTTAAGAAAGTGAAGCTGCTTCCTCATTCATAATGCTAATGAAAGGAAAATCCTAGGACTTGGTTTAAATAGATTAATGGGCTGCTATATCTTAAAACTGTTGACAGTTTGTTTTGGCACTTCAAGAAGTGCTATAGCATTCATGCACAGTAAATTATGAGAGATTAGTGATCATCCAATTTAGAGTGAGCTAATGGTGTGTTTGTGTCAGAGAACTTAATTTACGCAATTATGTCCCCAGCATTAAGTAAACATGCCAGGCTTGGGAAACTATGAAATGGCCATGCAAGAACCCAGGGGGTGAACATGGTGGTAATCAAGGCCATAAAGACACGGACTACCTTTCATGTTTTAATTTACGCCAGTGCATTTGAGGCCTATGAGCAGAAGATGTTTTCCAGCATCTGCAAGACAAACCCATGAATTCTGTGTTTTTTTTTTCTCTGTGTGTGTATGTTTTAAGAACATAAAAAAGTTGCATGAGGACTTCCCCAACAGCTGGACCACAGTCTTTGCTGGGTGAAGCCTCTTCCTAAGTCCATATTTGTTAGAATACATTTACAGGAGTCAAGCTCTCTAGTTTTGTGATTTCGAATGTAGGAGTTATAGGATAAAAAATGGTCATTCTTTAAAAATAAACTCTATTGAGGTCACTAACTCCAAGCAAATATCACACTATATTTGGCTTTTCCTTCTAAGAAAACGATATTCAAGAAATTTGCCCTGTCCTTAATTATGCAAGACTAAGTTCTTTCTGTCTTCTAAGATCAATTTTGAAGGGGTCTTTTATCATTGTTCTTTGCGAGTTAGCACAACTACCCTTATGGAGTCACTTCTTTTTTTTTTTTTGCTCTCTTGAGGGTTTCATTCTATGTAACAATTGCACCAACTAGGTGGCTTAATTCAGTCATTTATTTATTTAATCATACTTATTCAGTATTGACTATGCTCTAGACATTTCTCTAGGCCTGTGCTTTCCAGCATGGAAACCACTCACCATGTGTGTCTACTGAGCCCTTGTAGTATGGCTAATCAGAATTGAGATGTTCTCTAAGTGCAAAACACACACTGGGTTTTACAGACATAGAATACAAAAAGTTAAAATAGACTATTAGTATTTTTATATTGCTTATTATTTAACATTTAATCCATATAAACCTTGCTGAAAAATAATAAAAGCAAAATATTCTTTCATCTGGAGACATCTACACAGCACAGATATTGAGGCTTGGAGTGCCTATTGGAGCTAGTCTATTATGGCCACAGGGCTTCCTCAATGGCAGAAACCACTTTCCCTAAATGCAGGCATCCTTGGAGAAGCGATGCTAACCTGGAGATACCTTGTGCAGTGGCTTGAATGGTGGCCCCTGAAAGACGTGTCCATATCTAAATCCCTGGAATTTCTGAATATGATCTCATTTGGAATAAAGGTCTGTGTACATGATCAAGTTAAGGATCTCGAGATGAGACTGTCCTGCATTATTTGAGTGAGCTCTGAATCCAATGTCAAGTGTCATTAAAAGGGACAGAAAGGAAGAAACTAGAAACAGAGAATAAGGTCATGAGAAGCACGAGGCAGAGACTGAAGTCATTCAGCTACAAGTCAAGGACCTCATGGAGCCACTAGAAGTTAGAGAAGACAAGGATTTATTTTTTTTCTAGAGGCTTCAGAGAGATTGTAGATCAGCTGATACCTTGATTTTGGATCTGATTTTCAGAACTATGAGAGAATATGTTTCTGTTTTTTTAAAGAGACCATGTTTATGGTATTTTGTTATTGTAGTTCTAGAAAACTAATGCATGTATTCTTTTTTCCCTACTAAAATTTAAGGATTGTATAAATCCCTCCTCTTTACCTTGAGAAAGATCAAAATAATTAATCTAAGGTCCTTCATATAGAAATAAAGATGATCTTTTTCTATAAAAGGATGGGGCCTTTGAACTTTGCCATATATTACCCAATACATAGGTTCAATTTAACCCTTTTACTCACATTCTTTTACCTATGTTCTCCTATTTAGTCTGTGACAAACCCCATTCAACATCTTTGTTGAATCCTGCTCCACAATCAAAATAACTCTTTCACATGTTTCTAAATACTATTATTATTTATTTCAATCATTTGACAAATATTTTAAAATCATATTCTATCTAATAAAACCCTAATTTGCAAACTGACCCAATGGCAAATGACTGGTTGCTATGATGTGCACTGATCACTGGGAAGCAGATGTTCAATGCAGGAACTGCCCCTTGGTGGTTGGTGCACTCCCACAGCAAGAGCACTGCTCAGTAAGAGGCTGGGCTCATGGCTGGCAAGCACAGCAGTGGTGGCGGGAACTCTCCCGCCTCCCCTGCAGGTGTGTGGCAAGGAGCAAGGGGTCCCAGACTGCTAGAGCCCCTGACTGTAAAAGGAATGTCTGACTGCTGGCTTAAGCCGGCAGGTGGACATCCTCTGAAGGATCCCATAATGCAAGAGGGCACAGGTCAGTTTGAGGGACAACCCCTCCTCCCAGTGCACAAATGTCATGCACTGGGCCTCTAGCCCTATCTAATAAAAGAATGATATGCAAATTGACTGTATCTCTGCTACACTCACAGGCCCTGCCCACCAGCTTGCCCACCAGCCAATCAGAGCGAGTATGCAAATTAACCCAACCAAGATGGCAGTTAATTTGCATATCCTGGTGCAGAACTAAGACTAAAAACAGTGTAGTAGGAAGCCAATTGCTGCAGAAAGAAGTGAAACTCCAGATGCAAGCAAGTGGGGCAGTGTAGAAGGGAGGGAAGCAGGCAGGGCTGCTGAGAAGGGAGGGAAGCTGGTGGGGCAGTAGAGACCGCAGCAGGAAGCCCTACTGCAGGAATCTTTCTGCAATGGGCCTCTAGTATATTAAATAAAAATATTTGCAATATTTTGGGAGGCTACATTGTGAACAAAGAAGACAAAGTTTTCTACCCTCCTAGATCTTAATTTCTAATAGGGTAAGAGAGATGATAAATAATAACAATAAGTAATATAGCATTTTATAGGTTAATCAGTATTGTGGAGCCCAGGAAGAGTATAACTGGGTAAGTGCAGGGTGGTTGCAGTATTAAATAAGGTTGCAATATTAAATAAGGTCAGAGTGGGCCTCATTGAGAAAGTGATATCTGAGCAAAGATGGAAGGAAGTGAGCAATTAGCCAGGGAGATACCTGTGGGAGGAGCATTCCAGACAGAGGGAACTACTAGAGCAAAGACTTCAAGGTTGGAGCATCCCTGGTTTTTGTAAGCCAGAGGCCAGGGTGCTGGGAAGTAGGGTGAGCATGGGACAAAGTGATAGGAGAAGCAGTAATCGTGGGCAGCATGTGGGACCCATTAGGCCGCTGGAAGGATACTATATTTTTTGAGTGCTTAGAAGGTTTTGAACAAAGGAAAGACATATTCTGACTTAATTTTTTAAAATGTTATTTTGGTAATGGTGCCAAGAATAGGCCATGGGAGGAACAGAGGTGAGAGTAAGGATACAAGAAGAGAGACCTGTTAAGAGAATGTTGCAATGGAAATATAATGTTGGCTCAGATCTATAAAGCCAGTGGAAGTGGTGAGAAGAGATGAGGTCATGGATATATAATTTGAAGGTATAGTCAAAAGGGTGTGAAAGAGTGAGAGGAATCAAGGTTGATTCCATAAATTTGACCTGAACATCTAGAAGGATAAGGACACTTTCAATGAAATAGGAAAGGCTGTAGGGAGAGCAAGATTTTTTGGTGTGTGTTATCTCTTTCCAAGTAGATTTTCTTATTATAATATAATTATCCTGAGCTAGTGGCTTCATCGCAAGCAAATCAGGAGTGATGCATGCATAGTTCAGCCTTCATTGGACTCTAGGGTGTTCTTGGCTCACTCCATTAGGGAAATGGCAAAGGTCCAAGCTTTCTGCAGTTTACTTCTCATTAGTCTGACTCTCTATGAGATCCTGAGGACTTGCATACGGTCTCCTGAAATTACTGATTTCATACTTAGAATTTCTTCTAAACAAGCCTTCACTCTTTTCCTTTTCCAACATGATAGATTCTCTTTTTAATTAATAATAGTTGCCTTGACATTTTTCTGAATAGTATTCCAAATTTCTTTCAAGAAATCCTCTCCCCTATTATTCCCACATTATTGGTTATCATCTTAGTGAAAGTTAGAACTTACCTCTTCAGTCTTCCATTGTTCTCTGAGCCTACAATATCCTTTCAATAAATTCCCTTTCCTTAAGGCAGTCAAAGTTGCTTTCTGCAGTACAATGAAGAACGGTGGCAGATAAATGAGAGCAAGGATAAAGTTTATCTTTTAACATTAGAATTCTACATCATAAAGAACATACATACACACACACACACACACACACACACACACACACACACACTAGAGGCCCGGTGCATGAAATTTGTGCACAAGGGGGAGCATGTCCTTCAGCCAGCCTGCTCCATCTCTAATCTGGGACTCATTGAGGGATGTCCAACTGCCCGTTTAGGCCCAATCTAGGTAGAATTGGGCCTAAACGGGCAGTCAGACATCCCTCTCACAATCTAGGACTGCTGGTTCCCAACTGCTCACCTGCCTGCTTTCCTGATTGCCCCTGACCACTTCTGCCTGCCAGCCTGATCATCCCCTAACCAGTTCCCTGCCAGCCTGATTGATGCCTAACTGCATCCCTGCCAGTCTGTTTGCCCATAACTGTTCTCCTCTGTGGGCCTGGTCACCCCTAATTGCCCTCCCTTGCAGCCTGGTCACCCCTAACTGCCCTTCCTTGCAGGCCTGGATCCCCCTCAACTGCCCTTCCCTGCAGGCCTGGTCACCCCCAACTGCCCTCCCTTGCAGGCCTGCTCTCTCCCAACTATCCTTCCCTGCTGGCCATCTTGTGATGGCCATCTTGTGTCCATATAGGGGCAGGATCTTTTGACCACATGGAAACAGTCATCTTGTGTGTTGGAGTGATGGTCAATCTGCATATTACTCTTTTATTAGATAGGATAGAGGCCCAGAACACGGGTGGGGCCCAGCTGGTTTGCCCTGAAGGGCGTCCTTGATCAGGGTAGGTGTTTCCTTGGGGCATGGGGCGGCCTGGGTGAGGGGCCTGTGGTGGTTTACAGGCTAGCCACACCCCCTGGTTACCCAAGTGGAGGCTCTGGGATTTATTTATCTTCTACAATTGAAACTTTGTAGCTTGGAGGAGCCAAGACTTCTGCTCACTCACTAGCAGCAGCCATTGAAACTTTCTTGCCTTAAGTGAGGCCTGGACAGCTATGATGTGTGGAAAGCTTGGCTTCCTCCATTGCCAGGGGCAATCCAAGCCTCCCTCCTCTTTCTCTGTGGCTCAGTAACTTGTTCAAGATCCCACACCTAGGGAGTGGCAGAAGTAGATTTAAACACAGGCCATCTTTTCTTAACCACTATCCCTACACTATCTGTAAGAATAAATAATCTGAACCTATGCTCACAAATCTTGTAACACTGTGGGAACAACAGCATTCAAAATGGAGAGCAAGCCTTAAAGGAGGGCTGTAGAGAACTTCCCAACCTGTGCCTCACAGATAGCTAATAGGCCTACTGCCCATGGATTCCAGCAGTCATGGGCAGGCTTCTTTCTTTACCCCTGTGTGCTGAGTTGTTTTCTGTGTGTAATATGACCTGAAAACGATTGAGAAGTACAGCAGATTATCAGATAACATCATTTCATTCAATGTTGTTTCCCTATAACATTGATGAGGAAAATATAAAATGGTTTTCTCCAGGGACTCTAGTTTTCTGCCACATTCCAAAGATAGGCATGTGAGGAGAATTAGACTGTCTAAATTGCCCTAATCTGAGTGTGGGTGTGATTGCAAGTGTGCCCTGTGATGGGCAGTATCTTGTCCAGGGAGGGGTTCTGCCCTGTACCCTAAACTGTCCTGATATGGTTCTGACCATTTGACATTGTGAACTGGAACAGTAGGTTGGAAAATCATTATCTTACTTATCTTAATTTTTCTTAAATGTATGTACTGCTCACAATTTACTTCATTGTTTGGTGATGTTTCTGTGACCAGAAATATGCTATAAGAACTTAACTGTTGTTGAGATTGGTTTGGTCCATGGCAAAATGATTTTGTTATACATTATTTCACTTAAAGCTGCAGTTTCCAAGAAGCTAGTGATCACGTAAAGTGAGGGTATACTGTACTGCTTTGCTCTATTGATCTCAGTTGCTGGTATGCCATCAGGGTCCACTGGACCCAATATTAATTTTTGAGTTTCCTTTTGGTCACTGTATTTGCAAAAATTGATATTTTGTGCACTTTATCCCTTCTTAGAGATTTTCCACAGAACAAAGAGAAGAGCTAAGGAAAAGTGGAAGGCTGGATGTTTGAGACAGAGAGAGGGCAAAAGATCAGATTCAATCATATAGCAGGAAGAAAGGGACGAAGGGCTTCACATGGAGGTGATATTTTGGATTAATACATTATTTGAATTATGAATTCAATATATATTTATTGATCACCTACTATTTACTGGGCTCTCATCCAGGCTCAGAATAAAGCAGAGACTAGTATAGACACGAGTCCCAATCTTCATGAATCTTAGAATATAGTAAGAAATATGGACATAAAACCATACATGTGTGATAAATGCTATGAAAGGAGAAACATGATTCTGGGTCACATTCTCTAAATTCTTGCTCTCTAATTTTCTTTATGCATCTGTGAACCCCAGAGCTTTCTCTTGTGTCTTATCTTTTTATTCAAAGCCTCTTTGAGGGATCTCAAATAAATCTTATGTCACTTAGCCAGTGCAAAAGATTGTTTTCCAAATAATCATCTCTTGCTCTCTCTCTCTCTCTCTCTCTCTGAGATTTAGACTGATATAGTCAGCTGCCTGTTCCAACTTATCCACTGAAGTCTAGTTGGCATTTCAAAAGCAACCTGATTGAAAATGAACTCATTATATTTTACTCAAAAGCTATTTCACCTAATGTACTCTAATACTAATGAATGGCAAAGTGATACATCCATTTCTCAATTGAAAAGCCTAGAAATTTCTATAGACAATGTCATCTTCTTCAGCTCCCATATATGATCACCACATAGTTTTATCAATTGATTCTTTACTGTTCCTCATTGTCTTATTTTAGGCCTTCATATCTTATATGCTTGTATTACTTTTTGTGCTAAATTATACAATCATATGGTAGAGTTTCTGAATTATATTAAACATTTTATTGCTTTTGATCAGAGGTTATCAATGTTGCTACTCCCACCTTTTGAAATTTATTAAAGTTTTCTTTCTGGCATAATATGTAGTTAATTTTTAACAATGTACTACTAGCTTTAGAAAAGGTGCATTCTTTGGTCTTGGGCTATAAAGTTGGATACCTATCAATTAAATAATAATTATGTTACCTTAATAATTTTGTTATTTATATCATTCTTAGCTATACTTTTTTTTGTGTGTGTCCACTAGATCTTCCATGGACAGAGAGAGGTAAAATAAAATGTTCGCTACTAATAATTAATGTACTCACCTTGTATTGATTGTATATTGTTATAAATGTCAATTGCTTATTCAAAGTTCCTTGTGATTCAAGTTGTTTCTGTGATTTCTTCCTGTCTTTTTCTTTTCTCCAGTCAACAAGGATCAGCCTCTGTAAGACTGCTTACCATGCAAAATTCATCTAATGGACTCTGTTTCATCAACAGGGCATTCTGGGAGAGTAGAGTCCTTGTATGTTTTTGCCTTTTTCTATTTTTTTCCAGGTTTCTTCTGAGTTGAAGGAAAGCCTTTCTGACAGTCTATGCTCACACTTGCCATTATTGCAAGTAAGGTCTTGCTAGTGTTCCTCTTGAGAGCATCCCCTGTACTGGGTAATGTCACTCTGTGATCTTGTTTGAAGTGCAGCTGCAGACATCTATCTCCCTTGCAGTGTCCCTCATTGTGACATTCAGTGCATCTGGCAACCTTTGTCACAATCTTAAATACAGTTTGATGAAATGGTGTTTCTGTTGCCCATTCTACTTGTGGTTAAGGAGTAATTTTTGAAAGAAAGGAATAGAATTTCTTCTATTTCTATATTTAAACCTCCCAAATATTATTGTTATTGATCTGCCATCTCTATTACACACACTGTTTTTTCTCCAATTCAACCTCATCATTGCTTCCAGAAGAAGCCTTCTTGGTGAAGGAGCTGACACTTGCCATTCAATGACTTCCTACCACCTGCAAGTTATAGGTCAAATTCCTTAGCATGACACAAGATATTCTTTATAATCTGATTCTTATCAAAATCTTTAGCTTAACTTCCTCCCTCCTTCCTTCATAATACACACACGCCATAATGAACTGTTTGTAGCTTCTAACTTGTTCCATGCTTTGTTTGCTTCCGTGCCTTTGTGTATTCTATTTACTTGGCCAGGAATAGTTGCCAGTATTCAAGTCTAGCTGAAGCATTGTGTTCCTTGGTTTCTTTCTCATTCTGGCGTCTCGTTACAGGACTTGACTGTGTGCTCTGACAGCATCTATGTCCAAATGCTATATTATTCCTTAATTCATTTAATTTTTATTATGTACCAGATCCTGCTACAGTCTTGGGTGCACCATAGAGAACAAAATAGACAAAGACCTTGCCATCCAGGTCTTATAAAATTATATTATAAGTGTTGGCTTATTATTTTTTCCATTTAGCCTATGAAGTTCTGGAGGGATTGCATTTTTAATTTTAATAATTGGATATATATCCAAAGTGGATATAGTAGATCCCCAATAAATTTTACTTGAATGAGCAAATAATTAAGAATTTGTAACAGTCCAGGTGAGAAGATATTGGTTCTTGATCCAAAGTAAAGAAAAAGTGGGTAAATTTTTGACATTTTTGAGATGTAAGTGCTCAGTTTTGGTGATGAATGGTGTTAGAATAATTCAGGTTTCTAGGTTGGCCGACTAAGTGAAGAAACAGGGAGGGGTCAGAAGGTTGAGAGTTGGAGTTCAGTTTTGGAATCTGACATTTAGGCTGAAGCATCATGACAGCGCACATGCTGCATTCCCAAAAAAGCGCTAGACCCTCTGCCAAAACCCCCAGCAGCTGAAAACACGGGAGATGAAAACAGAGAGGCCTTTATGAGAAAGTTTTGGGGAAAAGCTGAGTTTAAGTCTCCTCTTTTATCTCTACCCAAAGTAGTGGGGAGGATGGGAGGTTAAACACACTGTATAGTGGGAGGGGCTTCATTGGCCACATGGGGAGCTTTCTATGTGTGTTCTGAAACTGGGGGACATTGGGACTTTATGAATGGCATAAACCTGTGATAGCTGGAGCAGCTCACCACACATTGAAAAGGTTTAAAGGGGCAAGAGGCAAGTAACATAAAACTGTCATATGATTACATTCCAGGCATGCTGCTTGTTAAATGTCCCAACTACATGCACACTTAGGAGTTGTTAGGTTACAGTTGGTGACTGAAATAATAGTGTGAGAGAGCGAACAATGAATTGTCAAATAGGGTGACAAAAGGCTTTTGTTCAGAACCTTGGGTCACTGATATTAATAGGGTGGGCAGAGAGAGAAAAATTTAAAGGGTAAGAAGGAGCTGCCAAAGAGTTGTGGGAAGGTAAAGAGTGACATCATGGAAATAGGGGCCCTGGAAGATCCAGGGACTATGGGGCTTGAAGCTTATTCAATTATTAGTAAAAATTAGGTACAGCCCTAGCCAGTTTTGCTCAGTGGATAGAGTGTCAGCCTGCAGACTGAAGGGCCTTGGGTTCGATTCCAGTCAAGGGCACATGCCCATGCCCAGGTTGCGAACTCGATCCCCATTAGAAGGCGTGCAGCCAATCAATGATTCTCTCTCATCATTGATGCTTCTATCTCTCTCTACCTCTCCCTTCCTTTCTGAAATCAATGAAAGTTAATTTTTTTTTTTAAATAGGTACACTCATGCCTTGGCATGTCTGAGATTTTGCTGCCTGTGGATTCCTCTAGTATTTCTATGGTTTCCCATCTCATGTTTAAGTCCTTTATCCATTTTGAGTTTACTTTTGTGTATGATGTAAGTTGGTGGTTTGGTTTCATTTTTTTTGCATGTATCTGTCCAGTTTTCCCAACACCATTTATTGAAGAGGCTATCTCGACTCCATTGTATGTTCATGTCTCCTTTGTCAAATATTAATTGAGCATAGTGGTTTGGGTCAATTTCTGGGTTCTCTATTCTATTCCATTGCATGAGTGTGTGGTGGGGAGTAATGGGGGGCGGGTAAGAACACATATGTAATAAGTTAATAAAGAAATTTTAAAAAATTAGGTACAAAGTACATACTGATTTGTAAAGAAAAAATAAATACCAAAAAAATCACAAAATCTCAAAAAAAGAATATATTTTCATGTTATTGCTTAGACCCTCTGTGTAGTGTTTTTCTTATGCTTTTTGACTGCATTTTTATTTGATTGACTTTTCTTTTTAGAAAGACAGAAAAGTTATTCAGTTTTTTTCCTTAAGATAGTTGGTGAAAGTTCAATTTTTATTATTAAGAATTTTATTATTATAAATTTTTATTATGAAGATTTTCAGCTTTATCATTCATTATTAGAAATGGCAAATGAGTTTTTAAAGAATTATTGCCAAATTTGGCAAAAACTTCTATAAAATGTCTTTCAGTGTGCACACAAAGAGTTCCTGGCATTTGAAGTATTCCCATGTAGTCCTTAGGCAATTTTAAAGCGTGGTTACAAGTTCTTTGACTCATCTCCCATTGAGAGGTGTACAAGTTATATTGTGTCTCTTCCTCTTTAATCAGGATGGAATTATCTCTGTTTCAATCAAAAGAGTGCAATGTAAATGAAACTATGCCACTTTTGAGACTTGGTCAGAAAGGTCTTGCATTTCTGTCCTTGGTTACTGGAATATTTGCACCTAGAATTCTGTGCTTCAGAGTTAGGAGTCTGATTACACAGAGGCTGCCATACTCTGAAGAAGCTCAAGGCACATGAAAATGCTAGGTGTAGGCTCTGATTGACAATCCCAATGAGCCCAGTCTTCAAATCATGCCACCCTAGGTGCTAGACCTGAGTAAAGGAACCTCCAGATAATTCTAGCCCCCAGTCATTTGAATTTTTCAACTGAGAGCCCAGGTGTAGTGTTGCAGAAGTAAGCCATCTTTGCAGTGTGAGTCCAAATTCCTGTGTATTACATTAGTGAGCTTTAAAATGGTTTGTTATATGGCAATCAATAACATGAATAAAGACTAGCCTTAAATTGACTGAATTAACTTACATTCATCTGGCATTGTGATTCTTTCAACTTTGTGTTTTCTTTCTCAAGATTGCTGCAGCTATTCAGGATCTTTTTTGATTCCATATAAATTTTTTTTGGAGAATTTGTTCTAGCTCTGTGAAATATGCTGTTGGTATTTTAATAGGGATTGCATTGAATCTGTAGATTGCCTTGGATAGTATGGACATTTTAATGATGTTGATTCTACCAATTCATTAACATGGTATATTCTTTCACTTGAGTATATCTTTTTTCAATGTCTTGTAATTTTCCAAATACAGGTCATTTACCTCCTTGGATAAGTTTATTTCTAAGTATCTACATTTTTTTTGTTGCAATGGAAAATGGGGTTGTTTGTTTGGTTTCCTTTTCTGAGAGTTCAAGTTATACTACAAAGCCACTGTACTCCTAAGACCGAGGCACAGGATTCTTAGTACTGGCACAAGAACAGGCATATTGACAAATGGAACAAAACAGAGAACCCAGAGATCAAACCAAACCACTATGCTCAATTAATATTTGACAAAGGAGGAAGAGCAGACAATGGAGTCAAGACAGTCTCTTCAATAAATGGTGTTGGGAAAATTGGACAGATACATGTAAAAAAATGAAACTAGACCACCGACTTACACTATACACAAATATAAATTCAAATGAATAAAAGACAATGTAAGATGTGAAACCGTAAAATTTCTAGAAGAAACCATTGGCAGCGAAATCTCAGACATTTCTCGTAGTAATGTTTAGGGATACATCTCCTAGGACAGTGGTCGGCAAACTCATTAGTCAACAGAGCCAAATATCAACAGTACAACGATTGAAAAATTTTTTGAGAGACAAATTTTTTAAACTTAAACTTCTTCTAATGCCACTTCTTCAAAATAGACTCACTCAGGCTGTGATATTTTGTGGGCCAAAGAGCCACATATGGCTTGTGAGCCGCAGTTTGCCAACCACTGTCCTAGGACAATGGAAACTAAGGAGAAAATAAGCAAATGGGACTACATAAAAATAAAGAGCTTCTGCACAACAAAGAAACCATCAATAAAATAAGAATATCCACTCCATGGGAAAACATATTTACCAATGATACATCCAGTAAGGGGTTAATCTTCAAAATCTGCAGGGAACTTATACAACTTAACAGAAGGAATATAAACAATTCAATTAAAAAATGGGCAAAGGACCTCAACAGACACTTCTCCAAAATGGACATACAGAAGGCCAGAAGGCATATGAAAAAGTGCTCAAAGTCACTGATCATCGAGAGATGCAAATCAAAATGACAATGAGATACCAACCTTACACCTGTTAGATGGCTATCAACAAATCAACAACAAGTGTTGGTGAGGATGTGGAGAAAAGGGAACTCTTATGCACTGCTGGTGGGAATGCAGACTGGTACAGCCACTGTGAAAAACAGTTTGGAGTTTCCTCAAAAATTAAAAATGGAACTACCATTTGACCTAGTGATCCCATTTCTATGAATATATCCCAACAACTCAGAAACACCAGTAAGAAAGAATATATGCACCCCTATGTTCATAGCAGCACAACTTACAATAGCTCATATTTGAAAGCAGCCTAAGTGCCCATTGGCAGATGAATGGATTAAAAAACAGTGGTACATCTATACGATGGAATATTATGCTGTTGTAAAAAAGAAATAATCCTGACCATTTGCCCCAACACAGATGGAACTGGAGATCTTTATGCTAAGCAAAATAAGCCAGTTAGAAGAAGATAAATATCACATGATCTCACTTATATATGGAATCTAATGAACAATATAAATTGATGAACAAAACTGCACACAAATTTTGTTAAATTTTCATTTACATTTCATGTTCTTTTTGTTTTTAAAATGTTTATTTAATAGATGAAACAGTATAATACATGTATACTGTCCTATATAATAAAGAGGGAATATGCTTAATTGACCATCATGCCCTTACAAAGATGGCATCACCTACAACCAATAAGGAGGGAAAATGCTAATTGATTGCTATGCCCTTAAAGATGGATGTGCTCACAGCCACAAGATGGTGGCATCCAGTCCCCTCAGCTCCCAGCTGCCCAAGGCCAGCCCGAGGAGTAAGCAAGCCTCGGATGTTGGCTGCCCATTCACTCAGGGCTGGCTTGAGGCTTGCCTGCGCCTTGGATGGCAACTGTCCAGCTGACTCCTGAGGATGTCTTGGATGATGGCTTCCTAGCTTCCCAGGGATGACCCAAGGCTGGCCTAAGGCACAGGCAAGCCTTGGATAGCAGTTGCCCAGCCGCCCGGGAATGCCTGAGGCTCAGATAACTAGGGCTGGCCGAAGCTTGCACTGCAAGTATGTGGCAGCAGCAGAGGTGTGATGGGGGCATTGCCTTTCCATGATTGCCAGTTGCCTCCCAACCCTGAGAACTCCTGGATTGTGAGAGGGAGCAGGCTGGGCTGAATTTTTATGCATCAGGCCTCTAGTATATAAGAAAGGTTAAAACAATAAATTGTTTAACTTAATTTACATATTTCTAACTAGAAGCCTGGTGCATGAAATTCATGCATGTGTGTGTGTGTGTGTGTGTGTGTGTGTGTGTGCGCCTGTGTGTGTTTGTCCTTCAGCTCAGCCTGCACCTTCTCTAATCTGAGACCCCTTGAGGGGTGTCTAACTGCTCATTTAGACCTGATCCTAGTGGGCAGTTGGACATCCCTCTCACAATCTAGGCCTGCTTGCTCCCAACTGCTCGCCTGCCTGTCTGATTGCCCCTAACCATTTCTGCCTGCCAGCCTGATCACCCCCTAACTACTCCCCTACCAGCCTTATCTATGCCTAGCTTCTCCCCTGCCAGCCCAATTGCCACTAACTGCCCTCCCCTGCAGGCCTGGTCACCCTCAACTTCCCTTCCCTGCTGGCCCAGTCATCCCTATCTTCATTCCCTTGCCAACCCTGTTGCCCCTAACTGCCCTCCCCTGCCAGCCCAATTGCCCCTAAATGCCCTCCCCTGCCAACCATTGTCACTCCTAACTGCCCTACTCTGCTGGCCTGGCTCCCCCCAACTGCCCTCCCCTGTAGGCCTGATCACCCCTAACTGCCCTCTCCTACCAGCATGGTCACCCCTAAATGTCCTCCCTTACAGGCCTGGTCACATTCAACTGCCCTTTCCTGCAGGCATAGTCCCTCCAAACTGCCCTCCCCTGCAGGCCTGGTCCTCCAAACTGCCCTCCCTTGCTGGTCTGGCTGCCCCTAACTGCCCTTCCCTGCCAACCTGGTCACCCTAATTGCCCTCCACTGCTGGCATGGTCACCCATAACTGCTCTCTCCTGCAGGTCTGGTTCCTCCTAACTGCACTCCCCTGCAGGCCTGGTCACCCCTAACTTCCCTCCCCTGCTAGCATGGTCACCCTTAACTGTTCTCCCTTGCAGGCCTGGTCACATTCAACTGCCCTCCTCTGACAGCCTGGTTGCCCCTAATTGCTCTCTCCTGCCAACCTGGTCACCCCTAACTATACTGCCCTGCTGGCCTGGTCACCCCTAACTGCTCTCTCCTGATGGCCTGGTTTCTCCCAACTGCACTCCCCTACAGGCCTGGGCCCTCCCAACTGCCCTCCCTGCCAACCTGGTCACCCTAACTGCTCTCCACTTCCAAACTGGTCACCCCTAACTATACTGCCCTGCTGGCCTGGTCATCCCTAACTGCCCTCCCCTGCAGGCCTAATTGTCCACAACTATCCTCCCCTGCTGGCCATCTTGTGGCAGCCCTCTTGTGTCCATATGGGGTGGCCATCTTGTGTGTTGGAGTGATGGTCAACTTGCATATTACCTCTTTATTATAGGATGAGAAAACATGATTCAGTTTTCAAACAGCCTTCCTGAACAAATTAAGTTCAAGAAATGAAGTTCCACTGTAATGGGAACCACTGTTGTCTTATCAGAAGAAAAGTGCATTGTCCCTCTCAGCAACTTGATGCTACCAGAACGCTCACTGTGGCAACTGCTGGATCCTCTGATGAAGGGCCTGCTTCTGACTGTGTAGCAAAAGATGATCCGGGGTCCTCCAGAAGGCCTAGATTACTACACACTTCCAGAAAACTATATTATGAAGGGGAAAGAAAGATTAATGGCCTCAGATAGATAAGGAAGTAGGGGCAAAGAAAGTTTAATTTAGAATGGGAAAGGCTTGAACTTGTTTTTGACTAAAGAGAAAGGAGAGGCAAAATAGCAACAGGAGAAATAGGACAGGGAGGAGATAAGCAAGAGAGATGGCAGAAGAGGACAGAATAAATGACAGCTCAGAAAGCTTATATTAAAGATACCAGTTATTTGTGACTCTACTGATTTTGATCTAGGACTTGTCTTCTGAATGAAATGGCCCCTTTTTCATAATGAAATGGTCCTCTCAATCCCTGACAATATTCTTTGTTATGAAGTCTATTTCACCCAATATTAACACAGGCACTCCAGTTTTCTTATGTGTACTATTTGCATTATATATCCTTGCATTGTATATTCATTTACTTTCAGACTACCTATATCTATATATTTAAAGTGCATTTCTAGGAGACAGCATATAGCCAAGTCTTCTTTTTGTTAAATCCAGTTTGAGAATTGTTGCCCTTTAATGGGAGAGTTTAGATTATTTACATTTGATGTAATTATTGATAGAATTTGATTGAAATCACCCATCTTGCTACTTTTTTTTCTATTTGTCCCATCTGTATATGTTCATTGTTTCTTTCCCCTTTTTTCTGACTTTTTAAAAAAATACATTTTATTGATTTTTTACAGAGAGGAAGGGAGAGAGATAGAGTCAGAAACATCAATGAGAGAGAGACATCGATCAGCCGCCTCCTGCACGCCCCACAGTGGAGATGTGCCCACAAGCAAGGTACATGCCCCCAACCGGCATAGAACCTGGGACCTTTCAGTCCGCAAGCCGACGCTCTATCCACTGAGTCAAACTGGTCTCGACCTGACTTTTTTGATTATTTAATTTTTTACTATTTTACTTATGTCTATTATTTTCATATTAAGTACCTCTTTAGTTTTTGGAAATTGCCCTAGGGTTTATAGCATGCATTTTTAACTTACCACAGTTTACCTTAAAAATACTAAATCAATTTATATATGATATAGGAAGCTTATAACTATGTATTTTATTACCTCTTTCATCTTTTGTGCTACTGTTCTAGTTATTTAATTCTATACATATTTACAAACAACATGCCACCTTGTTATTATTTTTTAAACAACTAGTTATCTTTTAATCAATTTTAAAACATAAGGAAATATTTTTATACTAACTTCATATTTATTTTTTCTGGTGTCCTTCATTGATTTGTATAGATCCAAGTTTTCATCAGGCATCATTTTTTTTGTCAGAATAACTTCCATTAATAATTACTTGCAATATAACTTTACTAGCAATAAATTTTCTTGTATTCTATTGACTGAGTATAAAATTCCAGATTGATTTTCAACCCTCACCACTTTAAAGATGCCATTCTATTATCTTCTAGTTTTCATAGTTTATAACAAGAAGTCTGTAATAATTTTAATTTTTGTCTCTCTATATGTAATGTGTCTTTTTCCCCTCCTGCTTTTCAGAATGTCTCTTAATCACTTTTTAGTTGTTTGTTTATTTTTTATTTTATTTAATTTACTTTTTTAAAATATATTTTTATTGATTTCAGAGAGGAAGGGAGAGGAAGAGAGATAGAAACATCAATGATTAGAGAAAAATTATTGATTAACTGCCTCCTGCAACCCCCTATGGATGGAGGCTGCAACCCTGGCATGTGCCCTTGATGGGAATCAAACCTGAGACCCTTCAGGCCATAGCATATCACTCTATCTACTGAGCCAAATCAGGTAGGGCTCTTTAATGTTAATCACTGGTTTTTAACAATTTGATTTTGTGCTTTGGTTTTCTTTGTGTTTTTCCTGCTTTGGAGTCATTCAATTCTAGAAATTGTGCATTTGTAGTTTTCATTAAATTAGAAAAACTTTTAGCCATTACTTCTTCATTATTTTTCTTTTCCTCTCCTACTTTTCTATATAATTGTACTTCCCATTATACATAAGTTAAAATACTTGATTCTGTCCCTAAGGTAACTATAGTCCTTTTTATTTGTTTACTAGAGACCTGGTGCACAAAATTCATGCATGGGAGTGGGCTCCCTCAGCTTGGCCTGGACCCTCTCCAATCCAGGACCCCTCAGAGGATATCCTATTGCCCTGTGGGATCAGGCCTAAGCCGGCAGTTGGACATCCCTTTTGCAATCTGGGACTGCTAGCTTCTAACTGCTCACCTACCTGTGGGCCTGATCACCTCTAACTGCTCTCCCCTGCTGGCCCGATCAACCCTAACTGCCTTTGCCTCAGTCCCTGCCCCTGTGGCTTTGTCTAGAAGGATGTCTGAAAGAATGTCCAGAAGGCTTCTGGTCTAATTAGCATGTTGCCTTTTTTTTAGTATAAAGTTTTTTCAGTCTTTTCTTTCTGTAGATTTCATTTGGATACTTTCTATTGTTGTTTCTTCAACTTTACTCATCTTTTGTTTAGCTGTATATAATTTGTTTCTAATCCATCCTTTGTAAGATTTGTTTTTAAATCATGATTTTTTATATATTAAAATTCTATAAAGATATTTTTATATGTTGCATTTGTCTGCTTATTGTATTGATAATTTTAAGAAAATCTTTAAGCATATTGAAAATTGTTATTTTAATTGTGTTGTTTGCTAAGTGTTATGTCTGTGAAGTCTGCTTCTGTTAATTTTTTTATGGGTCATATGATTAAATATTTTTTGACTTTTCTAGAAATTTTTTTTTCTTTCCTTTTTTTTGGATGCCATATGTCAAAAAGCTCTCATTGTTCACTGCTTGATTTTGGTGTGATCTTTAGAGATTGTTGGACTATGCCCTGGCATTATAGTGAGGATTCCTTTGGATTAGGTTAGTCCTTTCAAGGCTAATTTTTAAACTCTTTATTCTAGAATTACTTCAGTCATACTGAGGCAAAACTTTGAGGCCCTATATCAATTTCCTGTATACGTAATGAGGTCTCTTTATTTTGAATTGTGAAACTCTTCATGATGGTTATCAGTCCTTTGTGCTCTGAGAATTGGTCCCTGGTGATTATTCTTTTCCCAGACTCATGATATTTTCTTCAAGGAATGGAAATTTAGCTAAAATCACAGGAAACCTTTTGCAGGTAACTAGAACTTTTGTTATCACTCTTTTACTCCACAAATTGAAGGACTTTTATGTTATCTGAACTCTCATTTCTGTTTCCTTAATTCAGCAAGACTTTCAGGCTTTATTTGTATTCTACTTACCTACCTGCCTGATCACCCCTTAATGACTCTGCCTGCCTGCCTGATCATCCCTAACCTCTCTGCCTGTTTGCTCCTAACTGTCTCTGCCTCAGCCCCCACCATCATGGCTTTGTATGGAAGGAAGTCAGATGTCTGGAAGATGGCTAGTCAACCCAGTCTAATTAGCATATTACTCTTTTATTCGTATAGATAGATTATATAGGAGAGGAGTGCTTAAAAGAGAGGGGGATCCTTTTTCAACAGAAGGAGATGCTCTTTGCAGACAAAAATACATAATACCTATATCTGATAGCCAGCCATATGCACTATACTGCCAAACCGGTTATTAAAAAATTAAACCACTTTCTTACACCTTACAACAAATAGCTGTTGCCCTTAAAACCCCTCCTCAGACACCACCTTAGGTTCTGCCTTCACAGTTCATACAGATTAGGTTCTGATTGATCGGTTTCTATCCCAGTCAGCTTCAAAAGCTCCACCTCCCAGGCAGCCTTTTGCTCTTCTGGGAAATCCAGAATGGCCTTGCTGACAGCTGCCTTTCTCTCTGGGCCTATCTCTAGGACTGATCCATAGACTCCATGGCAGCTGCTGATCAGGCCCTGCCTCTCTCTCTCTCTCTCTCTGGGCCTCCCCAGCAGCCATGGAGGCTGCTGATAAGGCCTTGCCTCTTTCTTTCTCTGGGCCTTGCCAGCAGCCACGGCGATTGCTGATCATGCCTTGCCTCTCTTTCCGGGCCTCTCTCTGGGCCTGGTTCACAGCCGCTGTGGCACAGTGAGATTGTTAGATCTTTGGCCTGTCCCCAGTAGAGGGGCTAATGACCTTGCCGATCCCACTGAGACCTGCCTACCCTCCTACTGCCCTGCCTGCCAGCCTGCTGCCAGCCTTACTGTGATAGCAACTTGTGGACCGCAGGGGAGTGACCTAGAGGAGCTCCATTAACTTCCTGGTGACTGGTTGTCCATCTGGTGATTTAGGCTATTATTAGTATAGATAGAGAGTGGAAGATAATCAACTATGAATGCATTATAAAATATCTTATTTCCTGGTAGTCTCATGCAAAATTTTACTATTAAAGGTAGAGATTACTCCTGTGGGTTTTTTTTTATGTTATTGTAGTGCACTGCTTTGCCATGTTTTACTGATCACATCAAATATTTATAACAATACTTTGCATTAGAGAGCAGTTAGAGTTCATTGGGAGCCTATGTTTTCAACTATACTTCCTTCCTTCAGCAAATGTAGCTTCTAAGTTAGAGGTTATATACTTTTGTTTTGCAGGCCTGAGCCAGCCTACAGACATAATTTTTCAACTTCTACATGGATGGCCCATTTTTAGTGTTTTCCACCCCCAGAGCAATCCTGACTTACAATGATTTTTCAGAGGTGCTCACTTCAGACGGGGCATAATTTCTCCAGGTTGTCATTCTCATAATAAGTCTTCATTCTATAGCCATTAATGTTCACTTAATTCATTCAACATGTATTTATTGTGGCCTGAGACCTGGCCTCTCCATTCCTTATGTTACATGTTTGTTGACTGGTCTGGAGTGAAGGAGAGGGCTAGAGTAGGGAGAAGTAGATGATTTCAAGGGACTGATCTTAGATATGCTTATATAAGGTTTTCACAGTTTTCATTTTAGGACCACTCACTGGTATTCATCTTTACTCAATGTCATTTCCCCAAGTGATTGAAAGTGAATTAAATAGCACAAATAAACCTATATTCCTTAAGTAAAGAAAATGGAAGAAAAATGGGATCAATAAGAAAGTTATTAAAAGGAAACTTTCTATGGCAAAAGAAGCAGGAGGATAGAAAATATCTATTTTCTTTTCATTTCCCACTAATCAGAGGCAAAAGCTCATTGCTCCCTTTGTTTAAAGTACTGTCATGGAAAGACATTAGTTTAGAGAAAAACCTGCCAGTACTATAGTTGGTGATTCGTTACAGATAAAAATTACTAGCAGAGCAGAGATTTCATTTGGATGGACATCCATGAGAAATATATAAAAGGAAAGTATGTGAAAAAATATAGGCGTTTTTATTTTACATTTACCTTGGAAGAAGAAGAAATCAGGAAGCCTCAGAAACATTGTGTTCTCAGATTGCTCATTTCTTTCTCCATTAATTTCCTCTTCCTTTAATTAATTTCCTCTTCCTTTGAGCAGCGTGCATACACTGCCTTGTAAAACATTGCATTTGGAGAAGCAGAACCATAGGTTGGCCCATCTGGTGGAAGAACTTGTTTCCTTTTTAAAAAACCCTTGCCTGTACATTATGACATCATTCCTTATAAAGGTAGAGATAGATTATTGTGCACATATAACATAATGAATTTATATGAGATATAGTGACTATCCCATGAGTGGGGGAACAAGACATAATTTGGAGTTGGAGCCTAGAGTGATTTATGAAGGTCATTGTCTTACAAGTTCAGATGCTTTCCATATGGTGTCAGAGCAACCCCCTTATGTACTGTATGTCTAAAACATATGTAGCAAATTAGTTTCACTTACATTTTTTCCCCTTAAATATGTTTTGGTTTACTAATAAAAATGACAGTGTCTTTTGTTTATCTGGTCTGTAAAATACTACAGTTTTTTTTTTCTAAGAGAGAGGTTATTTGTTAATAATAACTGAAAATTTTTAAATGAGACAGACAGAATCAAATATGAGCCCCTTTGACACTGGATTTTGCTGTAGCGTGGATGCCAGAGTCTTCCGTTTCATTGGATTTATAGCTTAACTTCTGTATCACGCTCAACTTGAGTGTGCTCAGCAGTGTGACCTTGTCTAGGAAGAGAAAAAATGGATTGTTAATTTTCCAGCTGTAGCGTATTATATTTCCATCTAATTGTATTTTCAAGTAGATGTGAAGATGCAACTACTTCCACTTAAAAGGAAATTGCTCTACTTAAAGAAATATGGATAATGGATTAGAAATAATATTGAAAATGGAAAGTATTTTATCCCTAAAATAATAAGCTTTTGTTTGGCCTGGGCAGCAATCCCATTGATGGATTTTTTCTTCATCTTTAGAGATGTGAAGATTTAGAGTACATGCCCTCAGACTTTACTCTAGTATTTCAAAGCATTTAAGAATTCCATGAATTTACACAACTTTCCACTCTATAATCTATAGTGTACCTGGTCCATTTTAACACTACAAAGCATGGGTGCTTTCCCAAATTTAATGTCATCATTTATTTGAGAAGTTTGTAACACACTTTAATATTTTAGAAACTCACTGGGATGTGGCAATACTGAGACTGGAAGTCATTTAAGCTTTAACCCCAAAGTAAGAGACTACCTAAACATTTGTGTTGGAGAAGAGTTTCTTACATTATTAAACACATGTCTGGCTAAATGTTGCAGTTAATCTTATGTCATTTATAGCGGCTATCAAAACTGAAATATTCAACCAGAATTATAGAATTTTCATAGTTGTATAATCTCAAAGTCATACATATTATAGTGTAAAAATTGTCTTTTAGTTTGAAAACCCTGACAATGTGCACTTGAAAAATATTCTTAGAAGGTAAAAGTAACATTTAGTATATGACTTTCTTTTTAGTTGGGTGAGAGCAAAGTATGTAGAAAATTATTAACTAGAGTGAAAAGGAAATTGGTATTTGAACATTGATCTTTTTAGATAAGATCGGGCATGTTCAGGGTGGTATGGCCACAGACAACACCAACCTTTCTAGTTTGTGATCTCCAGATTTAATTTAAAATGAATATATATGCATATATAATTGCATATGCAGACACATTTAAATTAAACAATAATACTTAATTATTACTAGGTGATAAACATGTCAGCCCATCTTGGCGAGGTGTTTACAGGCTCCAATCTAATGCCACCGAAACCTGATATTGTTCTTTAATTCCTATGAAACATTTAAGGTCTATACAACAGTGAGTTATCTACTTATTTCTAGAGAAAGAAAGAATTGTTTCAGAGAACATTGTTTTGCTTCCTAGTTAATACTTTTTCTGTGTATAAAAAAGGATTGCTGGTTTTTGAAACTATCAATTTAGCTCTTTCAGAATCACTACAATTCATTTGCTATAATGAAATTTTTCTTCAGATAAGCAGCAAATTTATTTCAGTATAAATCTTCCTCTCTTAATTCTCCCCTAGCAGGTAGGTTACACAGGTGTACATTATTGCTCTACAGCAAAGTCATTTGTAGCTTCAGTAGTTTGATCAAGGGTGTGAGGAAGCAGTACAGTAGCAGGTCCTCTGGATGTCTTTCTCCTGTTCTCTTTGTTCTAGTTGTATGTGGCACATGGCTTGGAAGATTTCCATTGGATCCCTGTTGGCTTTGGAGATTGCAGAAGGTTACCATTCTGTGAAGTTTAAACATCTGCTAGAGTCATGAATGACTTTGGGGATGAGCTCATCAGCAGGTAGGTCAACTAACTCCCCAGCCAAACTATCATCAGCCAGATTCACTACTATTGCCCCATTGAGAATTACTAATGCGTCCTGGTAGACATGAGATTGGATAGTCAGCCAGAAAGCTAATTTCCTTCTCTCTTGGAGTGGAGGTGAGGAAGAGAATGGAAAAGAAGGGAACATGAGAAAAACCATTTCTGGATATGTATTTGAGTTGCTCCCACCATGAAATATAAAACAAAACAAAATAAAACAAACAATGACAACAACAACAAAATAGAGATTGACATGCCTTAACTCTGATTTTCCCAGAGGCAAGATTAACGAGATCTTGAAGGAGAACATCAACCCAGATTCTATTTCTAGCTTCCACCAGTCTTTCTCAAACAATGCCCATAGATAATACTGATGGTTCACTTAAAGTTTGTTTTATAGAAACCTAAATACATGTTTGTAACATTGAGTACCTCAGGTGTGAAGAATCCTATCACTAAAAGGTAACAAAGGTGCTTTCTCTAACTCGGAAATTCATTTAAAAAGTAATTAAAAATAAGTGAAACAGCTGATTCCATGGACAAAATATTCTCAATATTACTGTTTTTGTCTCATAAATTTTCTTAAATGTTTCAAATGAGGTCTACATTTATTAAACAATATTATTTATCTGACAGAGCACAAGGTTGGAAACTTGTGAACAAATTACAACTCCTGTCCTTGATGATCTTTCAGTCCAATGGAACAGACAGACACACAAATAATTTCATTTGTTGAAGAGCAATAACAGATGAGCCATAAGAAAATTACTATGAATTGAAACAAATTGAAATTAGATTTTCTTTAATGTTTTTGAACATGTAGTGATTACCTACATGGGACATAAATTGTATTTTCCATTAATAATTATTTTTCTAGCTTTTGTGATGGCATTAAATGATGTTATGGGGAAATTGTACCATCTTTAGAGCTGGGTTTATATCTCAGCTCATAAGCAGATTGAATTTCTTAGCTTTAGCTCAATCTACATTGAAGGGTGATAACACTTTCCATGCCAGATTGTTGAGCAAGAGAGAGTATGTGTGAAAGGTGCCAGCACCTACCTGCTGATTCTTTTTTGTTGCATCTCAGCAAGCTGGTGGGACAGCTTATTTTTTGATACTCTCATGATGTGGAACAAGTTTTCTGGTGACAAAATAGTAATGGCTCAGAAGAAATAGGGACTCAAATGCTAATAATTCCCTAAGAATTATTATGGGTTGAGGGATAATTTGAAGCTGTGGTATTGCTGGGGAATTTGCCAACTTTCCAAGTTTTTACCTATGGTAATTGGTGTATCACTGTTTTATCTTTGAAACTACATCTGTGCGATTTTCTCATGATATTATAGAATGAGTTATAAAGTACCTTTGCTGCCTCCTATTTTGAAGTTGAGAAATGGAGGCCCCAACCTTTCTGTTAATTAGTGACAGAACTGGAGGGACACAGATGTGCTGAGCTCAGAGATCTTTTCTCTGTGCCACAAGGTCTCTTAGCCATGACCTGCTGGTTGGTTGTGTGCAGTGTGTACATGGTTTACTCAACAGGCTTTGGGTGGTGATGATAATTAATATGACTGTGGTTGGTTACTCTCTTTATATTCTCTTTTGCAGGAACTTATTTTCTTAATTTTTCAAATCAGTGCTGTTACTGAACAGATATTTTCCAAAGTGGCCTTTATTGCTCATTTAGATTGAAAACATTAATGGTCTTTGGAGCTGTGCTTGAAAACAAAACTGTGTTCATTTTTTTCAGTAGACTAATTCTTTTCCCCCAGCAGCTGTCTTTGTTTCTTTTAAATCTAAACCTTTAAAAGCATGTCCCTTTTCACTGTTGTGTGTTAATATTTTTCAGAAATGTTCATTAAGTGGATCAATTTTTCCACTTCTTTCAACACTAGAAAACAAAACAAGTTTAGTCATGTCAAAAGCAAATAGTCCACAGGGATAATACAAGCAAAATGCTCATTCTGGATATAATTTAAAAAATTTAAAGGCTATATGATTTTTTGAATTCTATAAGGACTGGTTAAAATGACTAGGAAAGCAAAGTTTGTTTTATAGAAACCTAAATACATGTTTGTAACATTGAGTACCTCAGGTGTGAAGAATCCTATCTAATAAAGAGGGAATATGTTAATTGAATGCCACACCCTCACAAGATGGTGGCACCCACAACCACAAGATGGTGGTGCCCAGTCTTCTCAGCCGTGCCTCATCTGGCCAGAATCCTCCAGTCTCCTCAGGCCTGCTGGAGGGTGACAGGCACCATACGCCTCATCCAGCTGGAGCTTTCCAGTTCTTTCAGTTCCACCTCATCCAGCCTCAGTCCCCCAGGTCCCCTTGGTCCTGTGTCATCCAGCCAAAGTCCCACAGTCCCCTCAGCCCCAGCCTGCATAAGGGAAGGCAGTTGGGGGTGATTGGGCTGGCAGTGGAGGACAATGGGGAATGATCATGCTAGCAGGGGAGCAGTTAGATGTCAATCAGGCTGGCAAGGGAGTGATTAAGGGGCTATCAGGCTAGCAGGCAGAGTAGTTAGGGACAGTCAGTCAGTCAGGTGAATGGTTAGGAGCCAGCAGTTCTGGATTGTGAGAGTGATGTCTGACTGCTGATATTGGGCCTAAACCAGCAGTTGGACATCCTGGAGGTGTCCCAGATTGGAGAGGGTGCAGGCTGGGCTGAGGGACACTCTCCTTCCCTGTGCATGAATTTCATGCACCAGGCCTCTAGTATATTATAAAAGTAACCCAATGATCCATAGATTACAATTTTTACACTAGGTTGTCAGGTTATGAATCAAATTATCTGTTGTATAATATAAAAATATTTTATAATTTATTATTTTTTGAAAATATATAATAAACTTACACCAATATGTAATATGAAAGCCCTCACAACATATATTATTACTAAATACTTAGTTAAACATATTTTGGTGCATAGGATATTTCTATTGCCAGCATTTCAAAGTACTTCATTGCCAAGATGAAGCTACTAATTTAGTATTCCTTGAGGGACAGACACTGGTCTAGGAGTTGCTCCAGAAATCATCCAAGAGCACCCAGAAAAAAAGTCACTATAATCCATATTAAAGGCTATTTTGATTAATTTGAAGTTATTTACTGTGTGTTTTATGTAATAATTAATAAAGTTGGTGAACTTACTTGCCAGAGGTCCATTATTCTGGTCATTTGAGGCTTGTTATGCATATAATTCTATTCTATTTGAGAAAAATGTAAAATAAATTGAAGGACACACAAGGACAAGAGAGGTTGTTATTATCAGCAGGCTTTCTCAACAGTTATTTCCCAAGTTTTGTAAGAATTTTAAGACAATCCATAAAAGACTTAGCTAAATGAGTCAAGAGATTGCTTTATAAATTTAAGTTGCAGTTCTAACTTTCAAATTATTGCTACTGAAGTGAAGTGTGAATTCTCTTTTTCATGTTTGTTGAGTTAAGGGACCTCATCCCAATCAGGAGGACAAGATTCATTTTATTACATCCTATTTTGAAGGGCATATCTTTTCTTGTATCACCACCACCCTATCTGGTGTCCTATGTAGATGAACGAAGGACTGCTTTTCAGTGTGCTGTCTCTTAGGAGTTTCTAAATCATTTCTCACCTGTTCTGTAATTTTATAAATATTTTAGAAATACTTAGAATTTAGTTAGGGAGTGTGATTTAATGAGAGGAACAAGGGTTTAGGAAGAGGAGCTGCATTTAATCTTGGGCTTCGTGGCTTTGACAGAGTAGACTAACCTTGAATCTTGATTCCTACTTTTAAGGTGGAAATAACACTTTCTTAGCCTTCCTCATAAGATGGTTTAATTGGATAAAATGAGATAATGTGGATTCTTAAAAAATAAGAAAAAATATTTTAGAGAGGGAGAGGGAAAGAGATAGAAACATCAATGATGATGATGAGAGAGAATCATTGATTTGCTTCCTCCTGCAAGCCCCACTCTGGGGATCAAGCCCACAACCCAGGCATATGTCCTGACCAGGAATCAAACCATGACCTTCTTTTTCATAGGTCAATGCTCAACCACTGAGCCAGGCCAGTCTAGCATAATGTGGATTCTTTATAGGCTCTGACATACTAAAATGCAAGTTGCTGTTATTATTGGTAATATAGGGTTTGCAGAGTTAGCTTCCTCCTTTGATCTTGGGGTTTTTACTTATCTTAGCCCTCTGTCTGTTCTGCTGTTGTTAGTGTCAGCAGTGGTTGGAGGAGCTGAGGTCTGCATGGGTTCCAAGCCTCTTTCATAAGGTATTCCTTCTCTTAGTTGGTATCTGTGTAAGCTTTCCTTGTTATGAATTGAGATAATCATTTACACAGGTCTTTAGCCTCTGAGTTGAAAAGTTTGTCCAAGGATCCACTCATTAAGCTACTTAAGGACAGCTATAGTTATGTTCTCCACTGTCTTCCATTTCATATAGAATGAAGTCTAAACTACCTTCTGTAGCTCACAGAGCCTGTGTGTGTGTGTGTGTGTGTGTGTGTGTGTGTGTGTGTGTATGTTTATTTCTCTGGCCTCTGCCTGCTGTTGTCCTGGTCATCTTATACTCCCTCTTGCTCATTCTTCTCTGGCACACTGGCTTTTCTATTTTTCCAATAATCCTAATACACTGCTGTCGAGTGCATTGGCACTTATGGCTTTCTCTGTTTGGACAGTTTTTTAATTTTCCTCCTCCCCTTCAAATCTTCTCAAAGCTGCCTACTTCTTGTTATTCTGGTCCCAGTTCAAATAACTTATTATAGATAACCATTTACAACCCTTTAATCTCAAGAAGGTCCCTCACCCTGATCTTTTTCTTTCATATGACCTGGCTTTCCACCTAAAATTCTTTTGTTTATTTATGTGTTCACTTATTTATTTGCTTTTTCCGCCATTCACTAGAATGTAACTGCATCATAAGGGCAGGGACCTTTCTTATCTTACTCAAAGCTGAGTCCCCAGGAATCTAGAAGAGTATCTAATATGTTGAAGCACTTTATAATGTCTCATAGCATAGGAGGCTTAAATGCTAATACTTCCATTAAAAAAGGAAAACATTAAAGTTTAAACCAGCCGAGACCGGTTTGGCTCATTGGATAGAGAATTGGCTTGCGGACTGAAAGGTCCTGGGTTCGATTCCAGTTGGGGGCATGTACCTTGCTTGCGGGCACATCTCCACAGTGGGGCGTGCTGATCGATGTCTCTCTCTCATCTATGTTTCTGACTTCCTATCTCTTTTCCTTTCTCTCTGTAAAAAATCAATAAAATATATTAAAAAAAGTTTAAACTAGCATGTAAGTAAATGACTTACAATGCAATTATGTTTATTCTTCTTTTGTGAAAGCATTTATTTTTAACCCAGCATTTAATTATCTATTATTTTTTTATAGACTACACCCAAACTTAGTGGCATAAAACAACAGTTTATTATTCCTTACCATTCTGTGGGATGGCTGAGGCTCAGTTGGATGGTTCTTCTGCTAGAACCTTTGAAAGGATGGGGATGGAGCAACGAAGCTAGCTTCATGCATCTTCTCATGTGGCCTCCTCCCTCTGTCTGAGAAGTTGGACTTTTTTCATAATGGCCAGCTTCCAAGAGAGAGTAATTCAAGGAGAAAAAAATAACAAAATGTGATTTCTTAAAGTGCAGCATCACTTCTGCCACATTCTAGTGGTCAGAAAAGTTATAGAGCCAACCTAGGCTCAGTAGGAGGGGAAATAAATAGGTAACAGGAGTGCAAAGTAAGGTGGGGCCATTTCTACTTCACCACAAGAGTGGTCTTTTCCTGAGAGAGAAGAAAAAGCTATTTTTTTAAAGGTATTTTCACTGCAGTATGCTAGACACTGGGAATAGAAGAGATTCGCTGTATGTGGGAGATGTGGTATGTAACTCAGGACTTGGAGTAAAAGTGCTTGATCTTTTATCAATGGCCAATGTGTTTTTTTGAGTCTTGAAAGATACTGAGAAGTTCATGTCCTACTTTGAACTTCTTGGCTAAAAGGAATTGGTGTTTGAGTTACTCCAACCTACAATGATTATGAAAATGAAAAATATTTCATTCTTCCATTCTGGGAAATTAAGAATCTAAATCTATATATACACTAATAAAAGAGAAATATGCAAATTGACTGTACCTCTACCATGCCAACAAGCCTCGCCCATCAGACAATCAGGAGCAAGTATGCAAATTAACCCAACCAAGATGGGTGCAGCCATAGAGAGAACAGGAGGCTTGGGTTTCCCTGGCAATAGAGGCAGCCAAGCTTCCCACAGCCCTGGCCTGCCCTGGTCTCTACTCAAGGCTACAAAGTTTCAATTATAGAAGATAAATCCCAGATACCAGGGCCTCTGCTTGGGTCACCAGGGTGCATGGCCTGCCTGCAAACCACCACAGGCCCCTTGTCCAGGCCACTACACATCCCAAGGTAACCCACACCCTGATCTGGGACACCCTTCAGGGCAAACCAGCTGGTCCTCAACCATGCACCAGGCCTCTAGCCTATCTAATAAAAGAGTAATTTGCAGATTGACCATCACTCCAACACACAAGATGACTGCCCCCATGTGGTCACAAGATCCTGCTTCCATGTGGACACAAAATGACCACCACAAGATGGTCAGCATGGGAGGTCAGTTGGCAGAGACCAGGCCTGCAAGGGAGGGCAGTTGGGGGTGATCAAGCCTGCAGGGGAGGGTAGTTATGAGTGACCAGGCCCATAGGGGAGGGCAGTTAGGGGCAAACAGGCTGGCAGAGGAGCAGTTAGGCATCAATCAGGCTGGAAGGGGAGTGGTTAGGGGTGATCAGGCTGGCAGGCAGAAGTGGTTAAGGGCAATCAGGAAGTCACGCTGGTGAGCAGTTGGGAGCCAGCAGTCCTGGATTGTGAGAGAGATGTCCAACTGCTTGTTTAAACGGGCAGTCAGATATCCCTCAATGGGTCCCAGATTAAAGAGGAAGCAGGCTGAGTTGAGGGACATCCCCTCCCCTCCTATGCATGAATTTCGTGCACCGAGCCTCTAGTGTGTGTGTGTGTGTGTGTGTGTGTGTGTGTGTGTGTGTGTATAAAACCCTAAAACGCAATAAACCAAATAGTGGGAAAATCAAACAACTGGTCGCTATGATGTGAGTTGACCACCAGGGGGCATCCATGGAAACATAATGGGCATTAGCCATGTTGGAGCAGGTGAGCATGGGTGCCAGGCCAAGGTGGGGCACTGGTTACTGTCATCAGGGTGAGCCTCTGGTGATTACTAAAAATTCTTTGCTCCCGCACACTGCAGTCCTGCCTGGCACTCACACCTGCTGCTGGTGCTATCCCCATTCACACCCATGCTGATGCCAGAGCTGCTACTTGCACCCACTGCTGGCCCGGATCACTCAGTGCTGTCAGTGGGTGTGAGTGGGGCCAGCACCATCAGCACATGGGAACAGCAGAAGTGGGAGTAGGGCTGTCTGAAGACAGGGGACTGGGGGCCAATGTGGGAGAGGTCAGGCAGAAGTACAGAGGATGGTCCACTTCTGTGCCCAACACAGCCTCACGGTCAAATGTTCCTTTCGAGGTGTACAAATTTGTGCATTGGGCCCCTAGTATTCTTGTAAGATGTTAGTGAATCTTTTAAATGTCTTTCATATAAGCAAGTCTCAATTGTCCATGTAGTATAATTGAAACTTACAGTTAATTGCTATGCATGATTTTAATCAATAGCTTCTATTTTCTATCTCATTAAATCTTTTATCAGAGTTGCTAAGGGTTCTCAAGGAGAATTATTCAGTTTTTCTTCCTTCCTGCCTATTATGTGTTTTATATACAAAGGCACAGTGTGAGCAGGAGAATGGAGAGGGGCAAGGGACTCAAGTAAGCAATTATTTGCAACAAAAGCATCAAATTATTAGCTCTTATCTAATGTCCTAGAAAAGTTTCATCTACTTCCTTGATACCTGCTTTTATCTAGCCTCCCCAAAGGATCTCATCTTCTTTCTTGTATTTCACCACACTAGTAAATACCAATTTATTTTTTGCTCACCACTTTTATTTCTTAAGCTCTGGGAGTTCATTTCCAAATATCTAAGAGACACCAGCATGCCATATAGTCACCTTAACCTGCCCCCCCCCTTGAAGCCTGTTTTCTTTCAATATTCCACACCTCAATTAATGTCATCATCATTCACTAGTTATCAAAGTGAAAAGCATTGGTCTTCCTCGACTCTCCTATTTATTTTCAGTATTTATTTAAGGTGGAGTTTTCCAACATGCTGAATATATATTGGGTCTTTTTCTTCTTCTCTATTCCCACCTGAACTTATTTAGTTCAGGAATTCATCTACTCTTGCTCACAAAAAGACAATAAAATGGTCTTCTGGCCTCTAATCTTACTTTCTCATAGATATCGTCTATAGATTTGTCAGAATTTCTTTAGAAAAGCTAGTCACCTGCTCCTTATGACTCCTCATCAATCTCTGTTGTCCCTGGATAAAGAGTAAATATTTAAAACTACCCAAAGTAATTTGTAACCTTACCAATGTCTTACTTTCTTTTCTATTTTTTATTAATGTTTTATATGTAAACATATCTTCCCATTGCTCCCCCCGTCCCAGGCATACTCTAACCCCCCAGTGTCTTGTGTTCATTGGTTATGCTTATATGCATGCATACAAGTCCTTTGGTTAATCTCTTATCTACCCCACTTCTCCCTAACCTTCCCACTGTAGTTTGACTTTCTGTTTGATGCTTTACTGCCTCTGTATCTATCTTTTTGTTCATCAGTTTATAATGTTATTTATTGTCCATAAATGAGTGAGATCATGTGGTGTTTTTCTTTCATTGACTGGCTTATTTCACTTAGCATGATGCTCTCCAATTCCATCCAGGTTGCTGCAAACGATAAGAATTCCTTCTTTTTGATGACAGCATAGTATTCCATTGTGTAGATGTACCAAAGTTTTCTGACCCACTCATCTCCAGACAGGCACCTAGGCTGTTTTCAAATTGTAGCTATTGTAAATTACGCTGTTATGAACATAGGGGTGCATAAATCCTTTCTGATTGGTGTTTGTAATTTCTTAGGATATATTCCTAAGAATGGGATTGCTGGGCCAAATGAGAGTGCCATTTTTAGCTTTTTGAGGAAACTCCATACTGTTCTCCACAGTGGCTTCACCAGTCTGCATTCTCATCAACAGTGCACAAGGGTTCCTTTTTCTCTGCATCATCGCCAACACTTGTCGTTTGCTGATTTGTTGATGATTGCCATTCTGATAGGTGTGAGATGGTACCACATTGTCGTTTTGATTTGCATCTCTCTGATAATTAGTGACTTTGAACATGTTTTCATGTGTCTCTTGGCCTTCCTTCTGCCATCTTTCAAAAAGGATCTATTTAGATCCATTGCCCATTTTTTTTTACTGGATCATTTATCTTCCTTTTATTAAGTTGTATAAATTGGCTGTATATGTTGGAGATTAAACCTTTACCAGTGATAATATTGGCAAATATGTTCTCCCATACAGTGGGCTTTCTTGTTGTTTTATTGATGGTTTCTTTGCTGTGAAAAAGCTTTTTATTTTGATGTAGTCTCATTTGTTTATTTTCTCTTTAGCTTCCAAAGCTCTTGGAGCAGTATCAGTGAAGAAGTTCCTTTAGCATATGTCTGAGATTAAGCTGCCTGTGAATTTCTCTAGTATTTTTATGGTTTCCTGTTTTATGTTTAAGTCCTGTATCCATTTTGAGTTTATTTTTGTGTATGGTGTAAGTTGGTGGTCTAGTTTCACTTTTTTGCATGTATCTGTCAAATTTTCCCAACACCATTTATTGAAGAGACTGTCTTGGCTCTATTGTATGTTCATGCCTCATTTGTCAAATATTAATTGAGCATAGTGGGTTGGGTCGATATCTGGATTCTATATTTTATTCCATTGGTCTATGTGTCTGTTCTTGTGCCAGTACCAGGCTGTTTTGAGAACAGTTGCTTTGTAATATAGCTTGAAATTTGGTATTGAGATCCCACCTACTTTATTCTTCTTTCTCAGGATTGCTGTGGCTATTTGGGGTCTTTTTTTTTTGTTCCAGGTAAATATTTGGAGAGTTCTGTCTAGTTCTGTGAAATATGTCATTTGTATTTTAATGGGTAGTGCATTGAGTCTATAGATTGCTTTGGGTAATATGATCATTTCAATAATGATTGGTTCTCCCAATCCATGAGCATGGTATGCTCTTTCATGTGTTTACATCTTCTTCTATCTCTATTTTTAGTGTCCTGTAGTTTTCTGCATATAGGTCTTTTACCTCCTTAGTTAAGTTTATTCCTAGGTATCTTAATTTTTTTGGTGTGATGGTAAATGGGATTGCTTTTTTAGTCTCTCTTTTTGTAAATTCACTATTAGGGTATAGAAATGCCAAATATTTCTTGGCATTAATTTTGTTTCCTGCTACATTGCTAAATTCATTTATTAAGTCTCTTAGTTTTTGGATGCAGTCTTTCGGGTTTTTATGTACAGTATCATGTCATCTGCAAATAAGGAGAGCTTTATTTCTTCTTTTCCAATTTAGATGCCTTTTATTTCTTCTTCTTGTCTAATTGCAATGGCTAGTACTTCCAGAACTATGTTAAATAGGAATGGTAAGAGTGGGCATCCCTGTCTTGTTCCTGATCTTAAGGGAAATGGTTTTAGTTTATATCCATAGAGTATGATGTTAGTTGTGGGTTTATCATATATGACTTTTATGATATTGAGGTATGAGAGTTTTTATCAAGAAAGGGTGTTAGATTTTGTCAGATGCTTTTTCTGCATCAATTGATATGACTATGTGATTTTTATCTCTGCTTGTTTATGTGATGTATCATGTTTATTGATTTGCATATATTGCACCATCCTTGCATTCCTGGGATAAATCCTACTTAGTCATGGTGTATGATCTTTCTGATGTACTGCTGGATCCAATTTGCTAGAATTTTGTTGAGGATTTTGGCATCTATTTTCATGAGGGATATTGGCCTGTAATTCTCTTTCATTGTGTGGTCTTTATCTGGTTTTCATATTAGGATGATGCTGGCTTCATAGAAAGTATTTGTAAGTGTTCCTTCTTCTTGAACATTTTGGAATAGTCTGAGGAGGATAGGTTTTAATTCTTCCTTGAATGTTTGGTGAAACTCTCCTATGTAGATATCTGATCCTGGGCTTTGGTTTGCTGGTAGCATTTTGATGACTGCTTCAATTTCTTCCATAGTTATTGGCCTATTGAAATGTTTTGATTCTTCCTGATTGAGTTTTGGAAGGTTATATTTTTCTAGGAATATGTCCATTTCTGCAGGTTGTCCAGTTTGTTGGAATAGAGTTGTTCATAGTATTTTTTTTTTACCAATTCTTTATATTTCATAGAGGTCTGTTGTTATTTCTCTTTCATTTCTGATTTTGTTTATTTGGGTCTTCTTTCTTTGCTTTTTGGTGAGCCTAGCTAGAGGTCCATCAATCTTGTTTATCCTTTCAAAAAACCCAGCTTTTGGTTTTGTTGATATTTTGAATTGTTTCTTTGGTCTCTGAGTCATTTATCTCTGCTCTGATCTTTACTATTTCCTTCTTTCTGCTTATGCTGGGCTTTTCTTGTTGCTCTCTTTCTAGCTCTTTGAGTTGTAGAGTTAGGTAATTTATTACCATTGTTTCTTGTTTTTTGTAGTAGGTTTGTAGAGCTATGAACTTTCCTCTCAATACTGCTTTCACTGTGTCCCATAAATTTTGTATTGTTCTATTATCATTGTCATTTGTTGCCATGGTGTTTTTTATTTCTTCCTTTATCTCTCTGGTTACCCTGTTGTTGTTTAATAGCATGCTGTTTAGTCTCCATGTGTTTGATTTCTCTGTATTGTTTTTGTTGTAGTTGATTTCCAATTTTATGCCACTATGATCTGAGAAAATGCTTGATATGATTTCTGTCTTCTTGAATTTGAAGAGACTTTGCCTATGACATAATATGTGGTCTATATTTGAAAATGACCCATGAGCACTGGAGAAGAATGTATATTTTGTGGCTTTGGGGTGAAATGTTCTGAAGATGTCAATTAATTCCATCTGGTCTAGTGAGTCATTTAGGATTGATGTTTCTTTGCTGATTTTTTGTTTAGAGGATTTGTCCAATGGTGACAGTGGAGTATTAAAATCTCCTACTATGATTGTATTGCTGTAAATCTCTCTCTTGATATCCTCCTGGAGTTTTTTTTTATGTATTTGTGTGCTTCTGTATTGGGGCATATATATTTACCAGAGTTATTTCTTCTTGTTTTGATTGTACCCTTTAGTATTATGAAGTGGCCTTCCTTTTCTCTTGTTATGACCTTCACTTTGAGATCTAATCTGTCAGATGTAAGAATTGCAACCCCAGCTTTTTTTTTTCATTTCTATTTGCCTGAAAAACCATCTTCCATCCCTTCACCCTCAGTCAGTGTGCATCTCTTTTTCTGAGGTGGGTTTCTCGTAGACAGCAGATATGGATCATGTTTTCTTATCCAATCTGTAACCCTCTGTATTTTAATTGGAGTATTTAATCCATTTACATTTAAATTTATTATTGATAGGTACTTATCTGTTGCCATTTTTACTCTTTACCCCTGTGTTCCTTCTTTTTTTCAATTTTTTTTTTTACACTAGACCCTATAACATTTCTTGCATTGCTGGTTTGGCAGTAATAAATTCCCTTAGTTCTTTTTTGTCTGTGAAGCTCCTGATATCACCTTCACTTTTGATTGAAAGCCTTGCAGGGTACAGTATTCTTGGATTCAGACCCTTCCTTTGCATGACTTTGTATATTTCATTCCATTCCCTTTTGGTCGGATGAGTTTCTGTTAAGAAATCAGTTGCTAGTCTGATGGGGGTTCCTTTGTAGGTAACTTTCTGTCTCTCTTTCTTTCCACTTTCTCAGATTCTTATTTTGTCATTGATGTTTGACAATTTAATTATAATGTGCCTTAGTGTCAGTCTTTTGGGATTCATTTTGCTTGGGACTCTGTGAGCTTCTTGGATTTGTGTGGGTTTTTTTCTTTCCTATATCAGGGAAGTTTTCTGTCATTATTTCTTCAATCAGGTTTTCTATTCCCTGCTCAGTTTCCACTCTTTCTGGAACCCCTATTATGTGGATGTTGTTTTCTTTTGTGTTTTCCCAAAGTTCTCTTAGGCTCTCCTCTTGCTTTTTAATTTTTTTTCTAGAAGCTGCTATAGTTGGGTATTTTTTCCTACCTTGTCTTCTAGCTCACTGATGCAGTCCTCTGCTTCTTCTAGTCTACTTTCGATACTTTCTATTGAGTTCTTTACAGCAGTAATGTCATTTTTCATTTCTTCCTGGTTATTCTTCATTTCTTCTTGGTTCTTCTTCATTTCCTCTTGATTCTTACTCATATTGTCTATTTTGTCTTCCATTCTTTTCAGCTACCTTATGACCATTTCTCTGAACTCTTTCTCTGGCAGTTTTATTTCTGCTTCTTTTTCATTTACTTCCTTTTCTGGTGATACCTGCTTTTCTTTCATATGCGGGCTGTTTCTTCATCTGCCCATGGTCTTTCTTCTCCAAGTGTCTGGTTATGTAGTTCTGTTTCCTGCTTGATTTAAGGGCACAAAATACAACACAACCAGGTACAACAAAATACAACACAACCAGATACAACACACAAGGCAATGAATATAAATGTATTCATGATATTAATAACCACAAATCAGGTGACCACCAATGAGAGACAAATTAGGGATAAGTAGAGAAAGAAGAAGAGAGAAAGGAGGAAAAAAAGGAAAGAAAAAAGTGCCAAAATGAAATTGGGAAAAGGGAGAAAGAAGAGGGCAAAAAAAAAAAAAAGACGAAGAAGAAGAAATGAAGAAAAAGTAAGAGAGAAAAGAAAGAGAATAATAAAAAAAGGGGAACAAATTATATATATGAGGAGAAAATTCCAATAGAACAGCCACTAATTTTAACAAATGCCAAAAACAAGTACCTTGAGATTAATACAAACTACAAATAACAACTAATATCAAGGGAGGCAAGGGAAAACAGAGATAAAAAAACAAACAAAAATAAAGTAAACAAAAAGAAAACAAAACAAAACAAGTAGTATAAGCAAAAACAATCTCACAAAAAAGTATAAAAAAATCAATATAATCAATGCTCAAGCAAACAATAAAAGGACATAGAGAAAAACATTTTTTTGGATAGTGAAGACAGAGAAGAGAGAGGTGTGTATGAACTTGGAGTGGGGGATTTGAAATTAGATATATAAATGGGTTGAAATTTTAACTGGGTAAAAAGAAAGAATAGGGAAAATCTAAATTAGGAAAAGGATAAGAGAAATAAGACAACAAAATGGAAAAAGTTAGCTAGAGAGTGTAGGCATAAAGGTAGCATTGAGATAGAGTAAAATGATGCTAAAGGAAAGATGAAAATAGAATGTAAAACTCTAAACCCAAAGTAAAATAAAGAGAAAAGAAAAGGACACTTTTTTTTTTCCAAAAAGGTAAAATAGTAGTAGTAATGATACTGGTTGAAAATAAAAATGTAATAATTAAAAAGGTAAAAATCCACTGAGGAAAAAAGAAAAAAATAGTTTTTTAATTAAAGGATGAAAAAATAATTAAAAATAAAAGAATGGAATGTGCAGTATGGAGGTCATTCACATCCTCTATTGTTCTGTTTGGCAAACCTGTTTCCCACTCTGGACTGGTATTGCAGTTCCCTGTGTTCCACTGCTGCTCAGTGTTGTAAGCCAGTCCTGGTTTTTAAGCAGGTGCTGTGTCTTAATCTCTTCATTCTTTTGTGGTTACACAAGAGTCAATTTGTGAGTCATCACCTGGGTGGAAGTGTTTCAGAGACTATAGATCCTCTCTAACCTGTGCTTAGATCCTACTTTCCCTGTGGCACTCAATACCGGTTTGTGGGAGTGGGTTGCCCCAGAGCTGGCTCTCTGATGGCTATTCCACGCTCTGATCCCCAGGTTCCAGAAAAACAACTTTCCCCTGCAATCTCTTAAGATGTCCCCAATTGGGTGATCCTATGTATTGGGCTTAGCAATCAGAAGCCAGGGTCTGAAGAGGAAAGAATGCATTCTGTGCACTTCCCCTTCCCTGCTCCTATTTAAGCAGCTGGGACACCTTAATAACTCCCAGGTGTCCTTCTGCTTCAGATAAAAAATGGGATGCTTTCTGTAGCTCCCCTCTGTTAACAGCTTTGCGGGTCCCCTTCCACCTTCAGGGATCATGCCTTGCCCCACATCCACAGATTTCTCTAGATGCAGCTTTCCCCCGGTCCAGTTCCCACAGTGTGCACATCTCTCTGTTCTGAGGGACCAGAGACCTCACCTTATCCCAGGTGAAATCTGACCTTTCTGTGTGGCGTGTAAAGCTCCTCTGAATCCGAGTGTTTGTGTCAATTGGGGAGTGGTGTTATAGTTCCCCCCACTGTTCGGTGGGTTCCGCAGCTGTAGCTTTTCAGTCTGCCTTAAACATCCACTTTCTCCTCTAAGATGGCACGGTCTCCAAGTTCGCGCTGGTGGCTCTGGGAGGAAAAAACCCTTGGCAGTGTGGTTGCTTGGTCAGGGGAGTCCCATCCAGCAGTCCCCCACCTTTTCCTGAAAGATAACTGTCCCTTAACTTGCAAACAAACACTCCCAGTGTGACCCTCAGCTGTTCTCTCTGTCTGTTCAGAGACAAGGCTCCGGACATGTCCTTCTATTCCATCGCCATTTTTTTTCAGTGTCTTACTTTCTAGGCTCCAGCTTGAGCTGCTGTTATCCACCATCTCACAAATCTTTTTCCTTATGATTCCAGAAACGTCAGGCTCTTTCCTGGGTCCATGCCTCAATATATGCTGTTCTTCCAACTGCACGGGATCCCCTTCTCTACCATTTGTGTGTGGGACCAAATTCATCCTGTAAAACTTATCTCAATAGCTTTAAAAAGGCCTTTTGAAACCATTTGAGAGCTCTCACCATTACCTCCCAAATAAAAAGATATTTCCTCATTTATGTTACAATAGTATTTTTATTATAATTTGTTGACTTACTGTTTAAATTCTCTGTAATTCCTCTTCTGCTAGTGTTGGGCAAATTTTGAGTTGGTTAGTGTTGTTAAATGTCTAAGTGTAAATGAAGCATAGTGAAAGTATTAATAATAGTCCCCAGAATAGTGTATGGTAGTCCTTTTGCCTTCACTACACTGTGATTAGCATTTTCTCCTCCACCAAACAACTGTAAATTCAAGTCCACAAGAATCACAATCAAACTGCTCCTGAACAATTGATATAGTCCCACACTATTTCCCTTCATAAATACTAAATCCATGAATCTTGCTTTAATTTAGCTTGAATCTGGTTAACATATAGAGTTATTGATAAAACTATCTTTAATTTTTCCTTTCTTCTCCCTTCCTTTTCTTTTTGCTTTTCTTATAAACCAATAACTCAATCACCCACATTTGTCTTATCCATGACTGATTGAACCAATCAATATTGTTTATCAGTCATTATAAGTGACTTTATTTTTAGTATTTACAAAATTTTCAGTCCATTTCAAGACTCATAGAGGTTAAAAAAAAGAAAATCAGTTAGTTCAAGTTATTTTTCTAAATTGCAAATTATTTCCTTTCTATATTGCAGTATAAGGCAATTTGTTTAACATACCAAATTTTTCAAGGATTATAAAATTTGGTTAAATATTAAATATGCATTTTGTCTCTAATTCTTATGTTTTAATTAATAAGTTTATTTTACTGTATTTAAACTTAGAATTTTGACAATATTGCCCAACAAACTGTAGAACATAAACAGAATGGTAAATATTAGATGCCAATGTTGATTTCCTGATAAAAGGAACAAATTGCTGATGCCATACATTTTCCCCATTCCTTCCATCAGTGCAGATGTTCTTGAAGCTCTGTGGCAACCAACTTTCAAACATGACAGAACAAACCAAAAGATGCACAGAAGTGCTACACTTGACATACTTGAGCTCAAACCAAAATAGCAGCTATGTATTTAATAGCTTTTGCCATATGAAAAAAAAATTCCTAACTTGTATGTTTGGTAAGGGTGTGGAAGAGATGGGGTGTTCCCACAAAACAAGTCTGAAGAAGAGAAAGAAGGCTATTTTAGGTAAAAAAAAATTGTTAAAGCAGCTTGATTTAATTGAATCTCATGTTGGCTTTATTTATTTGCTTTCTTGTTTTCATGCCTCTTTTCTTCTCTCAACTTAATGTTGGCTACCTTGAAATTAACTGGCTTTAGTGGGAGGACCACACCCTTAATTGGATCTTTCCCCAGAGTCACTTCATTTAACAAATAAATTTTACTGGGATTTTTTTCTTCAAAGTCTTTTTAAATGCCACATCTTACTGTGTCTAAGAAATAATTTTGGGTGTGGTTACTGGTATACAGAACATGGAACTGACTGAAAGCAAAATGATTAGACATTTACTAAGGTTTTGAGGTAATTGACTTCCTCAAAAAACACAGTACTAGTTTAGAAAGCCTTTGACTGATTATGACAATACAGATATTGGAGCCAAATTATTCATGAGTAGAATGTAGCTTAAAAGATTTAAGAAGTTTCACAGGGGAAAGGCTCTTCTGTATCCATTTTAGATTGGTATTCTTCCAGAGGGCAGAACAAATGGCCCAAAGAATATGGGAGAGTGAGTTCCTTACAGAGAACAGAATAAGGAATAAATCAAGCACTCTCTCCATACCAGAACAGGGGCTAGCACAATGTCTTCCCAGGGACAACCATATGTCTCCCATTCTTCTTCTTTCTAAATGGGATGTTTATTGAAGTTCGCCTGTCCTTGATTCTACCATTAAATATTGAGTATATGCAGGGAAGGGAGAAGCAGAAAACACAGCATTTTAGTCAACTGGTCAAAAAACAAAAATGAATAATTTCTAGATCTGATTGAAGGGATTGAGCATTGCCTGCAATCTTAGGCACTATGACTAGAGAGGACTTTTGGTTGTCCTTCTGGAGGAGGTAAACTGATCTATATGTGGGAAGAAGATCAAATAAATATTTGCTGACTAGAGTGTGGAACCTGGCAAATTCTGGAAAGACACCAATTTACTTTCATCCTCTTGGTGCACAAGAAAATTCGATTTTCCAGTTAGCTTTGTATTTAGAAGTTGAAGAGATCCAGTAAAAGGAACTTGAAACGGGGGTGGTGTAATGTAAAAAAAAAAGTTGGAGTCATAAATTATGTGACTAGACATGGTACTGGCAGTGGAATGTGGGTAGAAGTGGTTTATGCCAGTTCTATGATTGGCTTATAAAACTCTCTTGTATAATCTGCCACACCATCTTGTCTCATATGCTTGCTGATTGGATGGATGAAGTGGTAGATTCCAAGGAGACTGGCAGATAGTGGAACCACACAGTAGAAGAGGTCAGCTGGAGAGTATGCTGTTCAAATTGAACAATTGTACAGTGTTAGGGTGATTGCATAATTTATTTCCCAAATTATTGCAGCTTAAAGAGTCTGAGGGGGCATTATTAGTAATTGCGCCAAGACAATAGGCATAGACCATGATTGTCCAGGGTTGTCTGGGTCTCCTGGGTCTGAGCCTTCTCGTGTTCCTCTGTATTTCTTCCTTTAGCTGAACTGCCTCTGCAGAGAGCAAAGATAGTGCACTCCAAAGAGTCCCATTAAACTGTTAGATATACTTAAGAATATAGTGTTAGTCAAGGATCAGTGATAACCATAAGACTGAAGAGAAAAATCATAAAACTGAAAACTATAAAAATGAAGAGAGAAAATGAGCATCCAAGTCAGCCTGTTGAGATGTTTCTGCTAATTAGCATGCATCTCTATAGAATAGGGAAAGGGGATGACAATGGGATGTTGTGAGACTGAAGAGCTTGAGAAGAGAAACAGGGAAGTTGAAGAACATTGTGTCCCTGGAGCCAAGGCTTACCAGAGGAAAAGTCATCCATGTACCAGTAATAAGAAAATAAAAAAGAATGCTAGTACAAATAATCCTAAATAGAGCTTTTGTTGGTTCTCTCTTTTATTTTTTAAAGGGAACAAATTTTGCCTTGTTAAAATCAATTTCCTGCCCATAGAATTTTAGTTTCCTTAGCCTTAAGTGTAAAACTGACAGTCATATTCAAATGAAATACCCTTTTCTTGCTGGGCCTTCCTCAACTAGGCTGAACATTTGGCTGGACCTTAGCTGGGCTACATCTTGCAATGTTGAATAATTCTAGTAAATGCAGGGCCTTCTTGTTTTATTATAAATAAATTTTCCTAACTTTCACAATTCGTAATTGTGGGCTCTTCCAAAGAATCAACAGGGGTTGGCGATTTTTCCTGATAGGGATAAATGCAATTGAGAACAAATCAAGACTTTTCTTTTTCCCAGTGAAATAATTCAATGTCACAAATGTGGGTCAGAAACTAGGTTTATGGCAGAGGGTCCTGGATGTCTCTGCAGCTTGCTCTTTGCCTCAGATGGCAGAATCCATTTGGCTTGGTCCGAATGGTCTCCAATGTGTTCAGCTGTTCTTCCCACTCCTTCTTTCCATGCCAGCCATTGGTTGGGTTGTACTGATGTGTTAGAAAGTCTCTAAAAATGTTTGCACACCATTCACTGTATCCCATTAGACCAGGGAGAGGAGAGAAAGATGTAGGTGCTACCCTATAAAGGTGAAATTGCCACAAACTGAGATTGAACTGGTGAAATACATTTTTGTTCTGTTGGGAGTGTGAAATGACAAACTAGAGCAAATGTGCACTGAGCAAGCCCATTGTGCCTACCTTTCCTTTTCCCTTTCTGTGTTTTCAAATATCAGGCTGACATTGTCTACTCTCCCTCTGAGGAAGAAAGCTTCCTTTCTGGGTGGCTTTAAGGTGATAGAGGTTAAGCTCTTCATTTTTATTTTTTTAGCCACCTCTCTTTCCTTAAATTACAGATATAGTCAACAGGGTTTTGCTTTATTGCTTTGCTATTCTTTATTTGGAGCAAGGAACACAAACATTTTCTTCAAGTCCTTGTAAGTATTTATTTTAAAGATTCAGACTCCCTGTGAACCTATTTTCTACCCCCCCACCCTCACTTTTTAAAAAATATATTTCATTGATTTTTTACAGAGAGGAAGGGGTAGGGATAGAGAGTCAGAAACATCAATGAAAGAGAAATATTGACCAGCTGCCTCCTGCATGCCCCCTACTAGGGATGTGCCCTCAACCAAGATACATGCCCTTGACTGGAATCAAACCTGGGACCTTGCAGTCCACAGGCCAACACTCTATTCGCTGAGCCAAACTGGTTTTGGCTTTCTCCCCCCATTTTGTAGTCCAACCTTACCCCTGAGAAAGAGCCTGCAGTAAAAGAAGGGGCAGGGATGGCAGAAGGTGGGCTATATCCATTTCTCATTAACTTATTACTGTCCTGGGTTAGAGACACCAAGTCCACACTCTGAAACCTAGTTTATTTAGTGTCTACAGCCTGCTTCTCCAAGTCTCTATATCCTAGAACCCTCAGTTCATATCATTATAATGGTTAAAATGTAATATGAGAAAAGTGATCATCTTTAACCTTAGAGGAGGACATTACCTGAGAACATATGAAATTTAATTCTTCTGGTGCCTGAGTTGCTGACCCATCTCATTCCCCGATGTATCCTCAAGAAAGATTTATCTTTCATTCACTGAAAGGCATCTTATTTGAGTATTCTGAAGAAGAGTTGAAGCTAGCCAGGCCTTATCATAAAGATCTAAAGGGGTTTTCTAAGGAAATAGGTCAATTTGGTAAATTTACTAATTCTTCCTTCTTAATTGAACAACTTCACGCTTTTCTGCGTACAGACAAAAAATCCATGCAGAGTTTGTAAGTTCTGAATTCTGATTAATTATACAGGGCTTTGTCTCCATTGGCTCTTCCAAATGTCATATTCTTAAGAAGAATCCTGAACGAGGATCACGAGGTTGACACAAAAGATGTCTGGGACATCCTTTTTTAAAGTTGAACATTTTATAATGATTTAAGTGTAAGCAAATCAGAGACACATGGATTACATTTCAGCTTGGAATACGCAGGGGTTTGAAGAATTAAGAGGAAACAGGCTTGGCACATTGTGGTTGGGTATTACTGAACTAAAACATTTGGGGAAAATATTTAGTTTTTCTGACAAGCACCCCAAATGACCAAACTCCCTCATCTGCTTTCCCTGTCCTTTGCCTCTAGTATTAGCCTAGCATCGGAGGGCTTTCGAATGAGAGGACACAGGCGATTTTGTATTTTTTTGTCAGGAAGTTAACTTTGCCTTATTTTGTTATTCTTTTTTTTTTTTTAACCTTATCTCCCACCATGTAAAGGAATGAATAATTCCTCACTTTAAGGAGTGATATAGGTTTGGGACTGTGTGTTTAAGAACTGAGTGAATGTACATAACATTTAACTCTGTGGAACCCAGAGAGGAGGGTTTAGAAATCCTTTTGAGGCAATTGACTAAATATCTTAAGGAATCATCTGCTTGTAGCTGTATTGTGCAATTGTTAGCTGCATTGTGCCTTACTGCAAATTCACTCTTTCTTTCCTCCTTCTCTCTTCCAAAGGAAAATACCTATTATGTACAAGGTAACATGCTAAACACTGCCAGGGGATGAAGATTTGATCTTTAGGTATTTCTGGATGGTGATAACTAACCTTAGTATAAATGTACAGTAGGTAAGTACTAGATTGAATATTTCAGGGTTTCATTTCTCTTTTAGGTATTTGCAGATGATCATGAATAACCTATTATTTGCTCCCTTGTTATTCATCAATTTTTCATTTATTTGGCAGAAATGACTCTTTTATACCAATTTTAAAGTAGAAGAAACAAAAATGTGGCTAATTCATAAATGGGTGGTATGATTCTATATATAATATTTTAATAGTGTTCTAACAGTGGACCTACAGAGAGAAAACAATCCCAAGGTTATGTCACAATAGGTAAGATAAGGTGTTACACTAACATGTCCTTGAACCTTATCTTGTTAAACTCTCTATAGTACCCTCCCTCCATTACCCATTGCTAAGGTTCACTGAAATTAAATCTTTAAAAAAGTAATGAACAAATTGCAAGTTAATGAAACAAGGGACTATAAATAGCTTATAATAAGAAGACAATTATAGGCAGCTTATTCTCCCAAATTAAGATAAGAGAGACTTATGATCACATAAACACTTGAGTCTACTTTTCTTCTGCCCTCCATTTCTGCATACAGAAAGCCTAGGTACAAAGTCCAAAACTAGAAGTGCGAAGATGTATTTGTGAGTTTTTTTTTGTTAAATATATAACTCTCCAAGTTTATTAAGCCTGTAGAAATAAAATTCAGTCAGGTTTAAAGCCTAAGCTCACTGGAATATGGAAGCCTGAAAATTGACCTCAGTTTACTTAATCGTATGATAAACACAGTAGGGTGGGCTACTTGCACCTGGTGGGAGAGTAGGCATGTAGTCCAAACTTCAAGAACAGGAGAAGATCAAAGTTCTGTGAGAATGACAAAGAGAAGTTCTTAAAGGACCCAGCTACCATCTATAGCAATATATCCTTTTTAAAGTTATTTTTTAAAAATTAAATGTATTGGGGTGACATTGGTTAATAAAATCACACAGGTTTCAAGTGTACAACTCAACAAAATATTATCTGCATGCTGCATTGTGCACTCATTGCCCAAAGTAAAGTTTCTTACTATACCCATTTATCCCCACTGCCCACTTGGCTTACTTTGACCTCTCACTCTACCTCCTTTCCCTCTGGCCATCACCACACTGCTCTCTGTGTCTATATGTCATATAGAAATTCGTGCATGGGGTGGGAGAGGATTGTTCCTTAGCCCGGCCTGCACCCTCTCCAATCTGGGACCTCTCAAAGGATGTCCTACTGCCAGTTTACAGGGATCAGCCTAAACCAGCAGTTGGACATCCCTCTCGCAATCTGCGACTACTGGCTCCTAACCATTCACCTGCCTGCCTGCCTGCCTGATTGCCCCTAACCAGTCTGCCTGCTGGCTTGCTTCCCCCCCAACTGCCCCCTGTGCCAGTGTGCTCACCCCAACTGACTCCCCTGCCAGCCTCCTCACCCCCAACTGCCCACCCTGCTGGCCTGCTCACCCCAACTTCCTTCCCCATAGCCTGCTCACCCTCAACTTCCCCCTTGCTGGCCTGCTCACTCCAAACTCCTCCCACCCCCGCTGTCCTGATCACCTCCGACTAACCCCCACTGATGGCCTGCTGGCCCCCAACTGGCTCCCTTGCTGGTCTGCTTACCCCCAACGGCCCTGCCCCCCACCTTCTTGGTCACCCACAACTGCCCTCCCCTCTTGGCCCCTAACCACCTCTACCTCAGCCTTGCCACCATGGCTTTCTCCAGAAGAATGTCTGGAAGGTCTCCTGGAAGGTCTCCCAGTCTAATTAGCATATTATCTTCTATTAATATAGATAGAGGCCTGGTGAACAGATTTGCCCTGAAGGGTGTCCCGGATCAGGGTGGGGGTCTTGCTGGGGTGCCTTGCCAGCCTGGGTAAGGGTTTGATGGTTGTTTGCAGACTGGCCAAAGCCTCTGATGACCCAAGATACCAGCCCCTCCTTTTTTGCCTTTTTCCCCCATGCCTCCTTGAGTGGAGGCCAGAGCCAGCTGGAAGCAGGTATCTGGGATTTATTTATATTCTATAATTGAAACTTTGCAGCCTTGAGTGGAGGCCAGGGTCAGCCAGGGCAGGTAGGAAGCTTGGCTTCCTCCATCACCTGGGGCTACCCAAGCCTCCTGCTCTCTCCAGCCCCATGGCTGCTGCCATCTTGGTTAGGTTGATTTGCATACTCACTCCTGATTGGCTGGTGGACATGGCTTGTGGGTGTAGCAGAGGCATGGCCAATTTTCATGTTTCTCTTTTATTAAATAGGATATATATATATATATATATATATATATATATATTTCCTTTCTTTCTATTTTTCTTTTTCCAACAGATGGTCACCATTGAATAAATATCTCTTAATACCTAATCAAATTTTGCAATATGTAAAAGGTGCTGCCAAACATTTTAATGGAGAGTTAGATACTTGAAAAGTTATTTGCTTCATCTTCCCTGTCTCAGAATTTTGTTTCCATAACTCTAAGATTTTTGAGTATAACTAAGATATTTTGTTTGCTTTTATAATTTCTATTTTAATTAATAAAAAGTTACCAGCTAGATTTGGAATCTGTATCTACTATATGCTTGAAACTTTCAGTTAAGCCAAGATGAGTTGATTTTTATCTCTGTTTAAGGTTTTAAACATTAAATCCAAATTTTACTAGAAAATTAATCAAAAGATTATAGATAACATAAAAACCATTACCTTGACAACATCTCAACTAATTACCTATATGCATCTCTTTTCACTTTGTACCTCATCAATCTACAAAGTATTAGTAGGCAATTTCCTTTATGGCAAAAAAAAAAGAAAGAAAAAATAACAGTCTATGAATATTTATCTATTCTTTGGAAAATGGTAGACTTGAAAAATGACTACAGAATTAAAATTAAAATTAAACCCCACATAAATCACTTATCTTTATTGAGGGTTATATCCATCACATACACACCATAAAATGGTGACAATCTGTTTTTTAAAGGCATATAGTCATCTCTCATACATTGATATTAGTAAAACATCAATATATTTTCAGTAAAAAGTCTCAATAATCTTTATGTCTTTCTGAACTCTTATTATATTGAAATGTGTGTATCTGAGAAGAAGCAATGCATACAAATATCAAATATGTGTGCAGAATGACTAACATCCTGAGAAAGATGGATGTGTGCACTGTCATGTTAAAAAGTCAAGCCAGTATAGAATTGTATACCTGAAACCTATATAATTTTGATAACTAATGCCACTCCAATGAATTCAATACATTCATTTAAAAAAAAGTTAAGCCAGATTCATTGAACATATACTAAGTATAGCAAATAACTTCAAAACATAACAGCTTAAAACAAAATAGTTGATTATCTCATAGCTTCTGTGGAGCAGGAATTGAGCATAGCTGAACTCAATCATCAGGAGTCAACTAGGGGAGAATCTGCTTCTAAGCCCTAGCTCTTGGTGGCCAGAAACCATAATTCTTCAAAAATAATGTAAACTAACTTTAATTTTTTTCCATCTTTATTGAGGTGCAATTGGTATACAACAACATTGTAAATTTTTAAAAGGTATACCATGTACTGATTTGATGCACTTACATATTGCAAAATGATTACCACTTGTTATCTCCTGTCTTTTTGATAATAGCCATTCTAACAAGTGTGAGGTGATAGCTCATTATGTTTTTGCATTTTGCTGATGATTATTGACATTGAACATCTTTTCATGTACTTGTGGATATCATTTGGATACCTTTTTTTTTGGATAAATGGCTATTTAGATCCTGTGCACAATTTTAAATCAGATTTTTTGTTTGTTTTGTTTTCTGTCTCTCTCCCCCACTCCCCCATCCCATGTCTCCACTTTTAAATAAAAAGACTTCTCTTCAAAGTGCTTTGTGCAAGGTGAGCTAACTTCCACTTGGAGTAGAGTGGGTTTTTCTTGGTAATACTTTAAAATAATCTCCTCACTGAGACACAAGAAACCAAATGCTCTAGCACTAATTCTAATTATGGAAACCACTTTAGAAATAAAGGTAATACAAACGTGTAATTATACCATCCTTTACAGTTTCCAACAAATTTTCAAGTACATATCATATTCAATCCCCAGAGCAACTGTAATACATAGGTTTTACATTTTTTCCCACCATAGTTTTTATTATTCCTACTAGAGACATGGTGCACGAAATTTGAGCATGAGGGAATGGGGGGTGGTCTCTCAGCCTGGCCTGCTGAACTGAGCCTAAACTGGCAGCCGGACACCACTCTCATAATCTGGTACCACTGCCTTTTAACTGTTCTCCTGCTTGCCTGCCTGATTGCCCCATAACTGTTCCCCTGCCAGCATGGTCACATCTCAATTGCCTCCTTTCCATCCTGGTTGCCCCTCCAATTGCTCCCCTGCTGGCCTGGCCAACACTCAACTGCCCCCCTGCCAGCTTGGTCTCCCCCAAACTGCCCCTCTGTTGGCCTGGTCACCCCAAATTGCTTCTCTGCTGGCCTAGTTGCCCCCCAACTGTCTCCCTGCCAGCCTGATCATCCCCCACTTCCCTCCTACTGGTCTGGTCATCCCCTAGCTGTCCAGAAGGAAGTCAGATGTCCAGAAGATATTTGGCCACCCATTCTAATTAGCATATTACCCTTTTATTAGTATAGATTTCAGAAATGAGGAAAACCAGGAAGATGTGAATTAGGTCCAGAAAGTAAGTTTCCTTCCTTCCTTCCTTCCTTCCTTCCTTCCTTCCTTCCTTCCTTTCTTTCTTTCTTTCTTTCTTTCTTTCTTTCTTTCTTTCTTTCTTTCTTTCTTTTTTCTTTCTCTCTATCTCTCTCTTCCTTTCCTTTCCTTTCCTTTCCTTTCCTTTCCTTTCCTTTCCTTTCCTTTTCTTTCCTTTTCCTATTGTGTTATTTGAGTTCCTTATATTTCAGATATTAACCCTTACCAGATATGACTTGCAAATATTTTCTTCCATTCCATAGACTGTCTTTTCACTTTGTTGATGATTTATTTGATTTTTATGGTTCCAGGCCTTATGTTTAATCCTTTAATTCATATGAGTTAATTTTTATGAATGGTGTAAGATAGCAGGCCAATTTCATTCTTTTGCATGTGATTATCCAGTTTTCCCAGTACCTTTTTTTGAAGAGACTATTCTTTCCCCATTGTATACTCAATAATATACTTTCTGTCAAAAATTGACCATATATGCATTTGTTTATTTGGGGCTGTAAATTCTGTTCTATTGGTCTATATGTCTATTTTTATGCCAGCAATATACATTTTGATTACTGTAGTTTGTAGTATAGTTTGAAATCAGGAAGTGTGATTCCTCCAGCTTTGTTCTTGCTTTGTCTCTTCAGGGTCTTTCATGGTTCCAAAGAGAGTATAGCATTTTCCCCCTATTTTTATGAAAAATACCATTGGAATTTTGATAGGGACTAACTACATTGACTCTATATATGACTTTGGATAGTATGAAATTTAAGCAATATTATTTATTCAGATACATAAACATAGGGTGTTTCTCCATTTATTTGTTTGTTTTCAATATCTTTCATTGATGTATTTTCCTGTATAAATCTTTCACTTCCTTGGTTAAATTTATTCTTAAGTATGAAATTCTTTTTGATGCTGTTGTGAATGGGGTTATTTTCATTATTATCTAAATATTTAATTGTTAGCATATAGAAATGTAACTTATTTCTGTATGTTAATTTTGTATCCTAAATTATTACCGAATTCATCAATTAATTCTAACAGTTTTTGTTGGCTTCTTTAGGATTTTCTATATATAAAATCACATCATCTGCTAATAGAGATAACTTTACTTCTTCCTTTCTGATATGGATGTTGGCCTCTTCATGGGCTGCCTGAGTAAGTGATCTGAAAAAGAAAGAGAAAGAGAAATGGTGAAAGAGAGAGCGGGGGAGAGGGGCTTAAAATGAAAGTTTAAGTTTTTGATACCCCAATCTAGGAAATAATTTGCCATCACTCTTGCTGGATACTACTGCTCATACAGACCAAGCCTGGTACAGTGTGAAAGACATTATACAAGGATGTGACCATCAGGAGGTGGGGTTCATTGGGGGCTGTGTTCCACAGCATGTATATGAGCCAAAAGCAACAAGGTATTTTTCGGCTTTTTCACTATAGCCATGTAATTATCAGTGTTTATTTTTCTTTCTCAACTGTTTATTTTCTACATCATCAATATTTTACAAACAGTACAGTGTTTTAATTCTTTTCTTCACTGATCACAAACAAAACTTTCTAATTTCTTCACTCTTCCATTTCAAAAAGACCGCATGGTATCTTTCTACAATTTAACCAGTAGATGGAGCATGAAAACCTGACATTTTAATAACTTCTCTCATTAGGCTAAATGTAACACCATCCTGTAGCTTTGGAAAAGGCCTCAGTATTGGTTTAATCTTTTTATCCTAGAGATTTAAAAACAGTGGTCAGAGTTGGTACTAGAATTTAGGTCTTTGGACTTTCTGCATTTCCCCATATACTACCTGCCTCCGCTGGACTCACTTGATATTGCTTCCTAAGAGCATTGAACTCAGTTTCTTTTAATTATTCATTCAGTTCTTATTCTGTTGAATTCATGCAAAGATGAATAAAATTGTCTCTGTCTTTTTTAAAAAGTACAGTTTGAAGGGATAGATAAATAATTAATAAAATAAATGCATTTTACTAAGAACGATGGTACTTTAGTATTTAAGGCTGTGATATTTAAGAGTCATGTCATGATGTTCAGATAAGAAGACTGGTAATAACCTTAAGGAATTAGGAGAAAGGATCTAGGTAGAGTTTGGGTGATAGAAGGGCATTCCTGGAAGAGGGAAAACATGAGGAAAGATAAAATGGAGAGTAATAGCCTGGTATCTATAGAAAATCCATCAGTTCCATATTTCTGGTCCTCAAAAGAAAAATTAAGATTCAGGTCACTCAAGTTCACTGCATACTAATTGTACTATCACAATTAAAAGGACAGCCAGCCCTACAATCATTGTGTAGTGACTTGGAGACTTTTTTTTGTTAGGCAGTCATCCATTCAGTAAATAGTTTTTGTAGACATACTATGTGCCAGGCACTGTTCTGGGAAACAGCAATGAATGACATAGATAAAATCCCTGTTTTACATGGAATTTAAATAATAAATGAGAAGTTATAGAGAAAGAGAAAATAAGTACTTTGAAGAAAAATAAAGCAAAGTAAGGGAGAATGAGTGTATCATAGTGGGGGAAATATAATTTTAAGTGAAATCATTAGGGTAGGCCTTATTCAGAAGCAAAGACCTCAAAGGTGAGTTATGGTTTAATAGACTGATTGAGACGGTCATAGAAGTCTCTTGAACTATAAGGTGATGAAACAATTATAAAAGTATAAAGAATGCCTAAAAATCAGGAATTTTACAAGAGAATACATATATCTTTTATGCAATATGGAGTACATATACCAATATCTTACATATACATACTATAGAAATCAACATGTAATACACTGAGGTTGGAAGTCTGATGGTCCATGTTTCCTGAAGCTCATCTTAATGCTACCAAAATTGTGAAATGGATGCTTTGGAATTCCATGCCCATGTTCCCGTATTGCTTTATTGACTAATAGCTTAGTTTATTCAATTAAAACTTGTGAATATTAGTGAGTTCATAGCACTGTACTTGTTCCTGTGTGCACTTTCTATGGCAAACAAATAGGCTGGCTATATTTAGATATATTTTATAGCAAAATGCAAACAAATTTAAGACTTTTTACCCCATTTACTTATGAAGATTGCATATCATGATATAGATAAAAATGCAGAGAAGAATGTCTTTGTAAACTTTGACCTGATTATTTCATATTTATATATATAAAAGCCCAGCAAGTGGAACAGTGGAATGAACAGAATGACCAGTGGCTACGACTCACACTGTGGCAGCCAACCAGCCTGATCCGGGCCCCGATTGGCCCCCCAGCCCCAAGCTGGCCCCGATGGATACCCAAAATCCCAATTGGGGGCAGAAAAACTGTCTGCAGTCCCTCTCCCTGGCCAACCCTGCCCCTGATGGTCTCATCCCATACAGACTGGGGGCAAGGCTGCCTGCCGAACTGCCCATGGCCCTCTTCCCTACTGGCCTGGCCCTATGGGCCCCCATTGGAGCGGGCCTGCCAGACTCCACCCATGCACAAATTCATGCATTGGGCCTCTAGTATGTATGCATGTATATGTGTGTGTGTGTGTGTGTGTGTGTGTGTGTGTGTGTGTGTATATACATCTCTGGTTATATATATATATATATGAGATGTTTTATTGCAAGGAACTATTGAGCTCTTATTTTTGTTTTCTCATAGCTTTGGAAAAAGATGAAAATACTTTTATTCATTGCTTTGATAAGCTCACAATATAGGGCAGATCAGTAAATAATTGTAATAAAGTTTCAGATATTATCTTTAATGTTAAACTTATATTTGACTTTCTCCCTCTCAAAGCTCCATGAAGGTCAGAGACTGAATGTCTTATGCATTCATTATCATACTTCTAGTTCTCACTAGATGTCTGGCACAAATATTTAGTGAATGAATAGTGACTCATATCTGAATTGGTTTTTTTTTTGTTCATTATCTATATGAAAATCCCCCTCAAAAAACAGATTGGGGTTGTTTAGGTAATCTAATGTGTTATGCTCAATCAAAGACAAATTGATAATTGTTCCAATTATTCCAGTGCTACATATGTTTCTACAATCATTCTATTTAGGGCAGGCTAGGCCTATTAGTTACTTCATACCCAAGTGGAAAATCATTAAAGGACATGCTTCTGCAAAAGAGGGGGTAGGAGGATTGAAAGCTGACTTTCAGGGTTCCTCTTTGTCTTATGATTTATGAGTCCTTAACTGCCAATCTTCTCGATATGTAAACACATGGTCCTTCCATGTTGATAAATCAAGTTAATTTTATTTGTGTGTCTTACAGTGCAATATCCCCTTAAGACACTGTATTATATTCACACCATGGGACAAATTTGGACAGACTTAGAAAAAAGTCTGTTTTTTTTTCATGATCTCAGTGGGATTTGCTGCTGATGTGATAACTTGAACAACTTTTTATTTTATTTTTTTTAAACCAGAAACACTGTCTCTACATTGAAATAGCAAAAAGAGAAAAAGTTCAATCCATCACCAACTCCTTTCAGATTCTAGACTACAATTTGGGAGTCACAAAGGGCTTCAGAATAAAAATAACTTCTTTGCAATTAACCATTAATTTACTGACTTGGACTTTAACATGCATTTTGATTTTTAATGTGTTCTTATGGGGATATTATTGTTTAAAGTTGAACCTAAGCACCTCCGTTGGGTCCTGGGCACCTGTGTCATTCTTGAGGTGCAGTTGTCCCATAGAACCAGCCTTGATCTCATATCCTGTGGACTGTCCCTTTTCACTTTCTTGGACTGGACAATCTTCCCACAAAACCCAGCCGATGTGGTTGGTAATGTGTTAACTGCTTCAAAGGTTTTCTTAGAAAAGTGCTTAGCTCCTGATGAGCCTTTTTTCTTAAGGGTGGATCCTATTGCTAGCTCCCAATAGTTATTAGGGGAATAGAAGAGAAGAGTTTGTAAAATACATGGACAAGCTCTTTGGGATGAGTAAAACTGTTGTAAAGTAGAAAGAACATGGACTTTGAAGTCATACAGACCTGGTTTATGTTTCAGAACTCCATTTACTACCTTGTGATCTTTTGCCAAATTTCTTGATCTCTTCAAGATTTACTTCTCTAATTTGTTAAATGAGTACTAAATAAACAAATTGTAGCTGTTGTTCATTTCTACCATATAATGCTGCTTCTGTGGCTGTTAGTTCCCAGTTCTTCCCCGTAGTGGAGGACTTCTTCCTTCTCCCTGCCAGCCTACATTGCAGGTGCCAGCTTGCCTCACACCCAACCCAGCCATGTCTAGACACTTAGGGTTTCCTAAGAAAAACAAACTACATGATAGTCTACCAAAGAGATAGTTGAAAGGTCATGCTTAATTGATTCCTTGTAGTTTCTCTGCTGTATTTCCTCTAGACTTAGGCTGATTTTCATTAACTCTTGTGTACACCAGCATATTCTAATTTATGTGTCTGCTCTACTATTTCTAATTCTTTCTGATATACATCCTTTGGAACCCTAGTTAACTGCTTTAATTGATGTATGTGAGGCAATAATGACCTGTAATTTGCACTCTTTTTTAAATAGTGTATTAATTGCTTTTACAATTTCCCCTCCATACTGTTAGTGATGTGTGTGTGTGTGTGTGTGTGTGTGTGTGTGTGTGTGTACTTAAGGACTGATCTATGATACCAACTGTCAAAGTTGGGGGACAAAAAGCAAATAAACTTTTTAATTTTGTAAACAGATCCAACCCATTTTGATGGTGTACTATATTTTGAATATTGTTTTAATTGTGTAGGGCAATACAAAAGACTTTTGGGAGAATTTACTTGACTTTAACTCCAGCACTGTATTCCTGCTAATGTACTGGACAGCCTGCTGACTGGGAGTGGTGAAGAAGGGAGGATGCAATATATAAATACACTAATCAGAAAATACAAATCATAATAACACATTCCTTTATGGGGTCTTTGGGACAGCTGTTAAAAGATTGATGATTTTCATTTTTATAGGTTTGGGTGAACTTCTTTAGCAAATCCTGTTTCCATGATTCTGTGATTCTACTTCTGTTATGCTTTTCTTTGATTACTTTTCCCTTTTGTTTTTTTTTTTGGGGACTGCATATGGTGGAAGTTGGCACTTGAGGAATAAGTGGCTAGTTTTATTTTCTTCTCTTTGTGGCCAGTTGGATTTGGAACTTTTGTTTCCAATAACTTCACTGGCAAAACCACATGAGCAGAGCTTTTGTGAGATTTTCTATGTGCTCAAAGTGGGGGTTGGTAATGTGTTAACTGTTTCAAAGGTTTTCTTAGAAAAGTATGGATCATCATTTTTGGAGAAAAAACATTTTTTAAAAGAGTCAACAAATTATTTTATTTTACTACAGTTGATGCCATTATGTCAATGTTTTAATCAGGTCAAAATTTCTGGCCACTTGTTTTATGTTGAAGAAATATTAGTATCAGTCAGGTAGATATTCCCACTTTCCTGAGATCCTAATAGACCCCGAGAAAGGAGTAACTGTTGGTAGTGGTAGTTAAAAGGAATCAGAGTGTTCAGCTGACTTATCATAACTTAGGAAGAGAGAAAAGGAGAAAAATAACCTGTGAATAAGGTTGCTAAAAGTCTTATTTTTCTTTTTAAATCCAAGTAATACAAAAGAAAAGTTTAAAGTAGTGTGAAAACATTCAATGGCATGGTGTGAATTTGAGTGGTGAAATTGTGAATTTTAGGAATAAAATTGTGTTGAATCTTTGATTCCTAAGTGGATACAGGATCCTAACCACTCTGAATTATTCAGTACTAATAAAGCAAAGGTTTTTGGCACTTATCATATTATTTTCTGAGGGAGGGTGAATTATGAGAGTGGAGATCTTTCTTTTATTTATGTACTAGAGGCCTGGTATATGAAATTTGTGCACTGGGGGGGCAGTTCTCTCAGCTCAGCCTTCACCCTCTCAAATCTGGGACCCCGTGGGGTATGTTCGACTGCAGGGTTAAGCCCCACCCTGCAGAGATGGGGCCTAAACCTGCAGTCAGACATCCCTCTCACAATCTTGGACTTCGGGCTCCCAAATGCTCACCTGCCTGGCTGCCTGATTGCCTCAAATTGCTCCCCTGCCAGCCTGACACCCTCTAACTGCTCCCCTGCTGGTCCCATCAACCCCAACTGCCCTCTTCTGCAGACCTGTTTGCCCCAACTGCCCTCCCCTGCCAGCCCAATCACCCTGAACTGCCCTCCTCTGTTGGGCTGGTCACCCGCAACTGCCCTTTCCTGCCAGCCAACTTGTGACAATGTGTGGGTGGCCATCTTGTGATGATGTGCGGGCAGCCATTTTATGAAATGAGGATGTGAGGGTCAATTTGCATATTACTACTTTATTATATAGGATTCAAATATTTATTTTTCAGTTACATTTGACATTGAATACATATTAGTTAAAGGTGTACACATAATGATTAGATATTTATATAACTTACAAAGTGATCACTGTAGCAATAAATGGTTAAGCAAGCAGTCCAGAGATAAATGGTTAAATTGGGAACTACTGAGGAATCCCCTTACGGCTAGGCTTGCAACACTTCCTCCCCTAAAGCCAGGCCTGCAAACTATTCCTCTTATCTTCGGCCAGACCCTAAACCCTATCTTTTTCCCGTAAGTCAGGTGTTTAGCTTTAAGGGCTAGGCCAGGTGTTTTGCCTTAAGGGCTAGGAACTAAACATTTAGTACCATAACACCTGAACCACAACTTCCTGAGTCCGTTAGGCTAACTAGGTCAAGCAGCCTTACTAGGAACCTCCTGGGTTAGCTGGTCCCTTGCTGCCTGAGAACCAATTAAAGATTGCCAAGCCACCAGTATGAGCCAATAGGGAAAGGCAGAATGGGTATAAAAAGAGGGACTGCCCCTCTGTCGGCGCTCTTACCAGGCGTTTGCCAGGCTGCTGCGTCAGCTTAGGTTTGAGCCCAGATTCGAATCTGTAATAAATTTATGCCTGTTTGAATTCAATTAGTCTTTGTGGTCTATCTTGTGGGGACTCGCTCCGTTACAATCACCCCTATAATTCCAGTACCCATATGACACCATACAATATTACTATTAGTGTTTTTTTTCTAAATTCTTGCCTGAGAATACTTTTCCATTGATTTTTAGAGAGAATAGAAGGGAGGAGGAGAGTCACAGAGGGAAAAATATTGATATTAGAGAGACACATCAGTTGATTGCCTCCTGCACAGGCCCTCAGGGCTGGGGGATAGAGCCTGTAACTGAGGTATGTGCCTTTGACTGGAATTTAACCTGGGACCCCTCAGTCCTTGGGCTGATGCTCTATCTACTGAGACAAACTAACTGTCCAGGGCTACAGTTATCATAATATTGGTTACCATATTAGTAGACCGATGCATGAAATTTGTACATGAAGGGGTGTTCCCTCAGCCCAACCAGCATCCTCTCCAATTGGGAACCACTTGGGGGATGTCCAAATGCCGGTTTAGGTGGGATTCTTAAACTGGCAGTTGAACATCCCTCTTGCAATCTGGGGCCACTGACTCCTAACCGCTCACCTGCCTGCCTGACTTCGTGATCACCCCTAACTGCCTCTACCTGCCTGCCTGATTGCCCCTAACCCCTCTGCCTGCCTGCCTGATTATCCCTAACTGCCCTCCCTTGCTGGCCTGATCTTGTCCCCAACTTACCTCCCCTGCTGGTCTAGTTGCCCCCAACTGCCATCCCCTGCCAGCCTGATCTCACCCCCAACTTCCCTACTCTGTTGGCCTGATCTCACCCTCAACTACTCTCCCCTGCTGGCCTGATCGCCCCTAACTGCCTATGCCTGCATGATCAGCCCTCACTCCCTTCCTTTGCTGTCCTGATCTTGCCCCCAACTGGTCTGTCCCTGCAGGCTTGATCTCGTCCCCAAATGCTCTCCCCTGCCTGCCAATTTGGTTCATGATTGGTTGGTTTCTATGCCAGTTAGTGTCAAAAGTTCCATCTCCTAGGCAGCCGTTAGCTCTTCACAGTTCACCTAGATTTGGTTCTGATTGGTTGGTTTCTATGCCAGTCAGCATCTCTGGGCCTATCTACAGGCCTTATCAGACTGGCAGGGCTGATTAGCAGCCCACCAAGGCCCAGAGAGCAATAGAGGTGTGGCTGCTGGTGAAGTCTGGAGAGAAAGGGTGAGACGACATCTGATAAACAGCTGCCACAGAGGCTGCAAATCAGACCTTGCCTCTCTATTTGGGCCTCTCTTCGGGCCTGATCCACAGCCCCCTAGCAGTCAGTGCTGGGTCATCTTGGCAACCCAGCACTAACTGCAGGACAGACTTCCGGTGTTTGGTCAAGCCTTTGGTCATTTGTTTCAAACCCTGAGTTTTTACATATTAGGATAATTCCTATGCTGTACTTTACATTTTACTTTTATTTATTTTTTTGTTAATTGTCACCTGAGGGTATTTTCCATTAATTTTTAGAAAGAGTGGAAGGGGGAGAGACAGAGGAAAAGAAACATTGATGTGAGAGAGACTCATTGATTGGTTGCCTCCTGTACTGGGCCTGGGATCATGCCTGCAACAGAAGTATGAGGTACATACCCTTGACCAGATTCAAACCCAAAACCTCTCAGCCAGTGAGCCAAACAGGATGGGCTGCACTTTCCATTTCTGTGCTTATTTTTATAACTGGCAATTTGTACTTTTTAATCTCTTTCAACCTTTTCATCCATTCCCCAATCCTCCTCTCATCTGGAAACCATCTATTTGTTTTCTGTATCTATGAATTTGTTTTGGTTTTGTTTGTTTGTTTATTTTATTTTTCAGATTCCACATGTAAGTGGAATCATATGGTATGTGTCTTCCTCTGTCTGACTTATTTCACTTACCAAAATATCCTCTAGGTTTATCAATGCTGTAAAACAAGAAGGCAAGATTTTATTCTTTTTTTTTATAACAGTAATATTTCATTGTATATATGTACCATCTCTTCTTTACTCATTTGTGTATTTATGGACACTTAGATTGCTTCCATATCTCGGCTATAGTAAGTACTGCTGCAATGAACATAGGGGTGAATATCTTTTTTTGAATTAGTGTTTTGATTTCTTCAGAAAAATACACATCAGTGGAATTACTGGATCATAATATTTTTTTTAAATAAATCATTATTTTTCAGATTATTACAGTTGTTCCTCTTTTTCCCCCACTTTTCCCCCCACTTTCCCCCTCCACCTATTCTTCAAATAGGTTTTCAATATCTTGCTCTCTCTCTTCTTCTGGCACCCCTATAATTTGGATGTTGGTACGCTTGAAGTTTTCCTAGAGGCTCCTTACACTATCTTCATATTTTTGGATTCTTTTATTCTTTTTTCTTTTTCAGTTGGGTGTTTTTTTGCTTTTTTGTATTTCAAATCTTTGACTTGATTCTTGTGATCCTCTAGTCCAGTGGTCAGCAAACTTATTAGTCAACAGAACCAAATATCAACAGCACAATTATTGAAATTTCTTTTGAGAGCCAAATTTTTTAAACTTAAACTTTTTCTAATACCACTTCTTCAAAATAGGCTCTCCTAGGCCATGGTATTTTGTGGAAGAGCCACACTCAAGGGGCCAAAGAGCTGTATGTGGCTCGTGAGCCACAGTTTGCTGACCATAGCTCTAGTCTGCTGTTGGATCTCTGTATATTATTCTTTATTTCAGTCAGTGTATCCTTAATTTCTAGTTGGTCCTTTTTCATATCCTCGAGGGTCTTGCTAAATTTATCAGCAGTTTCTGGAAAATTCTTGAAAAACCTTATAACTGTGGTTTTGAACACTGTATCCAATAGTTTCCTTTCCTCCATTTCTGTCATTTGTGACCTGTTTCTTTGTCTCCACATTTTGGCTGCTTACCTGTGTTCATAGAGTGGTTTTGTGTGCAAGGTGTCCTATAGGGCTCAGTGGCTCCACTTCCCCAGTTACTTGAGTTGGACACTCTTGGTGCATCCCTTTGTGGGCTGTGTGTGCAGTCTTGTTGTAGTTAAGCCTTGTTTGTTGTTGGTATCACTGGGAGGAATTGGCCTACAGGCAAATTGGCTGTGAAAATATACGTTGGGAAACCACTTTGCTGGAGACACCCTTATGGGGCAAGACTTGCTTCAGTGGGGCTTTGGTGCTCACTGTGTCTGCCCCCTGAGTGTGTCGCTTATGGATCTGAGGAATTGTAATCTGGATGGTCCCACTCTGACCACTGGATACATTAGCTCTTTGATCTCTAAGGAGGTGCTAATTTTGCCTCTGCCTGAGGCCACCCAGCAGGAGCTACAGAGAGATTTGCAGATTCTTCTTCTTTGTTTGGGGTTTGGAGGTGCCCAGATGAGGCCTAGCTGTGAAGCAATGCAAGCTGCTGTGGGGCCTTGGGTCATCTTTTGGATGTTTTGGGTCTCTCTGACAGCTGCAGTTTGTTAGGTAATTTTAGATTGTAAAGGTCCAGGTCATTAATATGCAAAAGCTTCTGTGCACAGCTTGGATGGGGCGTCGTCTCAGGGAATTAACAGGGTGGAGCAACCAGCAATGGCTGATCCTCAACCATGCCCTAAGATGCCCCAGGTTTTAGTATCCCTTGGTAATCGCTGCAAGCACCTGTGAGAGAAAGCCATCTTCGAGTTCCACCCGAAGCCAGACAGTCCATTTTCTTTCTGTATAAATCTGGGTCCCCAGAATCTCATCTGGAACTGAAGTTCAAAGCAGTTTGGAGCTTGTGTCTCTCTCCTGATTGAAAACAATAACCTGTGTCCTCAGTTGCCAGCCCTTTCCATGAGTGCACCTCTCTACCTCTGTATTTTACTTCCGCAGCTCAGTGTGCTTTTCTCTTTCCTTCTAATTGTAGAATTTCCACTCAGCCAGTCTTTCTGTGGTTCTGGATGATGTCCATTTTGTCTTTTAGTTGTAGTTTTGAAGTGGTTGTGTGAGGCAGCAATTGCAGGTATTTCCCTATGCCATCTTGGTTTCTCCAGATAGAGTATTTTTTTCCATTAATTTCTAGCAAGAGTGGAAGAGAGGGAGAGAGGAGGAGGAGAAGGAGAGAGAGAAACATTGACATAAGAGAAACACATTGATTGTCTTCCACATGTACCCCTACCAGGAACCTGCAACTAAGGTCTGTGCCCTTGACCTGGAATTGAACCCAAGACCCTTTGGTTCACAGGTCAATTCTCTAACCTCTGAGACAAATCAGGCAGAGCTATTTTTAAATTTTTAAAAATTGATTCCAGAGAGAAGAAGAGAGAGAAATACAGAGAGATAGAAAGAGAGAGAGAAAATAGATCTGTTGCCTCCTGCACATACCTCAACCAGGAATTGAACCGACAACCTGGGTATGTGACCTGACTAGGTATCGAACCTGCCACCTTTTGGTGTATGGGGTGAAGCTCTAACCAATTGAGCCACACTGACTAGGCTTCTATTTTTAATTGTTTGTAGAACCAACACACTGTTTTCTATAGTGGCTGCATCAATTTACAATTCCACCATGAAGGTTCCCTGTTTTCCATATCCTTGCCAAAGCTGATTTGGGATTTATTGATAGAAGCCATTCTGACAGGTGTGAGGTGACATTTCATTGTGGTTTTGACTTAAATTTCCCTAGTTATTAGGGATATTGAGCATCTTTTCATGTGTCTATTGGTGATTTATGTCCTATTTGGAGAAGTATCTGTTCATGCACTCTCTTCATTTCTTAATCAGATTGTTTCTTTATTTTTTATGCTGAGCTTTGCTAGTTTTTTTTGTAAATTTTGATTATTAATTTCTTATTGGCTATATCTTTTGTAAATATCTCCTCCCACTTAGTAGGTTGCCTTTTTGTTTTATTATGATTTGTTTTGTAATGCAAAAGATTTTTTGCTTAATGTAATCCTGCTTGTTTATTTGTGCTTTTGTTGTCTTTGCTCTAGGAGACATATTAAAAATATTTCTAAAACCAATGTCAAATAGTTACTGTCTACATTATTGTTTTCAGTTCCTATATGTAAATCTCTAATTCATTTTGAGTATATTCTTGTATGTGGTATAAAAAAATAGTCTATTATAATTTTTTGTTCATGTATCTGTCCTCTTTCCCCAATGACTTTTATTGAGGAGACTCTTTACCACACTGTATTCTTGCCTGACTGAGGCCTTTCTTGCTGAAATTCCAGAGGAATCCTCTTTATGCAATGGTTTCTAACAATAGAACAGATAAAACTGTCTGATATAGTTTCCAGAGATCAGATGCCTACAGATAATTCAATGTATTTAAATAAATGGGCACTGACCCCAACATGGTTATCTCCTCATGTGCTTGTCGGTCTACTTCTCTGCCTATCAGATGGATAAAAACCCAGAAAGCTCTGCTTACAGCAAATGTAGTTAGTACTTCTCAAACACAGATTCCTAAGGAACCAAAAGAAGAAAAGGATGTACGTTGAACAACATTAATTGGTAAAGAAGAATTGAGATGTCAGACTAGAAATAAATATTTCTAGAATTCCATGTCCCATTGAGTATATTTTCTCAACCTCTTCTGAAGCAATCTACTTCTCTCTGTACCTTGTGCCATTATTATAGTCCAGGCTAGTAATTTTCTCTCTAAATTATTTTGACAATTTCTAACTGAACTCACTCATTTTTGGCCTCTCCCCTACGCCAATCTAATATCTGGACCATGTATTATCCATTGGCTTAAAAACTTTCAGTGGCTCGACACTGTCTGCTGGATACAGTCAAATCTCCATTTGTGGCTGACAAGGCTGTCAGGACCATTCCTGATTGATTGGCCCCACCTCACTGGCTTCTTAGAGTACTCTTACTACTTTGAACTCTAGTCTTACTTCCTCATATATCAAATCTTTTAGCATTTGTGCCTTTTCTGAGTGGAGTGATTTTCTAACTTCTTATGTTTCCCCACCTCACATCTACCCCTGAAGTAGTTCTTATAATTAATAAACAAAACAAAGAAACAAGATCCAAGATCCTATGGCTGGAGGATTGGTAATGAGGAACTTCTTTCAAAGCCATTATCAGAGTTATGGTACCATCTTTTACTATTTGTCTTAGTTTAAGCAGAAGGTCCCCTCACTCAACCGTCAGACACTGTTTACGTGGTCTTGACAGAAGAAAAGCTTAGAGCAACTTAGCTGGGAAGAAGGGACCAACCCCAGGATTTTTTGGCTCCTCTGGAGAACTTTTGTTTCTTTTCACTTCAGTTGGGTGAGTTTGGTTGCACCTCAGTGAATCCCTGAAGGGATTAATGTGTTAATTAATCAACAGATAATTCAGCTTTAGCAATGGTGTAAACACTTTCTACAGCTTTCAGAAGTTCACGAGGAAGGCCATGCAATATGTACTAGTAGAATATGTGATGTAGACATTTCCCTTTATCACATCTAAAAACACCATATACAGATACATGGTGATTACATGGTGACTACTGGGGCAGGGAGCAGGGGTTGGGGAGAGGGGACAGGGTAGAGGAAGGTAGAAGAAGGCAAAAGGGGGATAAATGGTGATGAAAGAATCAGTGATGGAAGTGACAGGCTTAAGTGGGTCTGCCTGAGGCTGCTTGTAGTGTGTGGGTTCTTGACTTTATGCAGGAAAGATTTCACAAAATGATTCCAGGTGATTCTGAGAGCATATTTATTAAAGCTGGGGACAGTGAAACAAAGAAAGGTCTTAGGGTGACAGAAGCAACAGGAGAGAGCCTAGCCTCCCTAGAAACATTATAGGAAAGAAGTGAACTGAAGCAGGGCTGCTGTTAGCTCACTGGATATAACAGTCAGAGTGACAGAAGTGACCGAAGGTAGGGGATGCTTTTAGTTCACTCGAAAGTCAGAGAAAAAGGGAACCTTGGAGACAGGCTCAGAGGGTCAACCTGGAACAAGCTGCTGCTCCCCTGGTTGCAAGGCTTGTGGAGCACATAATTTAGAAGGAAGTAAGAAGTTCAGGCCCAAGAAGGAGCATGGACGTGATCTAGAAAGAGCCCATGTTGGTATCCCTTGTTTTGAAATTTTTATCTCCCTTCTGGGGGTGAGAATCTCAGGGGAGGGTTTCAACAGAATATTCATCAGCTTTCCAGGTGCATTTTTAATATGCTGATGCATAAAAAATGAGTGTATAAGGGAGTTTGAGATTATGCTTTAATCTGTTGTACTGTTTTACTTTTATCTTGAGTCTGTCTGGCTTTAACTGGGTTTTTGTTATTTGTTTTTCTGACTTCATCTGTCCTTGGGTTTGGCTGGCACAAATGGTTTTAATTGGGTCTCTGTTCTCTACCTCTCAGACCAGTAATTTAAGCTATGTATTCTCTGGTTAGGGAGGACAGGTATAAAGCCTTTGCTCTCAAGTGTCCTAGGTTAGGGAAGATAAAGTCTTGCAATTCACTAATTGGCTGTGAGCTGTTTATATGTTTTGGCTTTGTTTAATTATCTTGTCTCAGTTTTCCCATTCCACTTGCTTCTTACTACCCTGCCTCAGAAGCAGACTTGATTTGGGGTGGTGAACACACAATGCAATATACATATGATGTATTACAGGATTGTACATCTGAAATCTATATAATTTTACTAACTAATGTCTCCCCAATAAATTTAATAAAAAAGCAACTTATATAAATCTGAAACTACCTATCATAACTGAACTAGAGGTCAGATCTTGTTCATCTTTCAGATCTTCCCTGTCTGAGGCTTAGTCTCCCTCATTGAACCTTTTCTTTTTCCTCATGCCTCTGTGGTCTCCTAGCACCTTGCCCATACCTCTCTGAGTTAAGCATTCACCACGTGCTATTTTCTGATGTGTATGCCTTTCCCAAGAGACATAGAGTATTAAAGATGGATCACATTGTTGTGACTCTAAGGCATAACACAAGGTACTTTATAAATGTTGAGTGGATAAGATTTTGATTCTTCTTAAGATCTTATGACTCCTTTATATTCACAGCTATGGAGACCAAATGACATGATGGTTTTAAATTATGGAAAAATAACATGTGTTTTTCTCATACTTTATTATTTTTCTTGGGAGAAGGGGTTTCTACCAGAACTATTATACTTATTTTTTAGTGGTATTTTTGACGGTTGACATGGCAACTGTGCACTAATATGCAAAAAAAAAAAAATCAAGCTAAAGTTATGTTTGGATACAGTGCTATTATAGTGAGGTTGAAACTGTAAAATACCCAATTGGGACAGAATGTAAGACAATATGTAACTGAAAACAGGTGGCTGCTACATTATAATGCAGTAAATTTTATCAAATTTCCTTTAGCAGCTTTTTAATTGGCATCTGAGAAAGAATTTGTGTTCCCCAAAATTATTATTTTTCTGTATTTGATAATTAACAAACTCAGACAAACTCATTAATTTAGTCATCTATACATTTCATAATTATTTTTAATAACGTGCTGATAATTTCAGGGAAGAAGTTGAGAAGTGGGAAAAGTGTAAGAAAGAACGAAAGGCAAAAATATCTTTACTCAATAAACTTGCAATCTGGTTTCAGAGATAAAATTCAGAGCATAAGCCATTTAAATATTTATTGATTACTTGTTAGGTGCATAGAAATGACATTAAATATTTGTATTGAAGTACTTACAATATGGTTGTGAAAAAATACAAAAAATGCAGCTACCATGGGAAGAACAAACTTCACTCAGATAAGCACATCAAAGTTTTCTTTAACAACTTGAGAAAAAAAAATCTACTATGAAGGAGATTTTGTGTTATACCTAAGAGAATTAGCCATCCTAAAACTGAAGACCAAAATCAATCTGAAAAAGATGACAAAATATATTTAAAAGGATTAAAGAAACAAAAGAAAGAATAAAAATATAAAGGATTAGGGCTGCTTGAAAAGTTCACCCAGTTTTGAAAAAGAATCAAATTGAACTCTTATATATTAAAAATAGAATAATAAAAATAAGCTCAATAGATGGGGTACATAGCTATTTAATATAAATTAAAACAAGAATCAGAGAACTGAAAGGTATAGTTCAGTAAACTTCCCAGAATACATAATAGTATAATATAATATAATGATCTTTAAGAAAGATATCTCTATCTCTATCTTTATCTCTATCTCTATCTCTATCTTTATTTTTATCTCTATGTCTATGTCTATGTCCATCTCCATCTCCATCTCCATCTCCATCTCCATCTCCATCTCCATATCCATATCTATATCATCTATATCTATATCTATATCTATATCTATATCTATATCTATATCTA
>JAAGEH010002534.1:10967004-11015753 GCA_011751065.1 Lasiurus cinereus | reverse complement strand
CTATATCTATATCTATATCTATATCTATATCTATATCTATATCTATAACATCTATATCTATATCTATCTATATAAGCCTAAGTGACTGGAATGCTGGAACTGGAATGACCAGAATGACCTGTCGCTATGATGTATACTGACCACCAGAGGGCAGATGCTCAATGTAGGAGCTGCCCTCTGGTGGTCATTGCATCCAGGACGCTCTGACCAGCAGCTGGCAGCTGGCAGAAAGGTCCTGGCCTGCAGCCAGTGGCTGGAGGGAAGGTGGGGCTGGTTGGGGAGAGGAGCCATGGGAAGGAAGGCCCTGGCTGGCAGCTGGAAGGCCTCAGTCAGCCCTGATAAACAGTCTGGCTCAGAGAGCCCACTGGTGCATGAATTTTGTGCACCAGGCCTCTAGTTAAGATATTAAAAAATCTAGAATGAAGAGACAGAAAGAGAATTCCAGAAAGAGTAAATGAAGGACATAGGGGAGAAAAACTATTCTAAGAGATAATAGCTAGGGAGTTCTCAGAATTGAAGAAAGGCATGAACCCATAAATTAAAAAAATTATAATTATTTCCCAGCAGTAAAAACAAAACCCAAAATATAAACAAACAAAATTGCAAACCCACACTAGAATGAGGTATGGTCAATCAAACAAACAAATACATATACCCAAAAGCAAAAACCAGGAAGAAAAAGATTTCTTTCAGAGAAGAATACAATTAGGTTTACACAGATTTCTCATTAACAACAATGGACATTAGATGAGAATACAATAATATATTTAAAGTGCTGAGAAAAACAACCATCAATTTAGAATGCTAAACCACCTAAACTATCATTCAAGACAGAACAAATTAATACATTTAATTTTGTTTATGAGAAGGATTGTTAGAGACTTCTGGAAAATTACTGAAGTTTTTCATACTTCATTCAGAATCAAATCAATGAAGAAGTGGAATGCAGCCCTAGTTTGTTGGCATAATGGATGGAGCATTGGCCCGTGGAATGAAGGATTATGGGTTTGATTCCAGTCAAGCACACATACCTTGGTGCTTGGGGCACATGCAGAAGGCAACCAATCCATATCTCTCTCTCACAATGATGTTTCTCTCTCTCTGTCTCCCCCTCCCTTCCACTCTCTCTAAAAATCAATGAAAAAATATCCTCAGGTGAGGATTAACAATAACATAAAAGAAGTGAAATGCAAAGAATCATGTTATGTAAAGAAACATAATCTGAATGAACTGATGAAAACATAATAAAATAATGTCTATCTAATGGAACATTTAAAAATAGAACTAAAATACTAAATTACAATGTTGTGAAATTTGGGAGACAGTGATTAAAATAAGGGCCTTGAATTATATAGAAGAAGTCATGTTAAATAGAAGAAATATATGATGTAACTCAAAACCAATAGGAGGAAAGGTAGATTAAATAAAATTGGATTAATAAAAAATGCTGAGTTTGTAGAAATAAAATGTATAATTTCAAAACATAGGGTGAAAAAAATGGAATGAAGAAAATTAGATGAAACCAATAGAAGTAACAAATGAAGAAAGACAAAAGTTAAATAGCCAAAAGCAAAATAGATGATCAAAATAAGTCCAAAGAAGTATAAGTGGGAACAATTACATCTGTCTGATGATAAGCAGAAATGATCAAACTGGATTAAACGTGAATCATACATTTTTTTAATTTATAAAACTAGGTAGTTGTATTAAATAACAAAATAAAACCTCAAATTTCAGGGCTTGTATTTTGAGATAAAATGTTGCATTTTACCAGGAATAGTTGTCTCCTCTCCTCTTATTCTCCCCAAAATCATGTATCATTTTTCAAGTAAATTATACTTTTTTTTCCCCACAGAGTATATGATTATGTACAGGGAAAGCCACAAATAAGTTGCAAATTCATTATTTCTTATAAATATTAAATATTTAGGAAGTGATTAGGTCACTGTTCAAATATCAATTTGCATTTCCATACATACACATAAACTGAAAGAGTAATAATAAGAAAAGATACCATTTACAACAGCAAAAAGAATTTAAAAAGGAAAAAAAAGTAGGTATTTAGGAATAGGTCTAACATGTTCAAGACATATATGGAAAAATTACAAGGTTTCTTTAAGAGATATTGGAAAAATATTTAAAAACATATGAAGAGATACATTGTCTGAGTCTGGATTACTATAATAGAATAGACTGGACAGCTTACTCAGAAATTTATTTCTTACAGTTCTGGAAGTTTCCGACAAATATTCTGTTCAAGATCAAGGTGCCATCATGGTTGTAGTCTGGTAAGAAATTTATAATCTGAATAAACTGATGAAAATATAATATGATAATGTCTAACTAGTGGGAGATTTTAAAATTGAACTGATTCACTTTCTTACTGTAACCTCACATGGTGGAAGGGGCTAAGGAGCTATGTAGAGTCTTTTATGTAAGACACTAATGCCATTTATGAAGGTTCCACCCTAATAATTTAAGCACCAACCAAGGTCATCTCACCTCCTTCTATCATCATTTTTGGGGGTAGGATTTCAACATAAGAATTTAGGGGGGCACAAACTTTCACATCACAATATACATCATATTCACGAGTAGAGACTCAATATTAGCAGGAGGTTGCTTCTTTCCCATTCAGTCTATTAGGTAGAACCACATGAAATTGTCATCTTTGTAGGTTAAAAACATTTTAATGTCAATGTCAAAGGTTTGAACTAATATATAAGTACAATTATAATTTAAAAAAATAGGATTTGTATAGAAACTTGACAAGTTGATTCTATAATTTATATGAAAGAGCAAAGGTCAAAAAATATAGAGGACAATGCTGAAGTATAAAAGAGCAAGAGGACTTGCTCTATCAGGCACCATAATATATTACCCAGTAACAATAATCAAGATGGGTTTGCACTGGCCCAGGAAGAGACAACTAATCAATGGAACTGAACAGAGTGTTCTCAAAGTATTCCAGGCCTATATTTCTATTTGGAACAGGTTTCAGCACATATCCTTGAGCAATGGTAGACTGTTCAACAAATGATACTGGGCCAATCAAAACCTGTGCTAACAGTGAGAGCTGAAATCTATAGACAATACTAAGCTCTTCTAAAGCAAGAACAAATGCTGATTAAGGAAATTATAGGAAGATCTGTCAAGGCCATTGATGCAAAAGTGGGAGGTGAGTTACAGTGTTTAATATCTGCCTATCCACAGCGCAGAAGTTGTTCTTTAGTATCCATGTTTGGTCCAGGTCCAGGTAAATTTTTTTCTTTTTTTCTGAGTTCTCTTGTTTGTGTGCTGCAGGCCCTGGGTACAGTTGGAAGGGTAGGGGCACATCCAGGTGGCAGACACATGAAAGGTTTGAATAGACTTCCAAGGAATCAATAGCCTCTGGATAAACAAACTTAGTTCAGGATTCAGATCAGACTCTTCTGTGCCCATCACATGCCAGTTACTCCTTCCCGCCTCTTTGGTACATGACTAAGAATAAGATGTTCTACCTGTGGTGCAACAAATATTATGCTAAAGACTTCCAACGTCAAATCAACAAATTTTTTTATTATTTAGTCTCTTGAAATAAATATAAAAGGATAAAGTTGAGCTCATCAAAATTATGTCTGAAATCTTAAACTAGGTCATTAATAAAATTGCTCTTGCAAGAATAACATGGTAAAGAATCTGTTATCTATTTGAGTATCATGAAAGGATGTACAACTACATTGAATTATTGCATTTTTGGCAATGTAAATGACTTAGCTAAAAAACAAAGGGATATAAAGCATTTGACAAAAATTAAACTGCACACAGACATCATTATCACGGATCTAATGACTGCCAATGACTCATTTCAAGCAGAAAGTAAAAGAAACTTACACATCTCTAGGAGGAAATCTGTATCAATTCTCCTATGTGCATCCCTGAGGTGTACAAATATTTGAACTATGCATCCACAGTTTAGACTTTAGACAATCCAGGTGATTAGATCTCAAACTAAATCTAATTGAATAAATTGTAAGAGAGTTATGATTTCAAATTTACCACAAATTCCAGAAGTTTACAACCCTCAAATAAATGCACTCCACTCCAAAGCAAACAAAATAGCCTTTCAACATAAGAAGTCCTTTGAGTTTCAAAAACTCCACCAAAGCCATGTAAGTGCCTCACCATGTAAATCAACCACTCAGGGAAATGGCCAGTGAGCAGCATGCATGGATGATACTGAGAAAAGCAGAGGCTGTTTTCATCTTCTCAGCAGGACAGATTCCTCCTGCCACAGATTTAATGATCCCCTTTCCCCATACATCTTGAAAAGGCACGTTTCACAGATTTGTGAAAAGATGTTTTGAATGAAGCAGATTTCAAATAAATTCCTTTCCCTGTGCCCACTGAGTTATCATTATAAAGAGCAGTTGCAGTAAAGTGGATATAGACACATAATGTTGGTGTCCCTGCATATGGTGACTATATTGATTCAATCATTTGGGGAAAACTTGAGGTCTCATAAATGGATTTCAAGGGTATAGTCATCAATATGGCCAATGTCTGCCACTATTGAGTGCATTATTAATATATTTGGTTATTGAAAAAATATTATTAGTGTCTGATTTTTTAAACTCTAGAATGGAGAGAAGAGTGGGTTGACTGGGGTTGAAATTGTGACTAGTACTCAAGATAACAGTGTAAACAGAGATCCAAATATACCTTTTGTAAACTGCATGATAGGGAGTGCCACCTTTAGTAGGTAATCATACATAAAGGCTTTATATGGGCATGAAGGAAGGGGACCAAGATAGTGAAAAAAATGAGAGGTAGGTAAACTTTTCATGTTTGGGGTATTATGGCCCCTGGAAAGTTTTAGGGCAGAAAATTAAAGAGGAAAGTGAAAATAATTATAGTAATAGTACTGTGTGTTTGGATACAATCTAATTTTAAGATTTCCAAGTTGTTTAAAATTCTCAGAGTCAGGACTAAGTTTTCTTGAATGAGACTTTACTCCAGAACTCAATTACTGGGGTTTCTAAGTGCATAAGGTATTTGCTCTCTTATGGTGCTGAGAAACCTGACAGATCAGTGTACCTCACTGCACAGGTCTTTAGAGAAGCAATAAATAAGACTTGGGTCCTTTTCAGCAATGTTGAAGGGGACACACCAAATAACTAGGTATTCAGCTATGGTGCCTGTTTGGAGATCATTTGCAATCATCCTATTCCATAAAATGAGGAAGCTTCTTAGAGACTTAGAGAAAACTAGCAAAGGAATTGGGCAGTTATTACTCTATGCTTTATCTTAACCTTAAAAATGTTGAGAGAAAAAATCCTTAGGTCTAAAAGAAGGAAAAAGAAATCACAACATTGGGTATCAACCTTCATTGCTTGGGTGTAACATATGACTCATTATTTTAAAATGCCCTTTAAATATCTACAAAAATATCTTGCTTGCTTCAGCAGCACATATACTAAATATCTACAAAAATGTTACTTTTTTAGCATAGATTTTATGTCAATATTTATTGATACATATTGCAATGCTATGTTAGTGAAATTATTTCATTAAATGAAATATGCCATTTCTTTACCATATTATATTAATAGAGAGTCATTGTCATTTCCATTTGTATCCTAAGCACTTATTATACTTAGAAACAAAATTCTGAGTATCCAGAGAGCCATTCTGAGTCAGGAATTATAGAGGATGATAATGAAGTCAGCCTTGGCTATTAAAATAGCAGATATAATCATGAAGTTGAAGTTGACCAATTCCAATATAGTGCTTTCTGTTTCTTAGCCTTTGAATTCTGAGTAGGTGGGTTGTCTACTTGAGGATAAGGTAAAGGAGAATGAAATAGAACATATTGTTTTTGTAGCAAAGATTTACACTAGAATACCAACTCTCATTTAGGTGGGAGAGTATTCTAAAAGGAAAAATTCTCTGTTTTTGGATGGAAATGTACTTTGAAGCAAAAATTTATCTTACTAAATTAATCTTAGCTTACTATTGTGGTTTTGCTACACTAAAACATTTATTTCAAGTTTTATGAGAATGGAATATGAGAATTATAGAATGCAGATATATTTATAACTTATGGAGTCATCAGAGTTCTTTTTAATGCTTAAATTGTTGGGCTGGAAGCCAGATCTTTGATTTCTAACTGAATCCATTTGACTATAAACATATTAGTCTTTTGTACTTGATTATTGGAATACCTAAGAACTCTTCTGAATCATTCATTAGTTTCTATCCTAAAAGATAACTTTTTCATTCTATTGATATTATTTTGCTATGTGGTTATAAAAGCAACTTGATTTTACTTCTTTTATTTATTGAAGAATAATTTAATAAAAAAGAACACAGCAATGATGACTTTTCCCGTAAAGGCAAAATTATTGGGCAAAACAAATCTACTAGTTTTTGAATAGAAAGAGTTTAAAGAACATTCCTGAACTTGCCTTTTAAAATTTGTTTTGGAGATCATCATTTGTTGGAGTAAATTCTGCAGATGATCAAGAGACACAAGTTGAATGAGGAAAATAGATGTGCTGAAGATGATACAATGAGATGCTACTGTTATCCTCCCATTTTTTTTTCTTTGTGAATAAAGACACTTGATGCCCCATTAAACAATTGCTCCTTATAACTCTTTGATTTTTTCTAAGATTGTCATAAATATAGGAAGGATTTTCTCTGGTTAATTTTACTTTCACTCTGTTGGAGCCACCCATCCTCATAGCTACACCATGAATGTTTTTAATAAATATATATTTGAGTATCAAAATTTCATTTATCTCACTCTGTCCAAAATCTCTTGTCTGCTAAGCTTTGCTTCACCCTTGCTATCACTATAGCTGCTTTCAGAACATTCTAATCTTTGGATTTCTCTGATTTTCTCCCACCATTTAATCTCCTTTCTTACTCAGCCTCACTCTATGGAGCGAATAGTGTATTACCCATTTTCCCACTAAGTATCTGATTCCATGTACCTTTACCCTTCCACTGTATCAGTAGAATTTAGTAATTCAATAAAAATCAAAGCTACATTCCTTTTTCCTGAGACCTCTACCTGGGTGGCTAAAGGCCAGTGGTTCAAGTCATACTCTGAGTAGTTGGTCCTGCTCATTTTTATGAGCTTAGCACTGTGCATAATTGTTTTCCTATGCATCTGGCTAGCTTTGTTTCTCAGGCTCTTTTAGATTTGTCAAATGGAATAATATAAGTATTCTTTTGAAAGTGGTTTCTTCCACTTAACATAATGTTTTCAAGATTTACCCGTATTATAGAATGTATCAGCCCTTTGTTTTTTAAAAACATTATCTTTATTGTTGAAAGTGTTACAGATGTCCCATTCCTCCCCCACCCCACTCCCAGCCCATTAACCCTCTCATCCTTACCTCTGTCCCACACCCAGACCTACCACACTATTGTCTGTGTCTATAGGTTATACATATATGCATATAAAATTTTAGGTTAATCTTTTCCCACCACTTTACTGCTTTGTATTGCAGACTAAAGAAATGGAGTGCCAGATAAGGAAATGGTGTGATTTCTGGGCTATATGTTAACTCTATGCTTAACATTTTGAAGAACAGCTAAACTGTTTTCTAAAATAGCTGAGCCATTTTACAATCTCTCCAGCAGTGTATGTGTCCCAATTTCTTCACATCGACATCAACACATTATATCTGTCTTTTTTATTATAATTATCCTATTGGGTGATTTTTATTTGCATTTCCTGAATTATTAATAATGTTGAGCATTATTCCTCCCCCCTGCCCCCTGTTTGTTTATTTTGGAGAAATGTCTATTCTTTGTCATTTTAAATCTGGATTATTTTAATATATATTTCTTTATTGATTTCAGAAAAGAAGGGAGAGATAGAAACATCAATGACAACAGAGAATCATTGATTGGCTGCCTCCTGCACCCTCCCCACTGGGGAGCAATCCAGCAACCTGGGCATGTGCCCTGACTGGAATAGAACCTGGGACCCTTTAGTCCACAAGTTGACGCTCTATCCACTGAACCAAACTGGTTTGGGCTAAACTGGATTATTTATCTTTTTAAATTAAATTGTAGAAATTTTCTACATATGCTGGGTCAAATTCATTGTCAGATATATGATTTACAAATATTTTTTTTTACTAGAGGCCCACTGCATGAAATTTGTGTAAGAGTAGAGACCTCCCCCACCTCTCCCCACCACAGCCAGCACCAACTTCCCTCTGGCACCTGGACTGGGTTTCTCTTGCAGCCCCAGCTTCATCCAGAGGTTGTAGTTCTGGTCTAATTAGCATATTATGCTTTTATTATTATAGATTATCTATGAGTGATCTTTTTACTTTCTTGATGGTGTTCTTTGAAATATCAAGTTTTTAATTAAAAAAATTCAATTTATTTACTTTTTCTCTTGCTGTTTGTGTTTTTGATGTCATATTTAAGAAACTATTGATTTACTCAGAAAACAAAAATTTACTCCATTTTTCTTCTAAGAGTTTTATAGTTTTAACTCTTACATTTAGGTGTATGATATTTTGTGACTTAATCTAGTCAAATTCCTGGTGTAAGGTAGGGGTCTAAGTTCATTCTTTTACTTGTGAATATCCAGTTGCCCAAGCACCATTTGTTGAAAACATTCTCTTCCTATTGAGTCATCTTGGAAACTTGTTGAAAATCAGTTAATAACATAAGGTTTATTTCTGGACTCTTAATTCTATTCCACTTATTTATATGTTTTTTGAGGTAATTTTTATTTTATTTGTTTTAATTGCAGTTTAAATTCAATATTATTTTGTATTGGCTTCAGGTGCATAGCACAATGGTCAGACAATAATATTTTATATTGGTTTTCTATTGCTGCTATCAAAAGTTACTGACTTAGTGACTTAAAATAACACAATTTTAGATTACAGTTCTGGATGTAAAAAATGGTCTTACTAGGCCCAAACCAACTTGTTTGCAGGGCTGTTTTCCTATGGAGGCTATAGGAGAGCCTTGCCTTTCTGAGCTTCTAAAGACTGCATGTATTTCTTGACTGTGGCTCTCTTCCAACTTCAAAGTCAGTTCTTGCACTATTCTGACCTTGCTTCTGTCATCACATCTTCCCCTCTCTCACTCTTCTGATATCCTCTTTCATATCATATGAATCCTTGTGATTATACTGTGCTTACCCAAATAATCCAGGATAATCTCCCCTTCACAAGATTCTTAATCACACCTGTAAATTCTCTTTTGCTATTGAAGGTAACGTATTGTATTCCCAGGTTGTGAGGATTAGCACATGAGTATCTCTGGGGAAGCTTCTATTCTGTGTATCACATATCCTTATGCCAGCACCACACTTTCTTCATTACTGTAGCATTGTAGTAAGTTTAAAACAGGAAGTGTAAGTCCTTCAACTAGTCTTTTCTGAAGATTGCTTTGGTCATTTGAATCCCTAGCATTTCTATGTGGATTTTAGGATTACCTTGTTAATTTCTGCAAAATGCTAGATGGTATTTTGATATTCATTGTGTTAAATTTATATATATTAACAAGATTGAAATGATCATATGTTAATATACTTTTGCATCTACTTTTATGAGCTACTCTCCTGTAATTTTCTTTTCTTGTGATATTGTTGTTAGCCATTCCATGTGTTTTTTACTTTTAAAATATCTTTTTGCAGTATAATCCTATATAATAAAGAGGTAATATGCAAATTGACCCTCACTTCAACATACAAGATGGCCACCCCCATGTGAACACAAGATGGCCACCACAAAATGGCCAGCAGGGGAGGACAGATGTGGGGTGGCAGGCCTGCAAGGAAGGGTAGTTGGCGGAGAACAGGCAAGCAGGGGAGGGCAGTTAGGGGTGACTAGGCCTGCAGGGGAGGGCAGTTGGGGACAACCAGGCTGGCAAGAAAGGGCAGTTAGGGGTGACTGGACCAGCAGAGAAGGGTATTTTGGGGTAACCAGGCCTGCAGGGATGGAAAGGTTGATTGGGCCACCAAGGGAGGACAGTTGGGGGTGACCAGGCTTGCAGGGGAGCAGTTAGGAATTGATCAGGCTGGCAAGGGAGTGGTTAGGGGGTGATCAAACTATCAGGCAGAAGTGGTTAGGGGCAATCAGGAAGGCAGGCAGGTGAGCAGTTGGGAACCAGCAGTCCTGGATTGTGAGAGGGCTGTGTGATTGCCCATTTAGGCATGATCCCGGTGTGGGATCTGGCCTAAACAGACAGTCGGACATCCTTTGAGGGGTTCCATATTGGAGAGGGTGCAGGCTGGGCTCAGGGACACAACCTCTCTCCGTGTACGAATTTCATGCACCAGGCCTCTAGTTCATATCTAATAAGTTAAACATGTTTAAAGTGCATAATTGTTAAGTTTAGACATAAGAATATACTTATGAATTCATTACCACAATCCAAATAAATGTATCCATTATTCAGATGCACTTTGTAATTTCTCTCTCCTGGCCTTCTACCTCTCTTTCATTCTCAGGAAACCACTTTCCTGCTTTCCATTACTGAGAACTAGAATTTCATATAGATGGAATCATAAAGTATAAGTCCTATGCATTTCAACAACAATTTTAGAATCAATTTATAGGTTTCTATAATAAAAACCTGTGGGGATTTTTATTGTATTGACTTAATGATGCTGCCTATAGGCTTTACAAAATATATACTTTTTATAGTCCCTATTCTGGCTGGCTTTAACAGGTTCCCTTGGCAAAAAACTCCTCGTCTGTAATCAGGAACTCAATCCTATTTCCCTCCTTTCCCTATTTCCTTGGGTATTGGCTTTGATGGTAGTCTCTTTCATCTTTTGCTTAGCTGAGCTTCAATATCCTATTTTTATTTGATTCTTTTGCTATTACTCATTATAAAGAACAAAAATGTAAATCTGTATGAATTTCCCAAAGGATGACAAAAAAGTACAAGAATCTAAGATGGGCCCGTGACTTAGAGGTACTTTTTTTTATTCTAGTTCTTGGATCTTCAAGAGAAGTGTGGGATGTACTCATTCATATTTTAGGGCCCATTGCCTTGAGAATCATCTTGGGGGAAAAACAGGGTATAAATAATAAATTAAAATATCCTTCCAGTTACCAGTCTTTGATATGCCAAGTATGGTATAAGGAACTTCTGATAAATTGTGGATATGGGGCATTAAGGCAGATCTGTTATCTATTATCAGAGCCTACATATAGGAAGCCCATTTTTGTATGGTTTCTTCCCCCTGGGTATCTTGCACTGGGTGTTAAAGAGTGAAACATATGTTTTAGATGTAGAAATTCATGAATAAAATGGCCTTTGGGTAAGCCTAGGTATTTTAAACATCTGGTTCTCAAATGCAGAAATCGACATTCTATTTCTCTTTATGTAAGAACATCACATAGGTAGGGGGAAATTCCAGCGCCACTGCAAAAGCCTTCTAACTGATTTCATTCTCTTCATTCTTCCTCATATTATCATATTTTAGTATTTTTATTTTGCTAAAACACAGATATGATTGTTTCTAATTTTAAAAGATTAGTCTTTGACAGTCTTCTATTTCCTCCAGATTAATGCTGAATTTCCATCACTTGGCATTAAAAATCGTTTACTGCTTATTTCCTTTCACTTTCTAAATCTCTTACAACTCTCTATTGCAGCAATGTGACTAAGCTATGCATTTTCACATCTGTGTATCTTTGCTTCTTTTATTTTCCCTAGAATGTCTAGAATGTCTGTTCCACTTTTGAAATTATATCTATCTTTCAACACTCAGCTCCAATGTCACATTCTGTGAACTTTAATTCTTCCAAGTCACAGTTGCCACCATTTTTGAGTGTTCTGGAGTTATCAGAGATAGCATTATGACATGCTTACTATTAAGATGTACTATTATTACAACTTAGGTACTATTGTTACACCACTTTTTAGTTAACAGACACACAGCTGTAAATGGCAGAATGCAATTGCAATGGATCTTCTTTCATCTATTACTCAAACCATTTGATTGTGGCACTTATAACCTCTCTCCCTCTTCTCTCTTTTACTTTATGACAGGAAATAGCTGTCCCATTCAGGTACTGACATCCTGTCTATGCTGTACTGCCAACAATTGAGTGAAATTTCATGTTCCCAGTTTCAATTCATGAAAAAGCTAATCTGAATAGAGCAGGTACTCATCCCTGGTCCACCCACATAAAGGACAACAAGGGGTACTCCCCAAATGACCTCATGGCTGTAAAAACAGTTCTCAGGGAAGGGAGGACCTACAGCAAGAAGCAGACCCCTCTAAAAATACTATTTACTTTAAATTAATAGTCATATCTTGATAAATGAATGTTTTATTTGCAGTGTTTGTCATATATTATTCTGGTAAGAATGATCTATTTGGTTGCTTTCTTCTTAAAAAGTATATGTTCGTATTAATTTCAGAAAGAAAGGGTGAGGGAGAGAGAGATAGAAACATCAATGATGAGAGAGAATCATTGATTGGCTGCCTCCTGCATACCCTTTATTGGGGATGGAGCCTGCAACCCAGGCATGTGCCTTTGGCCAGAACAGAACCTGGGACCCTTCAGTATGCAAGTCAACACTCTATTTACTGAGCCAAACCAGCTAGGGCTATTTTGTTGCCTCTTAAGTGAAACTGTAGACAACAAAAGACAATTGAACTTTTCAGTCCTAGAGCCCTGCTCCTTAAACTTCATTGAGCAAGACAACAGTAAAAACAATGTCTTCATTTTTAGATAAAATATTTTCCATGTTGCTTAGATGTTTGAAAACACTGTGTACTTGGTGACTGGGATTAAAAAAACAACAACGTTTAATAATAATATAGTGCTCTCAGGGTTAATAAGTGAATGGATACCATGTAATGCCACATTTCTTTCCAATAGGAATCTAACTTTTCCAGGAAACAGCTAATCTCTTGTAGAAATCCACTTGGATGCAGATGATGTAAATCCTTCTCTTTATATCTCTCAAGGTTTTGTCAGAAGCTATGTACAATTTTACTGCCTCTGACAAGCAGTGAAAAGAAGTTGTTTTTCTCACTGCTTACCTCCTTGGTAAGTTGGTGATGCCTCACATAGAAAATTTTACCCCCTACTTGAGTCAAGTGTCAGATATTTTCCATCATTTCAGTAGGAACTGCAGCCAGATCCATCACTGCACAGTGAGCCATGCCAAAGGGAAGGATGTCCAGAGTGGACCACAAATTGCCTCCCAGGACTTTGGATCATTGTTCATTAGTTGGTGCTGACAATGTGTTTGCCTCGCTGTTAAGCGAGAGAGAAGAAACAGACTCAATTTTCTGCATTCAAGGTCTGAGTCAGTCAGATTGTATATAAGGTAGATTGAAATACTCTGATGGCTACATCTCAGGTAAGAGCTGCTTTATTTTTATGGTATAATTTCTTCTGATGCAATGGGGAAATTATAATTTAGTAGCATAAAAGAGATATGTGGTTAAAAATTAGATAGGTAAAATGTAGTTTCCTAGTGAAAAATAAATGAATCCATCTCTTTTCCTTTTGTCATCTAAATCCCTCTTCTCACCCTCAAAGTTTGTTCCATGTGTAGGAGAGAATAACCTTCATAAACGAGGCCGAATTCATCTTATTTCCCTGGAGTTTTGTGGTTCTTCAATATCAGTGCAGATTCCTTGAGTTTGCAACAGGAGGTGAGATTGAGCAAGAGCCAAGCTGAGTCTTCATCATCGAACCATGCCTAGAAAATGCCAGTTATTCTAATTGGGTTATCTCTCCTGTTAACAAGTCTCTTTGTGTTCTTAGATAGCTATGTAGGGAATTCTCTACAAGTTCTTCCTGTTTCATCTGACCCAGATGTTGTCTCTATAAGGACAAAAATGTGATCAAATCTTGAAAAATTTGAAACAACTTTAGATTGTTAGATTTCCCTGGGGCAGGATAGCTTAAGAATGTAATACCTTCATGTTTGTGGTAAGTGACTGATGAATTCAATAAAAGAGCTTGATTTTTGACAGGAATTATTTCTTGGGAAACTATCACTGATTCATGGAAGAGAACTAATTGCACTTACATGTTATTCTGATTCTATGAGGATGAATATGTATTTATTTTTTATATTGAGTGAGGAGAAAGGGAGATAAAATTGAGATAAAAGAAATAGGAGTCAAAGGGAACAAACTTGTTTATTGGCAGATGCAAGAAAAATAAAAATTACAGCTAAAAACACAAAGTAGGAATTTTGAATTTTTGGAAAAAATACTATGAGAATCAGATAAATATTACATTACTGTCAAATTATCTTTATGGTAAAACATTTTTTGCTTATATGTTGATGCAGAAATTAAAGATAAAATTTCTTTGCAAACCAACTGTGCATCTTGTGATTGATTTCTTCTATGGAAACAATATTTTGGCTGATTTTTTTCTCAATAGTTATATATTTCTTGAGCATCTATGATGCACTGGAGGTTCCTAGGATTGGAACTAGAGTATATGTCTATTTCAATACTGTGATGTCCACACTCATCACCACAATAAATACAGACATGATGGCATTCTTTATAGAAGGCAAATTTATATCATATATTTTAAACACCCATCTTTAATGTAGCTCTAATGCAAGATTGACCTATATGAATCCATTTTCTTGATCGTTTCTACAATAAAAATATTTTGGCCAGCAGCACTGTGGTGGGATTTGAGCTTGTTGTAAGCTGACTAGTATGTATGTCAATCCAAAGACCACTCAGTATAGCAGAGCAGCCTTTGGGATTTTGAACATGTTGGATTCTTCCTCCAAAAGCATCTATAATGAACAGAGTTATTTTGAAAGCATTCCCTGCAGTTCATGCCTTAATTCAATCATCTGGGAATAGGAAAGCAGATCCCTCTCAATACACCACTAACTTGGATTTCTATGGTATTATGCACAATCTTCTCATTTATTTTTACAGTGATAGAGTGGTTTCTGAGCCAAGTTTTACAGGCATGTGGTGGGGGGGGAAGGAAAAGGGTTTAGATGGTTCTAAATTCATGAAATAACAATTGGATTAAAAAAAATTTTTTTTTTGCTTTTCTTCAGAAATGAAAACACACACCAGTAAACTACACACCTTAGAGGAGAAGGATGCAATTCTTGGCCTCTTGGCTCATTTTGGCAAAAATCAACCCCTTTGATTCAAGAATGTTTTGTTTGTACCAGTGCCCTTTACATTCTATTGCATGTGTTCTGAGAATTGCTTCTCTAGCTTTTTACTAACTTGATTTACTACTTTTAACCAGAAAATTAGAAAAGAGAAACTAAACTATGTAGGAGAAGTAGATTCTATGACCTACCAACATTAATCATGAAAATGGTATCCATCAGCTCCCTTAGCATTTGCTTAGAGCTTTCATAGAAGTGACTGCTTCTTATTAACACCCTCTTTCCCTAGAGGAGGTAATTTATTAGAAAGGGGTTCTGATTTCTGAAGTTTTTTTTTCCTTCTCAGATATAAATGCAATAAATAATTATGTAGACATGAATTAGATAAATACATGCTAATTTAAAAAATTGTTATATATACATATGAAACTCCAGTGCCCTAGCATTGTTCTTTTTATTTATTTACAATCTTTCTCCAAATCCTACTCTCTCTCTCTCTCTCTCTCTCTCTCCCTCTCCTTGTTTTTGTTTTAAATTATTAGATATAGCCTTCAGTATTTACCATGTAGTGGACATTAATTGTTGGCAAGGTTCATTTTAGACCAAGCAAAATACTCATTTACTACATAGTTATTAAAGAGAGTGAAAATGGTGGTGTGAAATAATTCTCCAAGAAGCCTAAGTAAGCAAACATGCTTAAACAACAAAAAGTTCATCACATGAAATTTCTTCTTTATACATAATAAAATCTCATAAATTGTTTTCAAGACTTAATAGTATTAATTGCAATTAGTCATTTCCAATATAGAATGCATCACAAATATTCCTGTTCACTATCTAGCTGAATTAGAGCTATGTAAATGTGTTTGCTGTACCCAAGAACAGTGTGAGGAGAAAGGGTTTGTGATTTTGTGACAAAATTAAAAGCAGCAAGAATAAAAGGTAAACCTTTTTTTAAGTATAATCAACTACTGAAGGAATTTTACTGCTTTAGGATTCTAGATTTTTTTTTTAAGCAAAATATCTGGACTTCTGGCACAGTAAGGAATTTAGATTTGGTATATGGAAAATCTCTTCTAAGGCAAAAGGAAGTGTGAGAAGTTCCTTGTAGTCTGTTCTATATTTATTTTGTCTTCATTTACAACTTTGCTGTTTAAGTCCTGAACTAAATAATTAAATTGCTTTAACTTCATTTAGGGACCATTTTAATTTTAGTTTGGACTTTTCAATATAAGAATGCATGAAAGTGAAAAGTTGTTGGAATTACATTTAACTCTAGAATATGATAATCAATCTTTGGCACATAATTCTCAGAACATTAGATCTCAAGTAGAAGCAAAATTAGTTAATAGTAGAAATTCAAGGTCATGGTAATAAGAACAAGGTAAGTTACCTTTTTATTCTTTTAAGACAATAATTTTGTGCCAGAATTAACTGGGAATCAGCTGAGGCAGTCCTCATATAAAGCTGTAAGCTTGTTGATGTGGTAAGGTTAGAAACATAAACATTATGTCTTAGATGTTTTGATATAATCACAATTTATTAAAGAATAATGGCCAGTAAGAAATCACAGTTCATCTCTGCCATTCTATCCTAGAAGTCTGGCTTAATATTTTTAATAAATATTTTTTATTAATTTCAGAGTGAACGGGAGAGGAAGAGACAGAAACATCAATGATGAGAGAGAATAATTGATAGGCTGCCTACAGCACCACTTCCTACTGAGGATCGAGCCCCCGACCTGAGTATGTGCCCTGATTGGGGAATCAAATGCTGACCTCCTGGTTCATAGGTCAACACCCAACCAGTGAGCCTCACAAGCAAGGCATGGCTTAATTTTATTGAACCAAAGTTGAAAACTATTGCCACATTCTCTTTCTTCACCTGTTAAATTCTGGCATATATTTAGAAAACTGGAGGAAGAAATGAATGAATAGACTGTAGTTCTAAAACAAAGAGTCTGAAAAAGCATTTGAACTTTCTCTCTATTTAAAAAAAATTATTAGAGTTGCTTCTCTCTTGAACATTTATCACTATGAACATAATTATAGTTTTAATTTCCACTTTTTATACTTGTTAACACTGAGTTAAAATGTTTAAAATTCTATTTCACTTGATATGGCTCTTTTAAATATTTACCCCATCTATACTAATAAAAGAGAAACATGCAAATTGACCATACTTCTGGTATGCCCACAGCCATGCCCACCAGCCAATCAGGAGCGAGTATACAAATTAATACCACCAAGATAGCTATGGACATGGAGCGAGCAGGAGGCTTGGGTTTCCCTGGCAATGGAGGAAACCAAGCTTCTTGCCCACTCTGGCCAGCCCTGGTCTTCGCTCAAGACTACAAAGTTTCAATTATAAAAGATAAATAAATCCCAATAAAAATGGCAGCAGCCACAGAGCTGGAGAGAGCAGGAGGCTTGAGTTGCCCAGAGCAATAGAGGAAGCCAAGCTTCCTGGCCAACCCTGGACTCTGCTCAAGGCTACAAAGTTTCAATTAGAGAAGATAAATAAATCCCAGATATCAGGGCCTCTGCTTGGGTTGCTGAGGGGCATGGCCAGCCTGCAAACCACCATAGGCTCCTTACCCAGGCCACCCCATGCCCCAAGATAACCCGCACCCTGATTTGGGACACCTTTCAGGGCAAACCAGCTGGCCCCCACTCGTGCATCAGGCTTCTATTCTATGTAGTAAAAGAGTGATATGCAAATTAACTGCCACTCCAACACACAAGATGGCTGCTCCCATGTGGTCAAAGATGACTGCCCTCACGTGGACACAAGATGGCCACCACAAGATGGCCAGCAAGGGAGGGCAGTTGAGAGGGACCAGGCTTGCAGGGGAGGGCAGTTAGGGGCAATCGGGCTGGCAAGGAAGCAGTTAGGCATCAATCAGGCTGGCACGCAGAAGCACTTAGGAGCAACCAGAAAGTCAGGCAGGCAATCATTTGGGAGCTAGCAGTCCTGAATTGTGTAAGTCCTACTGATTGGGCCTAAACGGACAGTCGGACATCCCTCAAGGGTCTCACATTGGAGAAGGTGCAGGCTGGGCTGAGGGACATGAATTTCATGCACGAATGAAAAGGCCTTTAGTAAAATATAATAAAAACAAGTTATGTCTCTTTGAATCTGCAACACTGAACAGAGAATGATTGGCTATAATAATTTTGGGTAATTGAGTTGTGTTGGTGCTTGGATTTAAAAATGATGCAGAGAATACAGAGATAGCATTTTTCTGTTTTCTATGAGATCTCTTCTTTCTTGAACACTTCAATGCCAATATCTTTAGTTAAACTCACTAATAATTAAAATTTTGAAAAGTATAGATCATGCTCCCAGGAAAAGACCCTCCAACAAAGGTGCCTGATTGCTTGTCAGCTACAAGTTAAATTGGGCTTATCATCAAATGGCTTTAGCATGCCAAAAAATAAAATGAAATAGGAATCCAGAACTTAGTAAAAATGGCCTCCAATGGAATTTTTCAGAGAAAAACATCAATTAGCAAAGTGAATTTTATTCTAATATCTAAAGACACTATGATTTAGATCTACCATTCAGGAAAGATGAACCCTTATTTCATGGTCAGTTATACTTGATTTGGCAAAACCTAGAAAAGCTGATGTTCCTCTAAGTTCCAAACATGGGTATGGCACTTAGTATATATTCTGTTTTAGGCTTGGGCCCCTATCAAAAAATATCTAAATTGACACTTCATTTTTTCCCTTTTCAGATTTTCAGTACTAAGGCTGAGTTTAATGTTGAAATTGGTCTTTGGAGGTGAGAAAAGAGAAATAATTTATTTGTCTGGAAATTTTCTTAGTCATAATCTCTATGAAAAGAATAGTGACATTTTTTGACATCAAGTTCAAGTCATATTAGCACTCTCTGGAGCAACAGTTTCAAGCCAACTGCTTTTTGGGTGTGATATTTGGACACTCTTCAGCCAATGCCTTGAACATACTTTTACATCCTTTTATTGTTGTTGTTACTGAAAAATGAGAAATCAGGAGGTCTCAGTGACCCAAAAACCAAGAGTGGAGGCATAGTCAAGATGACAATGTTGAAATGTCACTTCAACAGTCACAAAGATGGTAATGATTTCTGTTGTTATGTTTTATAGTTTATTTGTTTATTTATTTATTTATTTATTCATTTATTTATTTTAAAGAGAGTTATTGTCTGAAATCACTGTGGTGAATTTTTTAAAAATATATTTTATTGAGAGAAAGGGAGAGAGATAGAAAGCTAGAAACATTGATGAGAGAGAAACATCTATCAGCTGCCTCCTACACACCCCCCACTGGGGATGTGCCTGCAACCAAGGTACCTGCCCTTGACTGGAATCGAACTGGGACCCTTCAGTCCACAGGCCGACGCTCCATCCACTGAGCCAAACTGGTTTTGGCATGTTTTATAGTTTAAAAGTACTTATTGTAAATAAACTGTGATACATCCAGACAATGGAATCTCATTCAGTGCTAAAATGAAATGAGCTGTGAAATATGAAAACAGCTGGAGAAACATTAAAACATTAGTCAGTGAAATAAAGCTATCTGAAAGGCTACCTACTATGTGATTTCCACTATATGACATTCTGGAAAAGACAAAACTGTAGAGGAAATTAAAAGATTAGTGGTTTCCTAGGGTTAGGGAATAGGGATAGATGAATAGGTGGAACACAGAATTTTTATGTCAGTGCACCTATTCTGTAAGATACCATAAGGGTGTATACACTTCAGTATGTTTACCTTTATCAAAACCCATAGAATGTATAACCCAAGAGTGAACCCTAAGCTAAACTATAAACTTTAACAACATACTATATAGTCTTTCTATTACCTTTCACAGCTTTTTTTGAATGAGCTTCCTGGGGAACAACAAAGTATGAAATATATGAGATAAGATTAGAATTAAGTGGACAAAGCATTCCCCATCTGAAAAGCACAGAAAAAAGACATTAATGTATGAGAGCTATGCCTAAGCAAAAAGGAATCACTGTAAACTGTGTAAACACCTATAAAATAATGTTTTTAAATAGGAAATATTAAAAAGTGAAAAAAAATAGCTTTAGCATGTGATAGTGTTTTGGAAACATTCTTTTCTCTTTGTAGATGAATTGCTGTTAGAACTACAGAACAGTGATTTTTGGAAGTGTTTCTAGTATTTCCATGGTAGATTTGACCAATATGTGATCATTCATATCTTCGTGAACAATTGATCTTCTTTATTTTTAAAATATATATCCTTTAAAAAACACTTTCTGGAAGAAGTTTAAAGGGAATGTGTTGATACTGAACTCTATTTTAACAGACTTTAGATGTGCTTTTAAAGTTCTTTTGTCAAAATTGGTCTAGATCTCACCAACTTGTTTTTAAGTTCAGAAATTCATGTCATTGACATCATCCCTTTATCATCAGGATCTGTCCCTAATTTGACTAAATTAAATATTTTTCAAAGCCACAATTCAATTATATTTTAATAGTCTATTAAAGAATCCTACCTTAAAAATTGGAATTAAATTCAGGTTAATTATAATAAAAAATACCCTTGGCATTTCTTTAGGCTTCTACCCTAGGATTTTCTAATTTTTAATCACCTTATAAAATAAATTCAATTTCTGTGCTTTATAATTAAGTAACATTGATTTTATAATGTCAGGTGGTAGACAGCACTTGACATTTGGAATCAGCACTACTTGGGTTTGAATCCTGACTCTACATTACCTTTCATTCCAAGTTTCACTGATTGCCCATGCTTACAGTTCAATAGCAGAACAATTAGTGTGTTTATGGTTATTGACCTTTTATAAAATCTGCCTTTCCAGCATTTTGCCAAGGGTGCTTATGATTTCGCTACAACAAAACATTTAGTTACTTCACAAAAGTCTTATGAAGTCCTTTGGTACTATCCTCCTTATTTCTACTATTATCTTCCCCTCTCTATACTATGCCACATTGTACTCCCTATCCCCAGCCTTCAATCAGGTATCTTTTTAATAGGGTTTGGAGCTAAATATCTTGCTTCTTCATATTAACCAGACTGTACATGGGCTGTTTCAAAAGTTTAGCAGATAATTTCCAGGCAGTGGTTTAATTCTTGGTGAGGCTTCGGCAGGCATTCATTCACACCATCTTCTATCTGATGTACAAAGAAGAGGTACATTCTAAAATTTGAGCTTGGGTTCTTACTGGTGATGTGAACTACAACATAAGCAGAGTACCAAAATATTTTTAAAAAGTTAATAAGCATGAGTATTGATGATTCATATTAATTTTCTCTCTAAATTAAAACCAAAATTAAGTTTTAAAAATTTGAAAATTTTACAGGGAAATACAACAAAAAATGCAATGTCATAATCATTTTGCCACCAGCAAGAATGAACCATCATTGACATTTTACTGTGTTGGCTTCCCATTTTCATTATTTTTTAATGGAAAAATCACTTAGCCATTTTTATGAAATTGACTCGTGCCCATACTATGACTCCAGATAATCCTGTAAAAATAAGATTAAAATATATTCCCACTACCCAGTAACAAACATCAACATTTATTAAACACTAGGGGTGGTTCCCTCAGCACAGCCTGCCCCCTCTCACAGACTGAGAGACCTCAAGGGATGTCCTACTGATGGCTGAGGCCCCCTTCTAAGCTGCAGTCTGGCCTCCCTATGTGGGAGGCAACCAGGCTGATCAGTGGAAGGCACCAGCCCCATCACTCTGCTGCTGCATAATCACTCTGATTGGCTGGTGGGCATAGTGGATGGACAGTCAATTTGCATGTTTCTTTTTTATTAGGATTATTATAGACATCTTTTTAAACATTAAAGTTATCGATGTAACATTGGTTAAGATTATGTGGGTTTCAAGTGTACAATTCTATGATATATCATTTATATATTGCATTGTGAGCCCAACATCCAAAGTCAAATTTTCTTCTACATAGCTATATAGAAGAAATATATCCTATATAATAAAAGGCTAATATGCAAATTGTCCCTTTTACCAGGAGTTCCAACAGGGGGTGGGGCTGGCAGGCCAACCACCTGTGGCTCCTCCCTCTGGCTGGCCTGGCTGGATCGGCCCTAATTGGGGTAGGCCAGCTGTACCCCATCCATGCATGAATTCGTGCACTGGGTCTCTAGTACTTTTATAAAAATGAGAACAATTTATTGTTACTGTTTCTGATAAAACTTATATATACTTTGAATTGAATTAAAAAGAAAATCAAACTGAAATGAAATATAAAGATATCATAAAACTTTATATATATATATATATATATATATATATATATATATATATATATAGACATGTACAATGCATATGTTTAAGTATGTCTAGCTATTTATCATTAATTCTTCCTAAATATATTTTTTCCTGAAATATTCTGCTAGGGTAAAGAAAATAGATAATAAAAGATTATGAAGACATTGAAGATATTGTGTTTTTACATTAAAAAAAAAAATTAGGTAGTGGAAATTGACTCCCTGCAGTAAAAGAGCTTGGTATTAACTAATCACATAAATAGCTTCCTTAATTTTTTCTTCATTATCCTAGCACTTAATACTCATTTGTTTCAGTAGCCATATTTTGCATAATATTTTAAAAATTAATTAATAAATTTTAAATTTCTACCAAAAACACTGTTATTCCTGAGTTCAAAAAATTTTTATTTTGGGTTTTCTTTTGAGTATCTCACTTATCAAATAAAGCTAGTGGATTGTATATTCCTCAAATTATTTTATATTTGAGAATGATTGTTGATTTATTGCCTTTATACTTGAATGGCATTAAAACAAAGCACAATATTCTTTTTCTTTATTTCTCTTTTATTTTTTAAAACAAGTATTCTTGGATCACACTTTTTTTTCTGTCAGAATTTTGTAAATATTGCTCAGTTATCTTCTGGCATAGAATACTGCTATAGAAACGCTTGAGATCAACCTAAATTATTTCCCTTATAAATAATTTGCTTTAAAGCCTGGATGCTTGCAGAATTATTTCCTTATTTCTTATTAAAATATAATATATTTCATTTACTAGCCAATGGAAAATTCAATTATTCTTTAGTTCAGAAATATTTTCTTTTACTGTATCATTTAATAAAAATTTTATTTCATTTATTGTACTATGTGGATAACAATTATCCTTAATTGGATGATTTTTGCTTTCCTAATTAATTAATTTCTTTTAAAATGCTGTTATCTACCATTTGCAACAGCATGAATGAACCTGGAGAGTATTATGCTAAGTGAAATAAGCCAGTTGGAGAAAGATAAGTATCACATGATCTCACTCATTTATGGAATATAATGAACAACATAAACTGATGAACAAAAACAGATCCAGAGACATAGAAGCATCAAACAGACTCTCAAATGTCAGAGGAAGGAAGGGGTGGGGGATAGGGGCTTGTAAGAGATCAACCAACTTGTATGCATGCATATAAGCATAAGCAATGGACACAGACAATAGAGGGGTGAGGGCCTTGTGCTGGGAGGTGGGAGTGGGCTGGGAGAGGTCAATGGGGGAAAAAGATACATATGTAATATTTTCAACTGTCATCATTCTTTTTAACATATATATTTTTATTAATTTCAGAGAGGACAGGAGAGAGAGAGAGAAATATCAATAATGAGAGTGAATAATTGATCAACTTTCAAGGCTGGCCTGAGGAACACACTCCCCATGTACGAATTTCATGCACCAGGCCTCTAGTCTATGTATTTAAAAAACCAGTGACCATAATGCCATAATGACCAGAACAACTGGTTGCTATGATGCCCACTGTAGTCAGTGAACTGACCCAATCTGAAAGTGCAGCTATTCCTGCCAACTTCACTGTGGCCCTTCCCCCCAGCTGGCCCTGCCCTCTATTGGCCCACCCCACCCAGATCAGCTTGCAGCCCCACCCTCTACCTGGCCTGGCCCCCAATGGGTTTCCACCTTCCCTGGCCCCTCCATCAAGCCACTGGTCTGTGGTCAGCTCCCCTACCCCATTCAGGAGTGGGGCTGGCTGGCCCACCACTGACAGCACCTTCCCATGGCTGGCCCCACCATGATTAGCCCCCACCACCCAGAATGGACTGTGGCTCTTTCCCCCAGCCAGCCCCTCCATACCAATTGGGAATGGATCCAGACAGCCAACCTTCCACAGTCCCTCCCCTGGCTGATGATCCCTGATTGGATTCCCCACCCCATTCAAGGGTGGGGCCAGGCAGCCCACCACCCAAAGCTCCTCCTCATGGCTGGCCCCTCCCCCAATTGGCCCCTTACCCCAATCAGGGTGAGGTCCACTGGCCAATTGCACTCAGCCCCTCCCCCCAGCCAGTCCGGCTCTGATCTGTCCCCATTCAGGGCAAGCCCACTGGCCAGCCTCCCACTGTCTCCTCCTCCCAACAGGCCCAGCCACGATCCACAGGGATTGGGGCTGGGCCAGCCAGATACCACCTGTGCATGAATTTGTGCATTAGGCCTCTAGTTAAATAAGAAATTTCCTTTTGTTCTTGAATCATTTTCTTTAAATCTACACCTTTGTCTTTTTATATGGTCTCTGTTCCATCCCTGCCACTTTCCCTCACTCCCTTCCTTGTGATTTTTTTCTGTTGTTTCTTAGGATTTTGTTCATGCTTCATTGGCTTTGTCTAGATATTCTATATGCTTTTATATAGAATGGGTGATTTTTTTAATTCTCTTCCAATATTATTTGTGTTCTCCAAACACACTATTGGGGAGAGTGAGGGAAAACAGAATTGGAAAGAGAGCACAAGGATTTTAAGAATGTTTAGACTCTGCTTTCTCTGCTGAAATATTCAGAAATTTCAGTTTATTCTTCATCTGGAAGGAGCATTAGAACTCTTATTTCTGCCGAGACCGGTTTGGCTCAGTGGATAGAGTCTTGGCCTGCAGACTGAAAGGCCCCAGGTTCGATTCCAGTCGAGGGCATGTACCTTGCTTGCGGGCACAGCTCCAGTGGGGGGTGTGCAGGAGGCGACTGATCGATGTCTCTCTCTCATTGATGTTTCTGACTTTCTGTCCCTCTACCTTCCTCTCTGTAAAAAATCAATAAAATATATTTTTTTAAAAAAGAACTCTTATTTCTGTAAGAAAGTCAAAAGTACTTTTGACCTTTTTCACTTTCTATTACATCTCAGGAAGAGGAACAAAAGTAAGTTATGCATTTAATGTGTTTCTATCTAGATTCAGGACATTAATAAAATGCTTATTACTTTATATTTCAACAATAGGCATTATGATACTAGTATACTAGTAGGTGTGTTTGGAGTCAGTTGTGAATGCTACTGCAACATTTTCTGTTTTTTTTTTTTGTTGTTGTTGTTGTTGTTGTTTTATCTTTACCTGTGGATATGTTTAGAGAGAGAAAGGAGAAAGGGAGATAAAGGGATAGATAGTAGATAGATAGATAAATAGATAGAGAAATGTTGATATGAGAGAGAAATGTCCATTGTCTTCTGTGCATTCCCTGACTCACAACTCAGGTATATGCCCTGACCCTGAATCGAATCAGCAACCTTTTGCTTGCATAACACTCAATCAATTGAACCACTCTGGCAGGGCTGTTTCTTTTCTTGAGAATGGGGCTTTGAAGATATTGTATTAGGTTTTGCCTTTGTGACAGATTGGAAAAACAGCCCCAAATTCTTTTCATCTGTATAGGAGCATCTTTTTCCATTATGGCTTTGTAGCTTTTCCTGTCAAGAAGGTGGCATTTATTTTCCACCCCTTGAATCTAGGCTTAGCTTTGTGCTTGTTTTGGCCAATGGGATATTACCAAGAATGGTGCAAGTAGAGGGATATAAAGCACTTGAGCGGTGAAGTCTGATCTTTCTTGCTGTTCTTGGAATTCTATGGCCACTGTATGTAAAAGTCTAGGCTAGCCTGCCAGAGAATAAAGAACATGTGGCTCAGTTAACCTGATATTCTGGTTGATAACCTGTCACTTGTCAGACATGTGAGTGGAATATCCTCAATCCCACAACCATCAATAGACCAACTAACCATCTAAACACAAATTCTTGGAAGAACCCATAAGAGATAGGCCAAACTATCTCAGATCAGAACACAGATGACCCACAGAATCTTGATGTTGCTGTTTTAAGATACTTAGTTTTGTGCTATTTTTTAAATAGCAACAGATCCAGCATCTTTTTACTGTTGTTATTGTTGTTATTAGGAATAGGAAGAGAGAAATTCTAAAATGCAGAAATTGTTCATCCAACTTGCAACACTTATTTGTTTAAGATTGTTATTAGGACACTCCTGAATATTAATTACAATATAAACTCAACATAATTACTTGTTAGTTATCTAATACTTTATAATCCACTTTCCTATAAGGTAAATTCAGGAACTTCACACATTTGAAACATTGTGCTAATCACATCTATATTCTCTTGAGTGAAAGTCCAGGAAATCTAAAGGGTACTCTGACTTTTTTTTTTCCTGCGACCACTCTACTTTAGTAACCTGTCCTTCCAATTTCATTTGGACAAAAAATGTGTTTATTGAATGCAAGTTCTCTATTTTTTTCTATGCCTATCTTTATCCTTCTCTATTTTAAATTTTATTCAAACAGGTATTAATCATCCACCAAAGGAATTTACAATGAATTCATTTTGGTCTGTCAATATGGAAAGTCTCAACACAAATCCTACAAAGAGGCCACAGAAAATAATGGCAAACAAATGCTGAGAAGCAAATAATTGTTGAACACAACAGGATGTCACGTTTGTTTGCAGCCTCAAGGGCTCAAGAGTCTTTAAATGGGCTTTGTTGGAAAATATCTGAAGGCTTTCATGTCACAGAGCCTGGAAGGTTAATAATTTTGGCTTTTTTCCAGTCTGACCTATTCATTTGACAGACAGACTAACTACAGATACACTTTTAATAATGCTGGCTCTTAGAAGAGGTTAAAAGTCTAGGCAAGCATCTCCAACATTGATCTAGATGTCTCTAAACTCTGAAATTTTGATAGATGTGGATAAATTACAGGCTCATTTGCATGTTTCAGTCTCACCAACTCAATAAAAATTTATGCTCTCTCTGATTTGGGATTTACACCAAATGTAAACAATAGCAATTTGGTTTAGTAAAAGGAGACCCGAACTTGGAGTCTGAATATTATATTTTGGACTTGGATCCACCACCCATTAGTTGGGTGACCTTTGCAAGTCTCTTAACTAAATTGAACCTAAATTTTCTAATCTGTAATATGAGAATGACAGCACACTATTTTTCCTCTTAAAGAATTATGAGTCAAATGAATCAGTATTTATGTAAGTATTTTGCAAATAAGAATGCAGTTTATAATGAAGCTGTTATTGTGCATCCAGAAACTCTGGAGAAACAATCCTTTGGTTGACAAGACATCCCTCCTTATTAATTTTCTTCTTTGGATAATCTTTAGGCATTATTTTTGTGATGGCTCCTAATCCATTTCTAGCCAAGACCTATTTTCTGTATTCCAGAACTATTGACCTAACTGACCTCAGGTCATCTTTTCTTGGTTTTGCTGAGGTACCTCAAACCAGGAAAGTGAGAAATGGAGCTCCTCTCTCTCTCTCTCTCTCTCTCTCTCTCTCTCTCTCTCTCTCTCTCTCTCTCTCCCCCTCTCCAGTTCCTCCTGTGTTCTGTATATTGGTCATGGACATCACCATATATCCAGCTTCCAGAGGTGAAATGTTAGCATCATCCATGACACCTTTGTTTTCTCATCGTCTTTATCCAAATAAGCACTCAGCTTTGAATTGTACCTGCTTGGTAACATCAGATCCATTCATATTCTACATCTCTACTGCCATCATCCTGATTAATCCCTTCAATTTCTCACCTAGATAATGACCACAGCTTCTTTTGTCATCTTCTTGCCTCTGTCTTTCCTTCCTTCCCTTATTTCTCAGAGTGAAATCAATAATCTTTCAAAAATGCAATCTAATCAGGTAACTTTCTTTAAGTGCTCCTTTATTCTCTCACATGTAGTTTAACTAGTGGCCCGGTGCATAAAATTTGTGCACATTAAAGGGGGATTAATTAGCCGAAACCGGTTTGGCTCAGTGGATAGAGCATTGGTCCATACCAAAAAGGTCCCAGGTTCGATTCCTGTCAAGGGCATGTACATTGGTTGTGGGCATATCCTCAGTCAAGGGTGTGCAGGAGAAAGCTGATTGATGTTTCTAACTCTCTATCCCTCTCCTCCTTTCCTCTCTGTAAAAAAATCAATAAAATATATATTTTTTTAAAAGGGGATTAATTAGAAGAAATATTTTAATATTGTTAATATTGACACTTTATAACAGAAGTGTCAGAGAAGAAAGAAAATTAGTAAAATGTATATGAAAATCTTCCTCCTATCAGAGTCTGGGGAGTGCTGCAGGACCCAGAGTCAAGTCCCCGCCCATACCTCAAAATTGCATGACACCCAGACCCAGCCACCCCACCCCCATTGGGTGAGATCCAGACCCAGCTGGCCCCATCCCCTCAAACCCCACTAGGCAGAGGTGCAGCCTCAGGTTTCCTGGTCTGGTGCCAGACAGGGGGTTGGGAGCAGAGCCTCAGGTCCCTCATCAAGCCCTGCCCGGTGCGGGGCACAGCCTCAGGTTCCCTGTCAGGCTTCACTGGGTGGGGAGTGCAGCCTCAGGTCTGTCAGTGCCAGGGCTGGGGCACAGCCTCAGTTCCTCCAGCTCATTGCTGGGATAGAGGGGCTCAACCTAACATCCCTTGTCAAGCCTTTCTGGGTAGGAGGGTGCACCCTGAGGTCCCCCATCAAGCCCCACTGAGTGGGGGCACAGCCTGAGGTCCCATCTCAAGCCTTGCCAATGGGGGACATGGCTCAGGTCCCCTGGCCTGGTTCCAGTGCAGGGGACACAGCCTGAGGTCTCCCAACCCAGCGTTGGAGTGGGGGATGTAGCCTGAGGTCCCCCAACAAGCCCTGTTGGTTGGAAGTTGTGGTGTGTGGTCCCCCATCTAGCTCTGCTGGGCAGGGGGTGTGGCCTGAGGTCCCTCAGCCTGGTGCCAGAGTGGGGGCACCGCCTCAGATCCCTGCTGATTGCTCATTAAAGCACGTTATGGAAATTCATACTCCACTGTGGGCACAGCCATCTTGTGTTATGGAATCCCTGGCTCTGCTGTTGGCGCAGCCATCTTGTTATGGCATGATGGCCAATTTGCATATTGCCTCTTTATTAGTTAAGATATGAGAAGCCATCACAACTTGACTTTGGCCCATCTCTCCAGCCTTTTCTTTCACTTCCTCTCTTTGCATAATGTTTTCTACACCTTTATAGTTCTCAAATATCCTTGAACCTTTCTGGCAGTGTTTTTGTTTGTCTGGAAAACCATTTCCTACCTTTCTTACCCAAATAATTTATCTCTAAAGATTCAGATTAAAGTGCCACCTTCTCTAAGACATTCTCACATTGCCCCACCCCCAAATTCAGTTTGGATTGGCTGCTTCATAAGTTCACTTTGCACTTCATCTCTCTATCACTGAAATAAATCTCATTGCATTGCAATTATTAATTAACTTGACCAGACTTAAAGGCAGAAGCCATGACTTATTTATCAGGTTATTAGCTATCATTTCCTGTCCACTGCTGGTATGTCCAATGGTTCTTCTAATTTGTTACACAGTAGCACAGTATCACATTATTGTTGGATGTGGAATCAGGCACAAGTGAATTTGCATGCAATCTCTTCTATCCTCTGTTACCGTCATCTGTAGAACAGGAATGAAAATAATACATCTCTTACAGAATAAATTTCTATGTTTTGAAGTGTTTATTATTTCCAATTTAAGATTTTATTAGCATATAAACCTGAATATGAAACTTACTTCTATTAGTTAAGTGAATGATTTCTAAGACATGGATGTTGAGACATTCCTATCAATGCTTCAACATATTAATTGATTACTTCCCAATTCCTGCATGTTTCAAAATAGATAAATTGTACTATGGATAAGTTAAGTTTTATTAGATTAAAGAATTCCTGTTCAGATCCATGACCATTAAATATCTTATTTCAGGTTCTGGATCCAAAAGCAAAACAAAGTTACACTAAGCAAAACAAAAAAAAATGAAAATAAGAAACCTAAACCATACCCCTGCCAAACTTAATTTAAAAGAACAAAGGAGTTTAGAGAGTGATTTAGAAATCTAAAAACTTGTATCTCCTTTGCCAAAACATACCTACAGTCAGGATATGCTCTTTACCTTAGGCTCACAACACAGCAGCCCTTCTAAGAAGCTGTTTGGAGCTACACAGTGATTCACAGTTTATGGCTGCCTCCGCTGGGCTATGGTGTTTGCAGGAGAGATCACACTGTGCACCAAGGCTGGCTATTACCAGTATCAAGCCCAGGGACAGGTCATCAAAAGACTTAAGGGATTCTAAGTTTGGTCTCTGCCTGCAAGCTGCCTACAGGGCTTAGTCACTGAAAAAGCCTCTGGCAGTACTCAAGTTGCATGAGGTAGGTTCTCAGTGAGTTGCCAGGTAAGGGTAAGTGGTGCTCATCAGATTAATACAGGATTCAACAAGGTGTCAGTGTTGAGTCTGAGGTCACTCAGCAAAAGTCCCTGGGTATACCAAGTCTAGCTGCCACTTGCTGGGTGCTTGCATGTCTTTGTGTTGGTATAGGGTCTTAAGAAGTCATGGGGGTGAGGCCAGCAGAGTTTATCAGGGCCCAACAGACCAAGATTTGGCTGTGTGAAAGGAGGGCTCTGAACTGATCAGGCATGTGAGGAAAAAATGGCCCTTATGTAAAGCTACAGAATTCAATCAGTCCCAGATTCTGCCTGGAGCTCAGCAGAGTGGGGCCTCCAGAAGTTGAGAGGATGGGGTTAGTATATCTCCCATAATGGGGAGGTAATGATCAGGCTTTGGGGAAAGTGGTTAATGTGGCCCCTGCACCAGAAACACACAACTTTAGTAGTCCCAAATTTTGCTCAGTCCTCCACAGGTTTGAGCCACCAGTAGTTGGGTGGGTAATGTGGCCAGGATCTGTGAGAGTGGTGCTAGAGGATATCATATAAGAGGAAGTGCCAGTTAGGGTTATGGCAAACTAAGGGGGACGGCCTTCACCTCAGAGACACAAAACTTTGTAACTGACACCTCCTATGTCTGCTCAGATTTCTATACCCCGGCTAAGGCAGCTGACTCCTCAGCAGTGCACACGTTTCCCAAGGTAGGGTGAGAAAGGGTCCAGAGTTTGTGGCTATTGCTTTCCCCTAGAATGATGCTGTATGGAGGCGAGTGCTCCACTCAAGGAAGGCTGTCTTCTCAGTTCTCTCCCCAGAGCCACAAAACCAAGGCTTTACTCACAGCCTCTAGTCTCTTCCACTTCCCTTTACTGGATCCCACAGTGAGTGGCTGCATAAGAAATTTTTTACATTGGCTCTTTAAGAGGCTCCCTGTGTCTTTAGCAGAGTCCTGACTCTCCCTGACAGACAGAATCCCCACTGATTTTCACAACTGGATGTTATAGGGGTTCTTTTTCTCAACTCTGGTTCTCTGAGCTAGGGACCCCAGCTTATGGCTGAGACCCTTGAGAAGCATGAGAATTCCCCCACAATTGAGAGAGAGCTCCACTCCAGAACCTCAGTTGTTCCCCAGGGGAGTAAGGAAAGTCCTTTACTTGTCTCTCCCCTTCCTACCAGTGTTGATGTGCCTTCTATAAATCCTTGGTTATAAGACTGCTTTTCAGCTATTCTTCAATTGGTTATTTAGGATGATTGTTTTATAATTTAATTGTAATTACAGATTGTTACTGAGTGGAGGTGAATGTAGCTTCCACCTACTCTGATATTATCCTGGATTTCGCTGGACTAGTCACATTTTTAAAAAAATATATTTTATTGATTTTTTTTTTACAGAGAGGAAGGGAGAGAGAGAGTTAGAAACATCGATGATGAGATAGAGACATCAATCAGCCGCCTCTTGCACGACCCCTACTGGGGATGTGCCCACAACCAGGATACATGCCCTTGACCAGAATCGAACCTGGGACCTTTTAGTCTGCAGGTCAACACTCTATCCACTGAGCCAAACTGGTTTTGGCATGGACTAGTCACATTTTAAGTGCTTAATAGTCCTATGTGCTTAGTGGCTCTAAGGAATATCTATCCATCAATCTATCCTCTCTCCCCCATTTATCAAAAACATTTCTTGAATACATTTGTGTCCAGCATTCTTGTAATTGTGTTTACAATATAAAATCTTATATTATTCAAATGAAATACATAGTTATTCTTATAAAAGAGGTTCATTGTTCATGAATAAACTGGAAAGCACTTCAGCTATTTCATAAATTTGACACGATGACAATGATATCATAAGCACGAAGTATAAAGGGCACACAATCAAGAAGCACATAGGACAGGAATAGTTGCTGGAGGAGTTGATATTTAAAATTAACTTGGAGAAGTTAGCAGGAAGTAAAGAAATTACTGTCAAAGTAAAAAAGAAGTGCTCTAAGGTGAGGGAACAGTGTCAACAAAGGCACAAGGATCTGAGTGAGCTTGACAGGGCATGATGCCTTGACAATTTATTCAGAAGCTGAAGAGGAGGCAGGGCCTCTGCATCATAAATACATATAAATAGGATAATAGAACACAGCATGGTGGTCATACTTCCTGAGTTTGAATCCAAGGCTTTACACTAGTTCTGTGACCTTGGGTAAATTACTTTGCCCCTCTATACATAAATTTTTTCTTATCAAATTGTAGGAAATATTAGTATTTTCATTACAGGGTTGTTGTGAGAATGTCATAAGCTGCTACATGAAAAATTCTTACAGTGATTTCCACAGGCGGCTTGATAAGTGGTATTTATTACAATAAAAGAAATGTAAATAGTACAGTAATACAATGAGATTTGCATTTCATAATTATCACAATGTCACCTGAAGGTGAAGAGTGAATCCAATAAGGAGATTACTAAAATATTTTAGTATGATGTACTGAAGGTCCATACCTGGGCACTGATAGTAGAAATTTGAACACTGACAGATTTAAAACATGTATAGGAGGTGAGAGGGCTCGATAATTGAGCAGATGAGAGAGGTGATACAAAAGAGTAGATTATGACTCCAAAGTTCTGTCTTGGGTGCCTGGGTGAATGATGACACATTTTAACAACATAGGGAATATAGAAAGAGCGGGCCAGAGTGATGGGCATGAGCATGAGCATGAGGGATGAAGGATGGGTAGGAGAAAATGAACTGAAAATGATTGTCATAATTAGATAACTTGTATTTGAGGTGATAAAGGGATATTTTAGAGTGAATGTTAAATAGGAGAGTGGTATATAGTTTTAATGTTCAGGGTAAATATTTAGGCACTGACTTTTTATTTACCAAGGAAATGTTTGAGGGTCTAGTTGGTATTGATAATATCATAAATTTTGAGGAAATAATAGATATCTTCTCAAAACAACTAGGTAAGACTTTTCCTGCCCTTAGATGTGAAAAATTTATATATAATTTAAAACAGTTTTATATGTATACCATAAGCAAATCAGATTGTTAGAAATGATTTAAAAATTATACAGATCCATACAAAGCCACACTTACCTTAAATTTAATTTTTAAAGAACACAAATTTCAATAATACAAAATAAATGTATTCTATTTTCACATGAAAATAAAGAGTACACGTCATAATCTAGTAACTTTTCATACATGCAATAATAATAGTAGCATGTGCAGGTGCAAGAAATTAGAAGTGGAAGTTATGACTAAGAAGTATATACTTCTTGGTTAATATTTTTATAACTATAATACATTTTAATCATGTAGTAGAGATCCCTCATCTCTCCTTCAGGCTATTCATTGTTAAGTATGGAATTTAGATTCAGACTCAATCATTCAGTAAATTCAGGAAATATCTATGTAAACTAATGCCAGAGAAGTGGATCCCTGGACACTGGGGCTCTGTTAGAGCCATTTATATGGGAAAATCCCCAGACTTAACTGAAAAGGGTTCATTTAGCAGATGTGCACCTGGCAAGCACTAAGACAGGGAAGAAGAGAAAGTAGCACATTGTGACAAAGGACAGATGTAGGGTGAGTTTGAGAACTAGAGAAATCAATGGATAAAGAAGTTGAATGGGAGATGTTAGAGTAAGACAGATGAATAGAAGGGTGAAGCAAGAGGTTTATGATAGATTTTGTTATTGCTCTCCAGATTTATTGCCTCCTTCTGTGTGAAGATTATACTTCTCTGCTTGGCCTTGTGACTTAGTTTGACCAAAGAAAAGTGGGCAGAACTGATGTATGTTCCTTTCAAGTGGAATTTTAACAACCATAGCAGAGTTTCTATCTTTGTTGTCCTTCTGCCAAAACTTTAACGTATTCCAGAGAGGAGCTTTTAGTGATGTACATACAATGTGAATTGAGAAGTTAATATTTGTTGTTGAAAGTCACAAAGATTTTTGGGTTCATTTGTTACTGCAGCATATCCTAGCTAAAGCTGATTAATACAAAGTATATAAGGAACAAACAATGACATAATGGGAAGGTCAAGAATTGGTTTGAGATCAAGCTCAAGAACAAGAGTTCTGGTCTCTGGGTTTCTCCTAATGCTTCCTTGCCTATCTACAATTTCAGATTATAGCCATGTGGTATCACAGTTATAAAAATATGGGCTATGCATCAAACAGTTCTTTCCCTACACACCAAAGACGTTGTCTTTGGCAGATTATTTAATGACTGTAGCTCAGATTTCTCTGTAATGGGGAAAACAAAAGCCGCCTCATAGAGTTTGTTGTGAGGATTAAGCAAGGGAATGTGTGTTTCACAGATATCTGGTACATAATGAAAATTTAATAAATAATAATTTTATTGTTATTTTGGTTTTACATAATAAAATAGAATTGAGAATTACATAAAGTTATTGCATGTGACAACCTATGCAATGAAGAAATATGTTTTATGAACCTACTATAACAGATTCTTGCTCAAGGATGGTAGTTTCATGGATATTTCATTGATGCTTCTCAAACATAGAAATAGACACACAGATTTCTTTATTGAATGCATGGTTTATTGCCTGTTATGACACTAAATAGACTTTTATATACTAAAGAAGGGCATTGTTCATATAATTGCTGTAGGACAAAGATAACTGGTAGAGAATGGGAATTAGCTTTTTCAGAGTGGTGGACTACTTGGCAATGGCAGCAGATTTATCATAAAAGATAAAGGATTTTAGAATAGGAAAATGTGAATTTCAGTAAACATATGGCAAGTAAAATAATGCTTAACCTCCCAAAGATGTACACATCCTGACCTCCAGAACCTATGAGTATACTAGGTTACTTGGCAATGGAAATTAAGGATGCAGATGAGATTAATTTTGATAATCAATTGACTTGGAATTGAAGAGATTATTCTGGATTATTCAGGTGGGCTCAATCTTACCTAGATAAACTAGAAGGGTCAAAGAAATGGATTCTTCCTGAGAGCCTCCTGAAGGAGCATGGCCCTGCTGACACCTTAATTGTAGTCCACTTAGACCTTTTCAATGGTGTTGAAACAATTAGATATTCATATACAAAATTTAAATTCTTTACTTAAAATGAATCATAAATTGAAATGCACAACCTATAAGTATAAATCTTCCAGGAGAACACATGGGAGAAAGTGTTTATGACATTGAGTTAGGCAAAGATTTGTTAGATACAACACTAACATATAATTTATAAAAAAACAGACTCCATCAAAATTTAAAACTCCTATTTTTTTAAGTTAAATTTACAGAGGTGATATTGGTTAATATATAGGTTTCAAATGCATAGTTCTATGACACATCATTTTTTGCACTGTGTGCCCACCACCCAAAGCCAAATCTTCCGTCACCATATATTTGACCCTTTTACTCTTTACTATCCCCCCTCTTTGACTTCCCTCTGGTATCCACTATACTGTTATCTGTGTCTATGAGTTTTTGTTCATTTTTTTCTGGTAAAATTTATCTCTCAAAGAATTTGTTAAGAAAAAGAAAATTCACATTCTGTTAGAAAATGTTTGCGAATTTTATATCTAAAGAAGGCCGTGTACACAGAATATATAAAGAATATTTAGCTCAATGAAATCTGTGTAAATATATTTGAACAGATGTGCTACCAAAGAAAATAGATGATAAGTAAGCACATGAAATGATGCTCATTAGAAAATTTTAATTAAAACACAGTGTGGTATTACCACTCACCTATTAGAATATCTGAAATTAGATGGCTGATCATACAAGTGTTGGTAAGGATGGGAAAGAACTGGAATTCTCATATACTGTTGGTAAGAATTTCAATGGTAAAACCTCTGCAAAGTGATTTGGCAGTGTCCTAAAAAATTAAACCTACAATGTGATCTACTTATTATATCCCTGGGTATTTATCTAAGAGAACAGAAAGCATAAGTTAATACAAAATTAAACATGAATGCTGATAGAAACTTTATGTGCAATAGCCATCATCAACATTTGGAAAAAAAACAAATGTCCAGTGACAAAGAATTGAATCAACATATTATGTATATCCATATAGTGAAATACTGCCAGCAACTATTGGTATACACAGAACATGAGTGAATCCTATCTAATAAAAGGATAATATGCAAATGGACCATCACTCCAACATACAAGATGGCCACCCCCCTGGGTTCAAAGATGGCTGCCCCTATATGGACACAAGATGGCCACCATAAGATGGCCAGCAGGGGAGGGCAATTGTGGGATATCGGGCCAGCAAGGGAGAGCAGTTGGGAAGAACCAGACCTGCAAGGGAGGGCAGTTGGGAGGAACCAGGCCTTCAGGGGAGGGCATTAGGGGTGACTGGGCCAGCATGGGAGGACAATTAGGGGAAACCAGGCTGGCAGAAGAGGGCAGTTAGAGGCAATTGGGCTGGCAGGGGAGTGGTTAGGGGCAATCAGGCAGGCAGGCAGGCAAGTGAGCAGTTGGGAGCCAGTAGTCCTGGATTGTGAGAGGTATGTCCAACTTTCCATTTAGGGAATCAGGCCTAAATAGGCAGTTGGACATTCCTGGAGGGGTCCCAGATTGGAGAGTGTGCAGGCTGGGTTGAGGGACACCTCCCCTCTACCTCCCGACCCCCCTGTGCACAAATTTCGTGTATTAGGCCTCTAATCTTTAAGTAATTATGCTGAATGAAATAAGGCAGACAAAAAGAGTACATGCTGTGTGATCCTATCTACAGGAAAATTTAGAAAATGCAAAGTAATCACTAGTCTACAATGATAGAAAACAGATCAGATTTGGGAGGAAGGCTTAGAGTGGAAAGGGAAAGAAAAGGATTTCAAAGAGGCAAAAATAAACTTTGGGGGATGTTGTATATATTCACTATATTGACTGTGGTAATGGCTGCCCAGATGAATGTATATGTCATAACTTATCAACTGTATACTTTATGCTTACTTTATTGAATGTCAAGTATATCTCAGTAATAAAAAAAGGAAATTGACCTTTATCCTTCCTTGCATTGTAGTAGAAGATAAGACCATCTCAGGGGTACAACAGAATCTCATTTGGGCTGGCCTTTAGGTTTCACAATATAAATTCTCATTTTATTGGACTGTGAGACTAACAGAAAAAAAAAGAACCTATAGAGACACATACACTAATATTCACACACACACACTTTTCTTGGGTTCAGTTTTTCCTTTCTCTGGACCTCCGTATCTATGTGCCTGCATGGTGTGAGGCCAGAAAGGCTCTCGTTTAACATTTAATAAACAGCTCTTTGGGCTGGGCATTGAAGTGTGTGATGGGCATTGCAAGTAGTCAGAGGGTCTGCAATTAGTCCAGGTGAATGCAAACTTCGCCCCTGTCCCTCCTGTTTTTCCTTCCTTTGGTTATTATTTTTTAACAAAGATCCTTGTAATGTCATAAGTATTCTTACCTTATTTTCTACAGCTCAGTGAGGTAGGCTAAGAATAAACTTATAAGAAATTGGTCAATTTTATCTATGATGCAAGTTTGTTTCTGTGTTTTCCTTATGTTCCAGAAGAAGATCTAGTTTCTCTTAGAGAGGGAGGATATAGTTAGTCCCAGGGGAGTCAGATCACAGAGAAGAAGCACTGTTAACATTTACCCTATTTTATTCTGTAGCCTCTCTGATCCATGGGCTCTCATCAGTAAAATGAGAAAGCTACATGAAATACTCCTTTCCCAAAACCATGAAGTTCTTTGTTTCAGAAGCATTTTCCTGATGGTAATCTCCTAGCTATAGAGTTAGGGTTTTACAGGGGACAATTTTTTTTCTCTTTATTTTTCTTTTGCTTTCAGTTTAGTGATATAATAGTCTTTGCTCATCTGAAATCTGATAATGGTCTCCATTATTTTATTTTAGTACTTTTGCACTAATAAAAAAAGACTTATTTGTTTACTTAGATTATTTATCCCTAAGGATATGTGAAGATATACATAAGATATAACTTAATTCTCTTATTTTGAAGTATCTAGAGTTAGTTTATTTATTAAGATATCTTTGAGACACAGCTTTTCCACCTCTAGCACTGGATCCATGTGGAGGACAATTATTATTAAGATTGCTATTGCTATCTATACTTTCATTGCTCATGTTTTATCTGTTTTGTTTATTGTTATATTCTTGTTCTTGTGTAGGAAAAAAGGGGGTTCTATGGTAAGTAACCTCACAGGGTTATCTGATCATAAATTTCTAACAAGGGCAGATCATGCTCGGTAATCACACCCCAGGCATATAACTTCTTCTTCATTATTTATTTATTTATTTATATATTTTATTGATTTTTCACAGAGAGGAAGGGAAAGCCAGAAACACCAATGAGAGAGAAACATCGATAAGCTGCCTCCTGCACACCTTCTACTGGGGATGTGCCCACAACCAACGTACATGCCCTTGATCGGAATCAAACCTGGGACCCTTCAGTCTGCAGCCCATGCTCTATCCACTGAGCAATATAACTTCTTTTGTAAGAGGTTTATCTTTGCCTTCAGCAATACTGTTCATTGTTTCTGAAAATCCAGATGAATGCACCTTTGAAATAAGCCATAACTACCCTCAAGAGAGCACATAAACTAGTTAACTATCCTGTAATTCAATCTCCGCTTTGCTTTTCCTGCTTCCATGTAATCTTACTTCTGTTCCCTCCTTAAGTTCAAATGCATATAAGAAATTGCAAAGCTGTTATTCTCTGGAGTATTTGAGAGCTTGTTCCCCATTATATGTCCTCAGTTTGGCTCAAATAAATTCAAAAAAATTCCCTATAGGTTGGATGTTTCTTAAGTTGGCAGTATTGAATAAATGACCAAATGAATAACTTTCATGAACAGGAAATTAGACAAGAGCTTACAATCTGGGATAAGTAGAGGGAAATCTCAACCATGGACTTAAGATGAGTAAGAGGGTTGGAGAGGATCCAGATCTTTACAAAGAAGGGCAAAGTTGCAGACTTAAGAAAAGTGAACCAGGACAAATTGGAAATGGGGGTTACAACCAGAGGGGAAGTCCCTGGCTGGGTTACAGGAAGAAAGGGGCCTGAGTTACATGCACATTTGCATATGAACGGAAGGAAAATGGGAGTGAGGGGAACTAATCTTTGGGAAATGCTTCCAAGCTCTTGCTCCTGGTTAAATTGAACAAGGTTTTGCTACTATCAGTTTGACCCATGAAAGTGGCTGATCAGAATTAAACTAACAGACTTGAAGGAGTTCTGTTCTGAAAATCGGGATCCCGAAGTCTTTGGGTCTATTAATGGTGCATTCAGTGCCAAAGGAACCTTGTAGAAATCCTTACTATCAAACTTGTGAAAGTAGCCTATTGCTACGAACATTCTAGCTTCCTTTGCTTTGGGAGATAGACTGACATCTTTGTCAGAGGCATCTGATTAGATTCTAGCCCTTAAGCAAAAACATATAAAAAGGCTTTCCTACACTGTATTAATTACAAAAATAAGCAGATCCCCAATGGAGAGAGGCTCCTCCTTTTGTAAGCCCATGGGTGGGGTATATTTCTGTGTGTGTTTTCTTCCAAATTATGCAGTTTAGATTTATCTTCTAAATAATCAATGCCTTGTGTCAGGGGAGAGCTGGCAGAGGAAGCAGAAGCCCAGCAGTCCTGGTCTGCGCAGTGTCTCCAGAACATTTCAGCAGGGAGAGAATGCGACTTCAGCATATCCAAATGTATCTTTTCTCCAAAACGGAGGCTTTTTTTCATGAATATATTGGAAACAGAAGTATTCCTTCCCCCCTTCCTGTAGCTAAATAATTAAGCCTGTTTTAAGCCATACAGTCAAAATAGGTTTCCTAGTTACAAACACTAAGCAATAGGGGCAAACTTTTCTTATTATAATCCTTGATTGCCATCAGCCAACATTTGTTCTTTGCAGATTGTTTCTTAGGAAAAAAAAATTAGTTTTGGTGAAATTGACATGCTTTTGTACCTGCAGTAAGGAATATACAAAAAAAAAAAAGTGTCCTTATTTTATTTTGCTACCTTATTGACATTAAAAAAAATCAATTGAGTGTTTATAACACTCATCAAAGAAGGCAAAGAAGGTTATATAGTAACTGAGGGAATTGAGAAAAGAGAGGAGGGAGGGAGGGAGAGAGGAAAAGAGAGAGAGAGAGAGAGAGGGAGAGTGAGAGAGGGAGAAAGAGAGATGGTAGGGGGAGACTGAGAAACTATTGAAAATAATACATTGTATTCAATTTAGAAAGAAACCTAGCAGGCCAAATTTTGTACCAGACACTTATGTTGTTTAATTAAAGGCAATCCTATTTAGTACAAGTAAACATTTTGTTTTCTTTAATTTACTACTGTTTGATTTTTCTTATTTCTCAAGTTTGAGAATTTTTGGTTAGAATTAGTGGTTGTGAGCCTCATGTAGAAGCTCTGTTCATTAACTGCACAATTTGCAAAAGTAGGCATAGGAATTATTATTAATTTTTTTAATTTTAAATATTTTATTAATTTACGAGAGACCCAGTGCATAAAATTTGTGCACAGTGGGGGGTTCCTCAGCCTGGCCTGGACTCTTTCCAATACAGGACCCCTCAGGAGATGTTGGACTGCCAGTTTAGGCCTAATCTCACAGTCAGACATCCCTCTTGCAATCTGGGACCTCTGGCTCCTAATGGCTTACCTGCCTGTCTGATTGCCCTTAACAACTCTGCCTGCCAGCCTGATTGCCCCTAACTGCCTTCACCTGCTGGCCTGATCACCCCCAACTGCCCTCCCCTACCAGCCTGATCACTCTCAACTGCCCTTCCCTGCCAGCCTGATCATCCTCAACTGCTCTTCCCTGCCAGCCTGATCTCCTCTAATTGTCTCTATCTCGGCCCCACCACCATGGCTTTGTCGGGAAGGATGTCCTGAAGGTCTCTGGAAGGTATCTTGGTCTAATTAGCACATACTCTTTTACTAGTATAGAATATTTCTATGATAATGCATGCAGTGGTACTAAAATTTAATTCTATAGGAGTAATTTAATGAAAAATGCTTTTTCTCCTATACTGATGCTTAAGCCATTTTTTTCTTTTCTCCAGAGGCAAACTGCAACCAGTTCTTTTAATATCTAGCTGAAATCTTCTCTACATACATGGACATATTTCTTTTTGTTAAAAAACAAACAAATAAGAACCCATTTTGTTTGCTTTCTTCATGTCTCTCTCTTTCTTTACTACATTTCGGGATAAGTTCTTAACAGTACCTATAGAACTGTTACATTATTTTCCATTTCATTTGTGACAGTGATAGATTTATTTAAAGAATGAGCAATAGAGAGTGAGCAAATAAGTTTCAAAATGCAATAATGAATATTTTTGTATGTGTGTTATTTTGTACCTGTGCAAATTTAGCTCTAGGATAAATTTCTAGAAGTAAAGGGGGAAAAAGGAGGACCTATATAATACTTTCAACAATAAAGATTAAACACCTACTCCACCGCCCCCACAAAAACCACACACACCCTGTTAGATTAGGTTATGTATTTTAAAAATTTTAACAGCTGTTTCCAAATTGCTATCCACAGAGTGTGTACAGTTTGCAAATGATATTGTAGTTTATAATTACAAGGTAAAAGAGTCTTGACTAGAGGTCAGAAATCAGAAAACTCTGTGTTTAAGTTTGATGTTTTTAACTCACATTCAATTATTTAAAAAAAAATCTTGTGACTTTTATCTGTGTTTTTCACATAATGATGAGGCTTTATATTATTTTTTCTTAGGCAGTGCAGTCTGGTTCAGGATGCAAACCTCCAGGTTTTAAATTTGGTTCCCACTAATTTTTATATGTGTGATCTTCCTAGTCTGTACACTAAGGATAATAATAATTCTCATATCAAAACTTTTTTGTGTGTGTGAGCTTAAAGTGATAACACATAAGGGATATTTAAAATAATAAACACTCAAAAAATTTTAGTTAAGATTTTTATTATAACAAAAAATTTAGCTGGTTCTACTTTTGAAAGCATGACAAATAAATGAATGCAAGAAATGAGCTGATGAATATGAAACACTTTAAAATTTAAGTTAATATATGAATGTAAGATATTGTGTATTTAATAAATGCTGTTTGGTACAATGAATAAATGAATGAATGGCTAAATCATATGCTTAATGTATCAGAAGATATTAGAAATTTGCTGAAAAATTGTATTTGATTTTTCCAAATTTATTTTGTTCTTTGGTCATTTAACTAATATTATAATTTTTAAAATATATAAATAGATAAATGCTAAATTAATTTTATTATAATAGCCTAAATAGATTTGAGAGCATCCCAGTGTTATTCTATCTAATCTATCATCTATCTATCTATCTATCTATCTATCATCTATCTATCATCTATCTATCACCTATCTGATCATCTTTTTTTTAACTGCCTTTAGGGAGAGAGAGAGAGATGCAACATTACATGGTTATGAAGCAACCATTAGATGGGTCATGATGCCAATCAATTCAAATCCTCCTCATTTCCCAGATAGGCAAAGTAAGTTTCTATTATTAATGGAAAGATGGTGCCCTTCAAGCATTTTTTCCCTCGTTTGTACCAATGGCCATCAATAATTCATTCTTTTAACTACTTAAGTATTGTGACACTGATGAGTGCAGCCATTGTATGAAGCTTCTTGGAACTAAATGAACTTACATTCTTGATGGGGAGAATAGAACATGCAAGTAATTAATTGGAGAGTATTTGTAATGTAATACATAGGAAAGAATGTAATGATGTTGGAAACAGCCAGGAAAACATTTGTAGATTGGAATTATCAAAGCAGATTTTACAGAAGTTCTAAGTCTTTATTTATTTATGAGTAGCCCTGCACACAAATCCATGAGCCAGTAGCTCACCAGTAGCTCACTGCCCCGCCCTACTATAGCTCCCGCCTCTCCCCCACCCCATAGCTTGCTGCCCTGCCTTCTCCTGTAGCTCTCTGCCACCCATTTGTGCCCAGTAGCTCACTGCCACCCTCCTGTAACTCTCTGCTTGCTGCCCAGCCCTCCTGTAGCTCTCTTTGCCTCCCTTGCCCCTGGGTTTCCCCCTCATAACTTGCTGCTCTGCCCCATCCTGTAACTCTCCACCACCCTCTTGTAGCTTGCTGTCTCACCCTCCTGTTGATCCATGATCCAGTCATTACATGGTTGGTCATTATGCTTCATGATGTAATGACCATTTGCATATTACATCTTTATTATACAGGATTATTATTATATTCTTGCTTTTTTGTAACAGCTTTATTGAGATAATTTATGTATCATAAAATTCACTCTTTTAAAATGTACGGTTCAATAGCTTTTACTATAGGCACAGTTTGCAACAAGTTCTAAGTCTTTATAAAGGTTTTCGATTTTAAAAAAGTCAAAGATATAAGTCAAAGAATGTGCTTTCTGCATTTCTCTTCTTGGATCTCTATATATCACTCTCCTAGTTTTGGATAACTTTTGATGCTGTGAACACAGCCTCTGGAATAGGACTCCCTGAGTATGAATGTCAGAATATGTCATCCTTAACTGTGGGCCCCTTGACCTATTTAGTAGCTTCAATTTCCTCATCCACACAGTGAGTTACAGTACTTATGTCATGGGTTGATATGACAATTAAGTGAACTAATAAATGCGAAGATCTAGAGTAATGTAAAACATATTGCAAAACACACTATTAACATTCTATTTTTCTTTTGATTTTTTTCCTTACCATTTCAAAATGTAAGATCATTCTAACTTTCAGAATATACAGAAGTAGGTGATTAGTTGGACTTGGTTCTTAGCCATAATTTGCCAATGTATTTAGGTATCACACATGAATCTTTTACTCAGTAAAGTCTACTAGAAATTAGTCCTTTTGCAAGATGTGTAGTATTTTTCTTCTAGACAATGAAGCAATGTTAAATTTTACCTTTTTTTGCTATTCTAGTCACATATTTAAATTCGTGCACAGATAGGGTCCCTAGGCCTGGCTGGCAATCAGGGTCGATCTGTGGGGTGACTGGCTGGGTGACCAGGGCCCCCACTTGTACCCACCTTGGCTGGCCTGGCGCCACCCTTCACTGGCTCAGCCCCGCGCTGCCACAGATTAGGGCCTGTGGACTGAGGGCAACTCCTGCTTTGAGCATCTGCCCCCTACTGGTCAGTGAGCATTACAGCAACCTGTCACTCTGCTGGTCCTTTGGCTGTTCAGTTGATTTGCATATTATACACACACACACACACACACACACACACACACACACACACACACATATGCATATACACACACATACATACTAGGGGCTCAGTGCATGCATTCATGCATCTTGAAAGGTACTATGGGCTGCAAGGCTGCATTGAACACAAGGATGGGTATTTGCCCATCATCTGAGCCCTGCCCAGCCCATTCCTGTCATGGCCACTGGTCTCCTATCCTCCAATAGTCCCGTTCCCATCGCCGCTGCTCCCGTGCATTGTCAGTGCAGGTCCCACTCCCATCTGCTGACGGCCTGGCATGATTGGGACTGGCGCCAGCTGTGGGTGCAAACAGGGCTGGTGCTAACAGTTTGTGTGAGTAGTGGCTGCTGCTCTGATTGTCCCTCAGGAGCAGGGGGAGATGGAGGGGCCCTCATGGGTGACTGGGGCAGGCAGCTGCCACTTACACCTGTTTACGGTGCTGAGCAATTGGGACTGATGTCAGGCGCCAACAGCAGGTGCAAGCGGCAGCTCTGGCATGAGCAGCAAGTGTGAGCGGGGCTGGCACCAGCAGCAGGTGCAAACATCAGGTGGGACCATAGCACGTGGGAGCAAGGAATTTTTAGTAACCACCAGAAGCTTGCCCCGATGACAGCGACCAGTGCCCACCTTGGTCTGGCGCCCCTGCTCATCTGTTCTACCATCCCACCATGGCTGATGCCCACCATGTTCTGCACACAACCCCTGGTGGTCAGCACACATCATAGTGACCAGTTGTTTGGTTGTTCTGCTGTTGGGTCTATTTGCATGTTAATGTTTTATATACAGAGATTTTAAATTTCATACAATATATTTTGTTTTACAGAGTAAAATTCATTTATATTTTCTACATACTTATTACACTTCATTCTTTTTTGCATATTTAGGATCATTCTTTCTTGCCTGACGAACTTTTAATATGTATGTACTATATATATATATATATATATTTGGCATGGATCTATTGCTAATAAATTTTCTCTATTTTTGTTTGTTTGATATAATCTTTAATTGCACTTTATTTTTGAGAAGTATCTTTGTAGGTAAGGAATTATGATTATAACTTATCTTGATTTAGAAGTTTGAAAATAACTTTCTATTGTCTTATCACTTAATTCCTGTTAGTAAATCAGCAATTTTATGGTTGCTTATTTGAGAGTACTTTTTTTTTGTCTCTAGATGTTTTTAAGATTTTTTTTCTTTTACCTTTGCTTTTCAGAATCAGAAGTGCATTTAGATGCTTTATTTATATTTATTTTGTTTTGTGTTTATAGAGCTTTTAAATTCTGTTGTTTGAGGTCTTTGATCAGTTTTAAAAAATCTTGGCTAATTCCTTTTAAATATGGTTTCTTCCTTTTTTTCTCTTTCTAGTTTTCTTTTAGGATTTCAATTACATATATAGGATAGACCTATCAACATGGCTAACATGTTCCTTACAATCTTTTTTTTAAAAAAATTATTTCTTTGCTTTCATGGGTATTTTTACTACTTTGATTCTATTTCTCTAATACTTCTTTCTGTAATGTTTAATATGCTATGTTATTGTATACATCAATTATAAATTTTTAATTTGATAGTTTGTTTACAGACTTCAGTTCTTAGGTTAAATTCTCCATGTTGCCATTTATCATGAAATCGTTAAATATAGTATTTTAAAAGTTTATATCAGATAACACTATTGTTTGAGTCATTTGTAAGTCTATTTCTATTTCTTATTGTATTTTTTGGGTTTTAGTCAAAATTTGTGCAGTCTCAGGATAATGCTATATTTTTCTAGTGTTTAGTTTTTCTATCAGACATAGAATTTGAATATATTACATTGACCCAAATAGGGAATGAGAAATTTGTGTCTGACTTTCACTATTTCCAGGGGCTTGATTATTTCTAGTTTGCTTTTATTCCTAGATTGCAACCCTTGGGGAATATTAATGGAAAGTCTGCTTTTTCTTTTCTTTTCTCTTCTTTTCTTTTTAATCAGGATCCTTCCCCTTTGGTAAGAATTTTTGCCTCCTGGCATCTTGAGACTATCAAAAAGCTCTGCTCAGCTTTAATATATTTTAGCTGCTTCATTTTGACTTCTCTTATCTTCTTGGCCTCTTGCCAGCTTCATCTTAGACATCTGCAAATGCCCTTTGGAAACCAGAAACAGAGAACTCTGGGTTCACTTCAATATATATATATATACTAATAAAAGCCAAGGTGGCCCTCACTCCCTCACGTCATCACAAGATGGCACCCCATGTTGTCACAAGATGGCCACCCCCATGTCATCACAAGATGGCTGCCACAAAATGGCTGCCGTAAGATGGCCAGCAGGGGAGGGTAGTTGGGGGCAACCAGGCCTGCAGGGAGGACAGTTGGGGGCTATCGTGCCAGCAGGGGAGGGCAGTTGAGTGTGATAAGGCCATCAGGGGAGTGCAGTTGAGGGTGATAGGGCTAGTAGGGGAGTGGTTAGGGAGCAATCAGGCTGGCTAGCAGAAGCAGTTAGAGGAAATCAGGCAGGCAGGCAGGTGAGTGGTTAGGAGCCAGCAGTTCTGGATTGTGAGAGGGACCTCCAACTGCCATGATCGGACCTAAACAAGCAGTCAGACATTCCTTGAGGGGTCCCAGATTGGAGAGGGTGCAGGCTGGGCTCAGAAACACCCTCTGCCACACCTGCATGAATTTTGTGCACCAGGCCTCTAGTATATATATATTTTGGACCTTGACATTATAAATCCTAGCTACCATGTTGTTTTCTAAAGCCCTTGAAGAGAGATTATCATGAGCTTTTATAATTGTTCTTTTTGGGAGAGTTGTTCTTTAAAATGCTACTTGCCATAGTCAGTCATTTTATTGTTAAGACTAGAGGCCTGATGCACTAAATTCATGCATGGGTGGGGGGATGTCCCTCAGCCTGGCCTGCACCCTCTCCAATCTGGGACCCATGCAGAATTGAGCCTAAACTAGCAGTCAGACATCCCTCTCAGAATCTGGGACCACTGGCTCCTAATTGTTCTCCTGCCTGTCTGTTTGATTGCCCCTAACCACTTCTGCCTGCCAGCCTGATTGCCCCCTAATTGCTCCCCTGCCAACCTGATTGACACCTAACTGCTCCTCTGCCACCCCGATTGCCCCCAACTGCCCTCCCCTGCTGGCCTGATCGTCCACAACTGCCTTCCCCTGCTGGCCCAATCACCACCAACTTCCCTATCCTGCTGGCCTGGTAGCCCACAATTGCCCTCCTCTGCTGCGACCTGTTTCCTCTTTCAAGACCTGCCTCCTCTATGAGAGACAGCGGAATGTTGGGACTGATCTCCATGCTGCATGGGGCAGTGGGACCTTAGACCTCACTGCATGGAGCAGTTGCTGGGCTCTGCCTCCACTCTGTGCAGGGCCATCTTGTGGTGACCATTTGTGGTGGCCATCTTGTGGTGGCCATCTTTGTGCTGGCCATCTTGTAGTGGCCATCTTGTGATGACATCATGCATGAGTGTGTGAGGGCCACCTAGGCATTTATTAGTATAGATAATTTGTTGGGTGACAGCTTATTAACTCATTATTTTTGTTGTCTTTTTTCCCCCTTATTCATGCATCACTTTTACATACACTAGATATGAAAGCTGTCTCAGTTATTGTGCTAAATTTTGGACAAGATAAGACAAGATTATTTCCTTAAGAACACCTCAATGTAATAGGGAACAAAGATTTGCACAAGAGTATACTGCCTGAAAATATACTCTAATTACTTGCATATGCTAATTTAACATATTGTTAAAGTTGAGGTACCTTACTGGAATCTCTGTTTAAAGATGCAATTCTGGTAATCTTTCACTGAGTTTATTTTTTCTAACCTTCACCTGAGGATTTTTAATTTTATTTTACAGAGAGGAAGAGAGAGAGAGAGAGAGAGAGAGAGAGAGAGAGAGAGAGAGAGAGAGAGAGAG
>JAAGEH010002534.1:10941290-10958910 GCA_011751065.1 Lasiurus cinereus | reverse complement strand
TTCTTCTTCTTCTTCTTCTTCTTCTTCTTCTTCTTCTTCTTCTTCTTTTGTAATTACTTTCTTGAATCTTTATTGGTCTTATCATCCTAGTGTTTGTTCTCAGGTATTACAGTTCAATTCTGTGGATTAAAACAAACAATACAAAGCAATTTTAATTTTTCTTTTTAGTTTCTCATAATCTGCATATTTTCTCATGTCTTGCATTTCTTTCTTTTCCTTACAGACTAGAATTTGAAAAATGTGAGTTCTTGGACAAATCCAGAACTACCTAGATATGTGTATTTTTCCTCTGTAAAGTGAGAGTGTTTATCTCTAAGTTTCATTTTAGATTTTCAGCATGTGATTTTGTAATATCACACTAAGCCCTCCCAGGGCCATAAAAGAATGAATCACATTTCAATTTTTATTGGCACTTTTAATCTCAGTGCCAAAAATTTTGCAAGAGTGTTTTCCTCTTCACACATTCTTCAGTACTTGAATATTAGGAGTTAGAGAATCATATATGTATCCATGAGTGGAAGAAATTTTATTTAGACTAAAAGCTGACCTAGTAATATTCTAAGGATCATCATTCTGGATAAATAAATAAAAGAAGTTTAGTTATGTTTCTAATTTTACTTTATTTGTAGCTATTATAGATTGGAAACATAGGCAATATTAGATAATTACAGCTTAATATTTCTTTTCTTACCAGTTATGATTCAGTGCAATAGCAGAAAGAGGCAAAACATGGAGAAGTAAGTAACCTGATCACCAGGAGTGATTATACCTCCCTGGGAACAATAAAGAGCCTGTTGTAGATAGTATAAAGCAAAGGAAAAACATGTACATAGTTGAAAGCTCCTCTTGGATTGTAGGCAGTATGTTTTATGTGCTTATTTTTATTTTTTTGAAATTATTTCAGACAAACAAAAATGTGTCAAGAACACTCTATTGAACAAACAATGTATCCACAACTATAGTACTTTTTCTAAAGGAAACATTACTTGTTCAGTAAAATTCCTCATGTGCCTTTTGTTAATTGTAATCCCCTTACTTTCCTATAAAATTATACACTCTCCTGAATTTGATATTTATCATTACCATGCCTATCTTAACTTTTTTGCATATACATGTCTCTCAATAGTAAGTAGAGTTGTTTTCATGCTCTACTTTTACAAGACATATCACAATGTATTTATTTTCACCCAATGTTGTAATTATGAGATTCAGTCTATTTTTGAGTATTTTATTTTAAATAATTAACTCTCTACACTAATAAAAGAGAAACATGCAAATTAACCATCCCTCTGCTACACCCACCAGCCAATCAGAGAAAGTATGCAAATTAGCCCAACAAAGATCATGGTTAATTTGTATATGCAGACATGGAGGAAGACTGAAGACAGCACAGAAGGAAGCCACATGCTTCAGAAGGGAGCGAGCTAAGGCACTGGGCAGTGGAGACCGAAGTGGACCTGAGGCAGCAGAGAAGGGAGCAAGCCCACCTCAGTGGGCCTTGCTCCCTTCTCTGCTTTGCTCTGGCCTCAGGAAGGTCTATTCTTGCAGGAATCTTCCTGCAATGGGTCTCAATTTTTTAAATAATAAAACACTATTTAACATTACATATGCTATTGTTACTTTTATAAAAATTGATTTAATTTACATTTGGTTTCATATTTATAAGTCACTTTCAAGGTACTGGGGCTTATAAATATCTTTTGAAATAAGTCATTCTGATGTAGAATCCATTTGTTTATTTTTTGATAAAATGATATTTAAATGACTCCTAGGCAAGGATAGGGCTAGGTATTAATTCATGGGTGAGCAAAACAGACGTTGTCACTTTCTTATTACCCTTCCAGCCTAATGTAAACACATATTTTAAATAAGTCCACATTTATGACAACATAGATGGACCCAGTGAGGTACATCATTCAGAGAAAGACAAATACCATATGATTTCACTCATAAGAGGAATCTAAAGAACAATATGAATGAACAAACAAAACAGAAACAAACTCATAGATGCAGAGAACAGACTGATTGCTGCCAGAGGGGAGGAGAGTTGGGGGTTATTACTTACAAAATAGTCACTGGGATGTAAAGAACAGCATACAACATATACTCAATAACATTGTAATAATTATGCATGGTCTCAGATAGGTGCTAGAAATATCAGTGGAGGAATTAGTAAAGCATATGATTGTCTAACCACTATGTTGTACAACTGAAACTAATACAAAATAATATTAAATGTAAACTGTAACTGAAAAAAAAAACTAGGCTTTCCCATTCTTGTGTAAAAGAATGTTTTCTCTTACATGTACACTTATATCTAGGTGTACATGTAAGAAAATGATTACTGTTTATGACTTCCAATCAGACTTAATGTTAAATATACATGTACAATGGAATTCTATGTTTGGCTTTTTTCATCATTTACACTAGCTTAACTAAAATCATGCATAAATGGATAAAGGTTCCTATTTTAAATCTTTGTAGACCTAACACATTTGGAGAGAGAATACCCATTAACTTTAAAGAAAGAAAACAAACCTGGGAATTTTATAAATTTTATATCTCCTCTTACCACAGAAATAACTTATGTTTGGGATCTATATTGCATTTGAATTTTGTCTTTAAATATCAAGTGAATGAGATTCAGAGCTTGGTTAAGCAAGACAATATGAATAATTTTTGAAGATATTCATTGTGGCTTACAGACTTTATGAGACATGTCAACACATTTTCTCATTCAACAGCAGTTTATGATATTTATGTCATTGTTATGTAAATTATGTGGTTGTTATAGATGCTGAACATTTGGTTCTTCCTGACTTGTGGCCAGTAGGGTCAGAACTAATCATTAATCTAAGTGAGTCCATACAAGTGAACTTTTGCCTTTTTTTCTTTTTTAGGTTTTACAACCACAACATGTATAATAGTAATTAGTTTTTCCAGGATGTGCATTTTAAAAAGATTACTGCCTCAGGACGTGGAAATTCTTTGATATTTGGCTGAGACCCAGTTGTGTAATCGCTTAGAAATGCAGTGCATCTTGCATTGGGATATTTTGGAAAGGAGTTACTGCACCTTAAATGTAGAGTTTCTTCTAAGAATCAGAAATCCAGTCTTGTCTCAAGCCTCAATTCAAATAAACTATTAAAAAAGAATTAGCAGTGGTCAGCTACATTTTGATATTGTTCAATTTTTTTCAAAAACCTTGTGAATGAGCAGTGTTTTGGTAAGAAAGTTTCTCTGACATGTATGTTTGATAGATATGTGAATGTGAAATTATTAGTTATTCACCACTCCTTAAATGGTTTCATTTTTAATATTTTAAAAAAGATTTTTTTGTCCAACAAGACCTTCGTTGTTCTTCTATATCTATCACAATTAATGTTGCTCCCCAAGATTTAACTATACCTCTTTTCTTCGCTTTCTTTCAACCCAAATAGCTCTTAACTCTATTATGTCCAGTTAGCTTTCCATTACTTAGAATATTTATTTTCTGATTCTCTTACATCATCATCATCATCATCATCATCATCATCATCATCATCATATTTAATTTAGCTAACCTTCTGTTTTTAAAAATGTTTTTATTGGTTTTAGAGAAAGAGAAAGTGAGGGAGGGACAGAGAGAGAAAGATCAATCAATTGCCTCCAACATGCACCCTGACCAGGGATCCAGCTGGCAAACTTTCAATGCATGGGACAATGCTCTACCAAATGAGCCACACCAGCCAGGGCAAATGTCTTCTGTTTTTGATTCTGTGGGCTTCAGAAATGAAATTTTTTCTATGGTTCTTAATTTTGAAGCCTCTATTATCTTTTGACCACATTTCTTTTTTAATTCATTTCTTATTTTTCCTCCTTTTTGTTCACAGCTTTATTTCCTACTAAAGCTACTTTTTCTGAGACTTATCTATAACAGCTACATAATAAACGTTGACTGACTCTATGATAATTAGTTTTCATTTGCTTTTCTTTCATTTTTCTTTTTTTCAATAAATCATTATTGAACAGAAATTAAAATAATCATTTTTGCTTTCTTGATACACACATATTGTCTAAGAATGGGAAGGAAATTTGTATTTACTCAACTATGAAGATTATTCTTAAACTAGCAAAAGGTTTCCTGAAGAAAAATAATTTTGCTCATCTGTACACATAGGTGACGGAGGCCCCATCCTATTTCAAAGGCAGATAGTGAGCTCCTACTGGACAATGATCATGCCTGACTTCATTCCTTTAACCAAGGTAGAGCTTCACAATGAATAGACATCCTGGAAACTGGAGAATTGAGTGGTTAATCTATCCTAATCTGGGATGTTATGATGTGCTGCTGAACTATTTCTGCTAAATAAATAAACTAGATTTGCTTGACTACATTTCTCTCAACCAGTGGAGTTTCATACCCTTAGCACAGCATGTATCCGTGTCAGAGTCAACTCCATGAGTGTTTCTGAAATTTTCACATGGTTTGTTGTACTGTGCAGTGAAATAAAACTGTCATTAATTTAGAATTGACATCTTGGATGCTATACCAGGAAATGGGGGAAATGATGTTATAAACCAGACAAATTAGATCTATCTTTGGCAATCTAAACATTAAAATTGGAAATATTTGACTGCCACTAAAGAATGAGAGTTAGAGTAAATGTACTAGCATGAATTTGATTTCTATTTTGGTGGTCATAAATTTTCATCAATGAAGACCATAAGACTGCTAGGAATAATTTTGGTTTTATTTTGAAACCACCATATGACAAACTACAATGCCCACTAATATAATGAAAATTAATTTAATACTTTCCCCAGAAATTTTTATTTATATAGGACATCTTACAATCAGGGTAGAGTATTTGGATAGGTTTTATAGGAATATACATAGTAGCTATAGTTTAATCAGAGAAATTCCTGCTTTTTTTTCCTTGTGAATTGTGGATGACAGCATCCAGAAATGTTGGATTTCTCTGATTTTGAAATTTTCCAGAATACAAACTTCTCTAATTTAGTGAGTTTAAGGGAGAAAATGCGTGCTTTCATTCCCAGTGGACTTCAATGTGAATCCTAAACCAGGTTCAGTTGGGAAATCTCAAATGACGTTTTATAGATCGCTTTATAGCTTTAAATAAAATGGTTGCATGTAGTCTTACAAAGATTTCCTATTAATTAATACTTCATGAGAAGATTAAAGTTATAGTGTTTATTATTTATTATTAATAATGTTGTTTTGATATTAAATGATAACTAATTCAGTTTACAAATTCTATTTTAACCTGTATTTCCAAATGTCAGCAGGTAATATTGGGTTACTTTTCTAATAAATATCATAAAATTATTTAATCATAGTATTTTATCAGGTCTAACTTGCAACCAGTATTGTGGACTCAGATGGGTGAAATACCACTGGTAGTCTATATATGTCCTCCTTCCTCCTTATCACAATATTCCCATAAAATGGGAAAGGTGCCCTGAGGCTGTGCAAGGAGAAAATATTTTAAACAATTAAAAAAAATATTTTTTATTGATATTTTACAGAGAGGAAGGGAGAGGATACAGAGTTAGAAACATCGATGAGAGAGAGACATTGATCAGCTGCCTCATGCACGGCCCCTACTGGGGATGTGCCTGCAACCAAGATACATGCCCTTGACCAGAATCTAACCTGGGACCTTTCAGTCCACAGGGCGACGCTCTATCCACTGAGCCAAACCGGTTTCGGCTAAATGATTTTTTTTTAACAAATATGCAATTTGGTGTGATGAACCTATGATACATTTTTGAAATATACTTTTTAGGTGAGCTTAAGCTGCAGCAGTTTCTCCTACATATAGTATTTATTACAAAAAATAATGTAGATTTTGAAGAAATGACAACCCATCAGCTCCTCAAAGCCTGCTCTTATTAGAGCCACTTGATGAAAATGGGTACCTCTCATTGCCCAAAAGTCTTCTTGTTCCTATTTCTGATTAAACCAAAGGAAAGAAGTTCTCTTTCCATATTTGACATCCCTGAGTAAGGAAATATCATTATTGATATTTGTGCAGTGGTATGTGAAAGAGTGAGGAAAATGAGAGAAAAAGTATAAAACTGAACCATGGTTTTCCCAACCAAAGGTCTCCTGAGCCTGAGATGGACAAGAAAGACAAAAGAATTGCAGTGCAACAACTGATTACCAGGTCTGGGTTAGATGGATATGCAGACAGGAAATGATGAAACTTGGCTGGATCCCAAAAGGGAAACTGAACAGGATGCTGGTGCTGATGCTGAAAAGGAGGACAGAGAGCAAGTCTGCTGGAAAGAAAAAGAAACAGAAATAAACGACCAGTTTTTAAGCGTTCATAGTTACCCATTCAGAAGAGAGTCCTGGAAGCATTTGATTCTCAGAAAGAAGACGGTGTATGAGTTTTAATAAGTGGAGAAAATCACACCAAGTGGCGTTAGAAATCATGTATTTGAAAGAATGTTAGGATTTTCTGGATAAATAGATATGTTGATTTACTTCCTACTTATGTCAATTAAAAGAACATTGATTTATAGGTCCAATTTTTCTATATTTGAGAAAAACTGGATTCAGTTGCAACATAGAAAATGATGATATGTTACTGAATTTACATGTGGCAAAGGTCTCTATTGTACAAAACCTGGCGGAATTAATCTCAGCTGTTAGTCATCAGGATATCTTGAGGAAGGAGGTGCTTGGTTACATGGGTTGGTTCCACTTGTGACTATTCTTCCAGTGGTACACACATGTGCATTTTTTATGTATGTGTTTTATATTTCCATAAAATATTCTGAAGCAGACACACAACTCTAGGAAATCAGTATTTTGGAATCAATGACTTAGAAAAGTGATTTTAAAATGTTTAATAAAATTCATGTAATAATATCATGGGATACAGAAATTACTCAAATCAAACACCTCTTGAAGATGATGATGTTGCTTCTTCCTAGATTTCAACTGTACGAGGGAAACAACCTCATACAAATATCTTTAAATAAAATTTAAGAAATGAGTTATGGTTCTCAACCAACCTAAATTTGACCTAATGTACCAATAAAGGTGCTTTTGACAGACCTTTGAAAGTCATCTTGGCTGTATAAACAGCTCAGGCAAACTTTGGAACTGATTTATTACTTTGATAAACTAGTTGTCTTTCCTCAAATCTGCAGTTTCAAAATGCTATTCCACAAGGGGATTTAAACATTTTCTTTTCTTTTTTTTCTTTTTTTTAAATTAAATCTTTATTATTCAGATTATTACATTTGTTTCTCTTTTTTCCCCTCCATAGCACCCCTCCACCCAGTTCCCACCATTCCCTCTGCCCTTACCTCCCTCCCATTGATCTCATCCATAGGTGTTTGATTTTTGTCCAGTCTCTACCTGTACACTCCTCACCCCTTTCCTCCTGAAAAGTATCAGTCCATTCCCTTTCTGTGTTCCTGATTCTATTATATTCACCAGTTTCTTCTGTTGATCAATTTTTAATTCACTTAATTTTTAGATTCACTTGTTGATAGATATGTATTTGTTGTTCATAATTTTTTTGCTTTTACCTTTTTCTTCTTCCTCTTCTAAAAGAGTACCTTTCAGCATTTCATATAATACTGGTTTGGAGTTGATGAACTCCTTTAGCTTTTTCTTCTCTGTGAAGCTCTTTATCTGCCCTTCAATTCTGAATGATAGCTTTGCTGGATAGATTATTCTTGGTTGTAGGTTCTTGCTATTCATCACGTTGAATATTTCTTGCCACTCCCGTCTGGCCTGCATCGTTTCTGTTGAGAAATCAGCTGACAGTCGTATGGGTGCTCCCTTGTAGGTAATGAACTGTTTTTCTCTTGCTGCTTTTAATATTCTCTCTTTGTCTTTTGCTCTTGGTATTTTAATTATGATGTGTCTTGGTGTGGTCCTCTTTGGATTCCTTTTATATGGGGTTCTGTGTGCTTCCTGGACTTGTAAGTCTATTTCTTTTACCAGATGTGGTAAGTTTTCAGTCATTATTTCTTTAAATAGGTTTTCAGTATCTTGCTCTCTCTCTTCTTCTGGCACCCCAGAATTCTGATGTTGGGACGCTTGAAGCTGTCCCAGAGGATCCTTACATTATCTTCACATTTTTGGATTCTTTTCTCTTCTTGCTTTTCCAGTTGAGTGTTTTCTGCTTCTTTATATTTCAAATTTTTTACTTGATTCTTGCCTTATTCTAGTCTGCTGTTAGGACTCTGTATAATATTTTTTATTTCAGTCAGTGTCTCTAGTTGGTCCTTTTTCATCTCCTCTTGGGACTCCCTAAATTTATCCATCATCTCTAGTTGGATCTTTTGCATCTCTAGTTGGTCCTTTTGCATCTCTTCTTGGGACTTGATAAATTTATCCATCTTTTCTAGCATATTCTTGAAAAACCTTATAAGCGTGGTTTTGAACTCTATATCCAGTTGTTTGTTTTCCTCCATTTCTTTTGTTTGTGATCCCTTCCCTTGTCTTGGCATTTTCACTATACCAGGGAAATTTCTGTGTTGAATTCAGCCTTATGATACCAGACTTGCAAAACCAAAGAAGCCTCTGTTGAGCTTGGGATGGGTGGAGTCTCAGGGCTTGCCTTCCAGTCGGCCCCGCCCTCCACAGCACACTTGCCCGCAGTGCCTCTAGACTGCTGCCTTTCCAGGTCCCCTGTGCACCAGGACCACACGAGCCTAGGTCTCCAGGGTTTCATCCGAAACAGGGACTTAGTGATATCAGAATTGGCACAGTTGGGAGGGTCTGTCTCCCACCCACTCGAGAAATCCAGCAGCACAATCAGCAATCTGTCCTCTGCGCAGTGCCATACGTGCCACCAGCCCTCTGATCTTTTGTGACTCCCCTAAATTTCCGTGCACCTCTCCCTTTTCACAGTCCAAACTCCCCCCGTATGAGTTTCGGCTGGATCTGGGTTTAGTGTCGTAAGATAAAGGGTTCAATGCCATTGGGAGTCTCCGTTTCCCTTCCGTCAGAGAAAGCCAGCCAGGTTCTCTGGCACCCGCTCTCTCCTCGTGCGCGTCTCCGTACCTCAGCTTTTTGCATCTCCTCTGGGTTTCTGTGAGCCCCTCTCTTTCCCTCTAGTTGTAGAACTTCCACTCAGCCAGCTTTCCTGTGGTTCTGGATGATGTCTGTTCTGTCTTTTAGTTGTAGTTTTGAAATTGTTGTGCGAGGCAGCAGTGTAGGTGTTTACCTATGCCGCCATCTTGGATTCTCTCTAAACTTTTTATTTAGCCAGTTGTTATCTGTCCTCTTTAGTAATGCAGAGTATTGAGCGTTTCTCCTTTCCAAATAAATTGATGAAATGAAAAGAGGACTTCAGTGTCACATTGTTACTGGAGAATTGAACTTCTCTGGCACTCTTGCGAGTGGGGTTCTTAAGGTGCTTTTAGAAAATAAATTTTCTAAGATTCACATGGGAGAAGGAGATGTGGTAAATGGCTTTATTTGTGTGGAGTTACATTCCTTGGGTTACAAAGTGCCTTGCCCCATAACCCAGTCCTACAAAAGCTGCAGTTGGGAGATCAGCAAATCCAAAAGCAAGGCTGGCATCCAGGTATTGCAGTTGGGTCCAGTACATTCAGTCCAGATTCAGTCTATTAATCATGAGTGGGTGCAGGGGATTGCAGTCCCTACAACAGGAGATCCATGAGCCCGGCCTGCAAGAACCAAATGCCAAAAGATAGGGAATTCACATTTCTCAGAAGGTTAAATATTCAGATTCCATGCTCTGGCAGTGGACGTGCCTATTCTGGCCAATTTCCTGTTCTCAGGTGTGATTGCCAGACAGATAAGCACCTTCCAGTGTCACTCAGAACTTATTGGGCATGCAACCAAACTGCCTTGGTCCTGTCCCTTCCCACATTGATCATTGGAGAATAGACGTGGGGCTGTTAAATCAGCAAAGTTGTATAAATGGCTTGCCTATATTATATAACCTTCCTTTTATTCCTTTCCTGTTTAATAATAACCAGATTACTACAATGGTATCAACATTAGGTGATGCATAAGTATGTCTGTATTAGGGAGCTGGGTTGGGATTTATTTATTTTTAATCCTTATTTTCCTTATTTATTGGTTTTTATTTTACAGTGAGAATAAGGGAGAGAGAGAGAGAGAAAGAGAGAGAGAGAGAGAGAGAGAGAGAGAGAGAGAGAGAGAGAGATCAATGAATGTGAGAGAGAAATGTTGATTTGTGGCCTCCATATGAACCCCAACTGGGAACTGAACCTGTAACTTGGGTTCGTGCCTTTACTGGGAATCGAACCTGCAACTTTTTGGTGGATGGGATGACATTCCAACCAACTGAGACATACTGGCCAAGGTAGGATGGGAATTTGGGGTGGGGAGAAAGGCTGCCATTCTTTGTTCCTCATATTGTGGCCTTTTGGTTACTCCATGTTTTAATTTGGTACATGAAGACTGCAACTCTGTAGAAATTTGCAGTTGAGCAAGAATGAAGGGACAATTGCCCTTATACTAACAGATTTCAGTGCATGGGGGGACTATGCATCCATCATTGGAGTTCTGACATTCAATCTCCTTGCTGAAACATAATGGTGTGGGACAATGACGGGAGGCTGGATAGGTGACACTTGCTTATTAATCTCACAAAGAACAATACCTAATGACATGCTATGGGAAATGCAGTTGATAACCAATGAAATCCTGAGAGCAAGAAAGAGAGCAAGGGACTTTTTAAGGGCAAATATTTCTAAATATCGTTTTGATAGTGAAAATGTATTATATGCCAAAAATTTGTTTTGCATTTTATCAATTCTCACTTAAATTCTGTTTCTTTAATACTAATTTCAAAGTTTTCACTCAAATTTTCTCTGGGCTTAGTGATAAATTGGAACCAATGTGCAGTGCATATTTTGAATTACATAAACTTTATTGAAGATGGTTCCATTAATTTCTTAAACCCATGACAGGTAATGGAAAACAAGCTTGCATCTCAGATCACCTAAAAATGAGATTTTGAGTTAGTGATTCCAGTAATTTAGAACAGGGTGGTATAAGATTTTTTTCTGGGTTATTTCAGATCACTATTGTGGTAGAATTGTGTCTATTTTAAATAATCCCATTGATAGCAAAACGTAGATTTTTTTTGTTTTTAGAGGAGGGAAAATACCACAGGCAAAATTTTAGATTTGACAATACCTTACAAATATTAATGGCTACTAGTGATAACAATTTAGTCTTGGAAAGGAAAACAAGTCTCAATAAAATGAATCGGATGATCCATAAGTCTTGTTCCCTGCAAATGAAAATCAGCATGGAGTAGCCAGCATCCAGATTTGTCCATTTTCAGCTAGCCCTAAACAGTGGGTGCTCCCAGAATTTCATTGTCAATTTCATGGGAGGTTTAGAATATGGAACAACTTGAGGTAAAGAAGACTCAAAATAAAGAGTTTTTTTTTAAATTAGGATTTCATGTTTCAAATCTACATTTCCTAAAGTCATAGTTCTTTGTGACACAATTACAGAACTTATTGTTTTATGGTTAGATTATCTAGCAAGACAATAAAAACAAAAACAATAAAAAACAAACAACAACAACTAAAAAGCCAAAAGAAGAGAAAAGAAAGTCTTGATTTTTAATGTTACATTATATCTTGGCTGTAGAGAGTCAACTGAAATTGACAATAAGCAAATGTTAATTCTAAAGTTGGCACATCACCATAGTGGGGTAGTGCTTTATTAAAGACTTGGTTTCTATGAAATCTATTAGAGCATAAGATCTTTAAAAACAGAGTCTTTAATGTACAGTTGTATTTCAACATCTGGGACAGTTTACCAGTAGTATGTGGCCCAAGGCAGATATTGAAGTAGAATTTGTAATCAACAATTGTCTGAGTTGAACATCACAGGTACTTTTAAGATTATTTTTTTTTAAGTATCAGGCTACTGGGTGAGTCATGGAAGTTTAAGCTATGACTTATACTGAAAAAAATCAGTGCAATGTTTGCTAATTGACAGGTTGGGGAAGGCAATATAAGCAGACAGATTGAAGGCATAGAAGCATGAAAAATACACTGTACAGGCAGTTTTTATTCTGAGGCATAAAGAGCTTGTTGAGAGTGGGAAAAGACAGTCAAAGAATGGAAGTACAGGAGGTTAGTTGTTAGATAAAGGCCAATTGATTAAAAAAATAGAAAAAAAAAGATGTTTCACATTCTTCCACCACTTCCTCATACCTAGCCTCCTCTCCCCTCTTACATCTGTGCCCATAAATATTTTGTTTCACCCTGTTACTGTGATGGATTGCCCATCTTCACATCGTGGGCATCCTTTTCATTTGTATTCTAAAGCTCATCCATTCTCACCTACTTAAAGATAACACTTTAATAATTCTTTTTTCTGCGTCATAATTTTTAACCACTCCACTGGCCTGACTGGACATTCACAGCAGACTAACATAATGCTGCAATATATTCCACCTTATAAAAATTCTCATTTTACCACTTACCCTCCTCTAGCCATTACCCCATTTCTCTTAATCCATTTTACAGCAAAAATCCTCAAAATGATGTTGAAAAGAGGTTTCCAAAATCTTTTATTTCTCTCATTAACCCATTCCATCATTTGAGTACAACTATATTCAATCAAATCTTATCAACATCACCAATAAATTCTACATTTTTAATTCAAAATTAATCTCAATTCTTACCTTATTTGACCTTCAGCAGTCTGACACTATTACAGTTGTTTTTAATTATCATCTCTTTTTAAAAATATTTTTTTATTGATTTCAGAGAAGAAGGGGGAAGAGAGAAATAAAAATATCATTGATGAGAGAGAATCATTGATTAGCTGCCTCCTGCATACACCCACACTGGGGATTGAAACTGCAACCTGGGCATGTGCCCTTCATCGGAATCAAAACCAGGACCTTTCAGTCCCCAGGCCAATGCTCTATCTACTGAGCCAAGCCGGCTAGGGCATTATTACCTTTTTTTTTTTTTAATACTGGTTTTTGGACATCACTTTTTTTTTTGTTCTTTTCTTTTCTTACCTGTAATTCATTTTTGCTTTTCTTTGTTGGCTTCTTTAATATCTTGAAGTTATAAATGTGAAAGTGCCTGAGAGCTCTATTCCCTGTCACAACTTCATCTGTTTATACACATTCTAGGTGACTTTGTACGTTTGATGACTGGCTCTCAAATATGTTTTTAGCCCAGACTTCTAGTACTTTGTCTATATTTGTTTATACTACTTCCAACTCATCATCTCCACTTGCATGTGTTATTATATATTTGTTTATTTATTGTCTGTCTTCTCTTTCAGAATGTAAGCTTCATGAGGACTGAGACTTTATTTCGTTTACTGCTATTTCTACCAGTTGGAACTGTCTGGCTCAGGAGTAAGCTCTTAATTTTGTTGATATGTTACTTGCTTTGCTTTGTCAAATAAAATATATGCATTACCTGTGACTCAATTTGTATTCAAAGAACACCAGTCCATAAGGATGCTAATTTCAATATGAAGAAAGCAGGAAAATGAGGGCACCTTGATGTTTATCTCCAGGAGAGTGGATAGATAAAATGTAGTAGAAGCTCATTACAGATATTAGAATCATCTGTTGAGATGTTCACACAGCTACATAGGTAGATCTTAAAAATAGTTCTGAGTAAAAATCAATGTAAAATTCATACATACTTTATATATGTGTGTAATAATTCCATTTATGTAAATAAAAATACATGCATACACACCAACAATATATTTTATAAGTATTTATCTAAGTACAAAGACATATATTATACTCATAGAATAGTTATTTATGGGAAGAAGAAGAAAGTTATATGGTAAAAATAAAGAGATAAATATGTGAATAAATAAATGAACAAGAGAGAAATAGTTAATGAACCAGTATTGATAATGCACTTTAAGTTTAGAATTATGACTATCTGAAATCTCTGCATCTGAGGCACACTGGAAAAAAAATAATGTTGAATAAACCAAAAAGGGGACATTAAGTCCAGAAATGATGGGTAGAGAAGGAGCATAATAAAAAAGGTGAAGAACACTATTCTGTTTTTTAGTTCTTCTACCAAAAATCAAACATCTCGAGAGAGAGAATTTCACAAATCAAATTTTGAACACCTTAATTCTTCTTGGTTTTGAGGAAAAAAACTGGAAGAACAGGTCTATAGGGAACATGGAGCATTATCAAGATTATCTTCTTACCTAAACTGTTCACAGTCTGGAAAACATAGCTTCTCAAAACAAAAACAGGGTATTATTTGGAAGCTTCATAACTGAAAAATAAACCACTAAAAACCATATGATATCAAAAATTTCTCAAATATATCAATTGCCAATGACTCTAAATGGTGTTTCAATGAAATCCTTCCCAGAAAATTCAATATTATTTGCTTTTGGGAAAAAACAAACAAACACATACTAAAGAAGGCTCTAGTTTTTAATTATAAATGGAACTGAGAACTGACACAAATAATCTAAAGTTATGAAAATGATCATTTATATTTATATAGTGGACCCCAGGGTAAAGAAACCAGTTGCATAATGAAAAGTCACCAATAAGAAAGCAAAAAAAGCACATATACATATATTTAGTCACACACACACACACACACACACACACACACACTATTCTAGGTTAATAGAATAGCTAAATTTGTAATATTTTGAAATCTTAAGCTAATATTTTTATTTTATACATGCATTTAGTTTCTATGGAAAGCAAAGGCGTTTCAGAAGATTTTTTTCTTTTTTTATACAGTAGACACAATTTTCTTAATTTTAGGAAAACACCACTGATGTTTAAAAGTTAAACATTTTATTGTGGAATTGCTTCTCTTGTTTTTTCATCTTAAAACTTTTTACATTTTCATAGTTTTATTTATTTACCTATTGACACCTTTCTTAGGGAATTTGGGAAAAGGAAAGAGAAGAAGGGAATGTAGATGAAAAGACCTTTAAACTCTTATAAAAATTTTTTTAGATGAGGAAGAATCCAAGAATTCATTCTTTCATTTAGTTATCAAATACTTTCTTAGTGTCTATTCTATGTCAAGAATTGTGTTACACACAGTAGGTGACAAAAGAAGATAAGGTCATAAAAATATTTTATAGGCACTGCATATTTCTATCTGTGGACCCATGAATCCATCAATGGTTTTACTAACAGTTAATCAACTACTCTATGCATTCTAACTCAGTTTTTGTTAACTCAATTGGAAAAAAAATCTCATGATATTCTAGATATGGAAGTCTCAAAAACTTTCCCCTTCTGATTTCCATTCTTCAATTTTTTAAAATTAGAAATGTTCTAAGTACTATTCCTGATAACAATGTGCAGCCTTCTCAACAGTCATTTTGGCAAAGTGAATCAAAGTATCAGCCATTCCATGCTTTAGCCTGAACAGATTGTCTGAATCTTCCAGCTGATTGTCAGAGAGGAATGCAGGTTGCCTGCCCACCCATGCCACTCACTCAACAACCCCTGCCCTTGGGCTTTGAAATTGGGAGACCTTGGACTCCGTCAGAGTTCAACTAAACAGATCTCAGACAGAGACAACAAGTCACTCCCTGGACCTCCACTTTCTCTGTTTACTTGTCTCAGATATTTCATTAATTTTTGCGGGATCTAAGCATCCATTCCTTAGCTGGGCCCTTGCCAAGTTAAGATAAATAACTTCAGAGACAGTTATTTTGCAACTTTCCATTTTAGGTAAAGCTGATGCTGATGCGTGCCTTAGGATCTTTGTGTGTGTGTGTGGGGGGGGGTGTTGGGTGAGGGGAGTGAAGTGGGGTGGTGTAATGGCAAGGTCATTATCATTTAGATTTCTGTATTCTTTTATGTATTGATAGGTTTGTTTATTCTGAGCTCAGGGAAGGTATAATTCCATCTGACCTTAGGTGCTGAATTCACCTTTTCACCCTTCAACTTGGAAACTTGTGTGTCTCATGGAATATAGAGTTGAGTTGGCTATGTCCTTTCTTTAAAAATAGCTGTGTTCTGGGCGTAGATTATTATGGGAACAGTTTTGGACATTTCACATTCCTTCCCAGTGGGTACCATGAAGTCATGGCCATGAAGGCTTGCCAAGAACAGCTAACAAATATTCATATTCCCACCCAGAGGTACTGTTCTTAAGCACTGTTTGGCTTGATCTCTATGCTTCCCTCACTGGTTGTCATAAAATGTTCTGAAGCTATTCTAAGTATTCTGTATTTTCAAAGAGCCCTCCATGAGCCTTAAGTGACAGGCAATGGTGAGAGGTGAAGCACAAATATTACTTTATTCTTTTTTTTCACTTTATAAACCTGTATGCTTTGGATTATTTTTAAGAGCTATTTATATAATGTCAGTGCTTAAAAATTTCATCTTAATTGTTTAAAGAACAGAGTAAGTGGTGAACTATGCAAAGACATTATGAGATTAAAAAAACCAACAAGCCTTGATTTAAAGTTTCAACAACATATGTCAAATAGAGGACTCATTCATTTAAGGCACTGGAAACTATCCAAGGTTTATTTTTAACTTTATTTTCTTAAAACAATTTATTTTTTAAATTATCAAAGCTTTGTAGTAATATGAAACGGAACTTTAGGCCATTTCACCATCTCTATATCTATCTACCTTATCTATCTATCTATCTATCTATCTATCTATCATCTATCTATCTATCTATCTATCTATCTATCTATCTATCTATCTATCATCTATCTATATATCTATCATCTATCATCTATCAACAGCAGGTGTACTGGTTAATTATGTGGATTTTGTAATCACAGGAAACATGATAATTTCAAGAGAAAGATCAAAAGTGCTTTATTCAAAGTAATGTCCATTGCTAGCTGCACATTTCCCCCATCTTTCAGGTAATTTGTGGATACCGTCCCAATAGAACTTTTCTTGTTTTGAGGCAAACCATTCAGAGACCCAGTTTCCCACTTCTTAGTACATTTTGAAGTGCTGCTCAGAAAGTGTGTATGCCATTGATCAGATCAAGTGGTAACAAAGTTTGGTGAATACAGCGGGGTTAATAATTTCCAGGCAAGATCTTTTAATGTTTCTGTAACTGGTTTTGAAGTGTGTGATGGTGCATCATCATGAAGCAAAATTACTTTGCTGTGTCTTCTGGCAAATTCTGGTCATTTCACGATCAAATCATGGTTCAGTTTGATTATTTGTTGTTGGCGGTGGTCAGTATTAACAGTTTCACTTGATTTTAGAAGTTCATAATACACAACACCTTCCTTATCCCACCAAACGGAGAGCATTGTCTCCTTTCCTAAGCCATTTGGCCTTGTAGTAAATGTTGATGGTTGACCTGGCTTAACCCATGATTTTATAAGGAGATTCTCAAAATAAATCCACTTTACATCGCCAGTCACAATTTGATGCAAAAAAGACTTTCTTTCATGCTGTTGAAACAACATTTTACTAATGACTTTTTGGTTTTCCATTTGTTTTTTGTCCAGTTGATATGTCACCCATTTCCTTCCTTTAAAATATTTCCCTGGCCAAAACCGGTTTGGCTCAGTGGATAGAGCTTCAGCCTGCGGACTGAAAGGTCCCAGGTTCGATTCCGGTCAAGGGCATGTACCTTGGTTGTGGGCACATCCTCAGTAGGGGGC
>JAAGEH010002534.1:10930199-10941190 GCA_011751065.1 Lasiurus cinereus | reverse complement strand
GAAACCTTTAATTATTTTTTTTTTTTTTTTTTTTTTTTTTTTTTTTTTGCATTTGACATGCATCTTTGTCCAAAAATGCTTGTAATTGTTGGTCTTCAAACTTTTTCAGTTGACCTGGACCCTGGACATTCTTTGTCTTTCACATTGAAATAATCACTTTTAAAGCATTTAAACCAGTGTTCACAAGTATTTGAAATGGAGCATGTTCACTATAAACTTCCTGAAGTATTCGATAACTTTCACCAGCATTTTTTTTCAAAACAATGAATTAAAACTTCCTGCAAATGCTCTTTTTTGGCACAAAATTAGATATTTTTAAGAATAAAAATATCTATGATATTAACTTCTTCAGAAAATTTGACATATGAAGTTTTGAAGCTTGCTGTCAATACAAAAAATAGCATACATATCCAATGGCATATATATCAACATATGTGTAACTCCAGCTATTGAAAAATCTGCATTATTAACTGCTACACCTGGTATCTATCTATCATCTTACCTATCTGTCATCTATCTGACACTTATCTCCCTACCTACTTACCTACCTACCTATCTATCTGTTTTGTATTTCCTTATATTTCCCACATATTTTCATAGAAGTTATATGAAAGTTTATAATCAGATTTAATAAATCACTTAGCAATTCTCTATCAGAATTATGGCCAGAATAACTTCTCCACTACCACTTGTACCATACTTTTACTCTATCACATACTTGAATATATCAAAACAAATATTTAGTCAATTATATTATTAATAATAATAAAAATGGTGGCAGTTTCCAACAGCTCTTCCCAGACTTCCAGTCATAAGGAGAAATGTTATAATATCCAATGTGTTGAAGAACAGGTTTCAAAAAAAAACTACACCAGTGGTTAACAGAATTATTTTCCCCTACTGTCACCAAAACTTTATCTCATTAACCAACTTTTGGACTATTCTTTCACTCTTGATCTCCAATAAATGTATCCCTAATAAACTGGCTGATTAAAGCTCATTTATGCTTTTTGTTGTATAATTTTCTACACCCTATGCATTTTTACTTAGGAAGCCACACTGACAAATGACTTCTTATTACAGAAGCATCTGTGCTCACCAAGAGTACAGTGTGTGTGTGTTTTTTGTTTGTTTATTCAGTTTTCTTTTCCCTTTTTTCAGTACCTGAATGGTTTGTGGTCTGCTCTGAGTTTCTCCCATTTGTTCTTGGTCCCCGAGCCTTGAAACAAGTGATAGGGACAACTTTTCCAGAATCTCTTCAATCTCCCTGACAATTACAATGCAGAAAAGCATATATAGTTTTAAAAAATATATTTTTTATTGATTTCAGAGAGATGAAGGGAGAGGGAGTGAAAGATAGAAACATCAATGATGAGAGAGAATCATTGATCTGCTGCCTCCTGCATGAATCAGCAACCTGGGCATGTGTCCTGACTGGGAATTGAACCTTGCCTTCCTGGTTCATAGGTCTACACTCAACCACTGAGCCATGCTGACCTGGCTATATACTTTTTTTTTAAATAATCAAAATAATAATGACCACAATGCTACTTTTACAGCAAATGGTCAAGCAAAATAAATGAGTGATGGCTCTTAACTTATAATCTTTGAACCATTGTGCTCAGGTCTGTATGGTAAAGAAAACAATCCTTTGACCTTATATTTTATTCTGCTGGTACCATTCAAGTGCTACCTCCTGATCACACTTTTTAAAAAAAATTTCTTTATTGATTAAGGCATTATATATTTGTCCTCATCCCTCCATTAACCCCCAACCACTCCACTTATTCCCTCACCCCCCTGGTGTTCATGTCCATTGGTTAGGTGTATATTCATGCATACAAGTCCTTTGGTTGATCTCTCCTCTTTTCTCCACCTTCCCTTACCTGAGGTTTTTATTTCTGATCAATGCTTCTCTGCCTCTGGATCTGTCTCTGTTCATCAGTTTATGTTCTTCATTATATTCTACAAATGAGTGAGATCATGTGGTATTTGTCTTTCTCTGACTGGTTTATTTCACTTAGCATAATCCTCTCCAGTTCCATCCATGCTGTTGCAAATGGTAAGAACTCCTTTTTTACTGCAGGGTAATATTCCATTGTGTTAGATGTACCACAGTTTTTTTAATCCACTCATCTGCTGACGGGCACTTAGGCTGTTTCCAAATCTTAGCTATGGTGAATTGTGCTACTATGAACATAGGGGTGCATATATCCTTTCTGATTCGTGTTTCTAGTTTCTTGAGATATATTCCTGGAAGTGGGATCACTGGGTCAAATGGGAGTTCCATTTTTAGTTTTTTGAGGAAACTCCATACTGTTTTGCACAGTGGTTGCACCAACCTGCATTCCTACCAGCAATGCAAAACAGTTCCTTTTTCTCTGCATCCTCACCAACACTTGTCGTTCATTGATTTCTTGAAGTTAGCCATTCTGGCAGGTGAGAGATGATACTGCATTATTGTTTCGATTTGCATCTCTCAGATAATTAGTGACTCTGAGCATGTTTTCATATGTCTCTTGGCCTCCCTTCTCTCCTTTGGAAAGTGTCTATCTAGGTCCATTGTCCATTTTTTTTATTGGATTCTTTATCTTCCTTTTGTTAAGATGTATGAGTTCCCTGTAGATGTTGGAGATTAAATCCTTATTGGTGATGACATTGGCAAATATGTTCTCCCATGCAATGGGCTTTCTTGTTGTTTTCTTGGTGGTTTCTTTTGCTGTGCAAATGCTTATTATTTTGAGGTAGTCCCATTGTTTATTTTCTCTTTAGTTTCCCTTGCCCTAGGAGCATTATCAGTGAAGAAGTTCCTTTGGCACATGTCTGAGATTTCTCTGCCTGTGGATTACTCTAGTTTTTTTATGGTTTCCCATCTTATGTTTAAGTCCTTTATCCATTTTGAGTTTATTTTTGTGTATGGTGTAAGTTGGTGGTCTAGTTTCATTTTTTTTGTATGTATCTGTCCAATTTTCCCATCACCATTTGTTGAAGAGATTGTCTTGGCTCCATTTTATGTTCATGCCTCATTTGCCAAATATTATTTGGGCATAGAGGTTTGAGTTGATTTCTTGATTCTCTATTCTATTCTATTCCATTGATCTATATGTCTTTTCTTGTGCCAATACCAGTCAGTTTTAAGAACAGTGTCTTTGTATTACAGCTTGATATCTGGTATCGAGATACCACTTATTTTATTCTTCTTTCTTAGGAGAACTTTCTTGTTGCAGTTATTCAGGGTCTTTTTTTTTTCCAGATGAATTTTGGAAAGTTCATTTGGGGTTAATGGAGGGATGAGGACACATGTGAAATATGCTATTGGTATTTTAGTGGAGATTGCCTTGAATCTGTAATTACTTTGGGTAATATGGATATTTTGATGATGTTGATTCTACCAATCCATGAATACGGTATGTTCTTCCAACTGTGTATGTCTTCCTCTATTTCTTTTTTCAGTGTCCTGTAGTTTTCTGCATATAGGTATTTTACCTCCTTAGTTAAGTTTATTCCTAGGTATTTTAATTTTTTTGGTGCAATGGTAAATGGGATTGCTTTTTTAGTCTCTCTTTCTGTGAGTTCATTATTGGTGTATAGAAATGCCATAGATTTCTTGGCATTAATTTTGTATCCTGCTACATTGCTGAATTCATTTATTAAGTCTAATAATTTTTTGATGGAGTCTTTATGGTTTTCTATGTCATCTGCAAATAAGGACAGTTTTACTTCTTTTCCTATTTGGATGCCTTTTATTTTTTTTTCTTGTCTGATAGCAATGGCTAATACTTCCAGCACTATGTTAAATAGGAGTGGTGAGAGTGGGCATCTCTATCTTGTTCCTGTTTTTAGGGGAAATGGTTTTATTTTTTGCCCATTGAGTATGATGTTGGTTGTGGGTTTGTCATACATAGCTTTTATTATGTTGAGGTATGATCCTTCCATTCCAACCTTGCTGAGAGTTTTTATTAAGAAAGGGTGTTGGATTTTTTCAAATGCTTTTCTGCATGAATTGATATGACTATGTGATTTTTATCTCTCAATTTGTTTATGTGATGTATCACGTTTATTGCTTTGAGCATATTGTACTATTTTTGCATCCCTGGGATAAATCCTATTTAGTCATGGTGTATGATCTTTCTGATATATTGCTGGATCCAATTTGTTAGAATGTTGTTGAAGATTTTGGCATCTATGTTCATGAGGGATATTGGCCTCCAATTCTCTTTCATTGTGTGGTCTTTATCTGGTTTTGCTATTGGGGTGATTCTGGCTTCATAAGAAGGAGCTTGGAAGTGTTCCTTCCTCTTGAATATTTTAGAATAGTCTGAGGAGGATAGGTTTTTATTTCTTCCTTGAATGTTGATAAACCTCCCCTTTGAAGCCATTTGCCCCCAGGCTTTTGTTTGCTGGAAACTTTTTGATGACTACTTCAATTTCTTCCATAGTTATCAGGCTATTGAGATTTTTAGAATCTTCCCAATTGAGTTTTGGGAAGCTTGTATTTTTCTAGAAATATGTCCATTTCCTCTAGGTTGTCTAGTTTGTTGGAGTAGAGTTGTTATAATATTTGTTAAGAATCCTTTGTATTTCTGTAGGGTCTGTTGTTATTTCGCCTCTCTCATTTCTGATTTTGTTTGAGTCCTCTCTCTTTGCTTCTTGGTGAGCCTGGCTAGAGGTTCATCCATCTTTTTTATCCTTTCAAAGAACCAGCTCTTGGTTTCATTGATCTTTTGTAGTGTTTATTTATTTATTTATTTTGTCTCTTTGTCATTTATTTCTGCTCTGATCTTTATTATTTCCTTCCTTCTGCTCACTGTGGGCTTTTCCTGTTCTCTTTTTTTTTATTGTGTTACATGTATACATATCTCCCCCATCGCCCCCCTTCCTCCCAGGCATACCCCAACTCCCCAGTGTCTATGTTCATTGGTTATGCTTATCTGCATGCATACAAGTCCTTTGATTGATCTCTTATCTACCCCCTCTCATTGATCTTCCTGCTATAATTTGACAGTTTGTTTGATGCTTTACTGCCTCTGTATCTATCCTTTTGTTCATTGGTTTATAATGTTCTTTATTATCCACAAATGAGTGAGATCATGTGGTGCTTCTCCTTCATTGACTGGCTTATTTCACTAAGCATAAGGCTCTCCAGTTCTATCCAGGTTGCTGCAAATGGTAAGAATTTCTTCTTTTTAATGCCAGCATAGAATTCCATTGTATAGATGCACCACAGTTTTCTGATCTACTCATCTGCTGATGGGCACCTAGGCTGTTTCCAAATTGTAGCTATTATAAATTGTGCTGCTATGAACATAGGGGTGCATAAATCCTTTCTGATTGGTGTTTGTAATTTCTTAGGATAAATTCCTAAGAGTGGGATTCCTGGGTCAAATGCGAGATCCATTTTTAGTTTTTTGAGGAAACTCCATACTGTTCTCCACAGTGGCTGTACCAGTCTGCATTCCCACCAACAGTGCACAAGGGTTCCTTTTTCTCCACATCCTTGCCAACACTTGTCGTTTGTTGATTTGTTGATGATTGCCATTCTGACAGGTATAAGATGGTATCGCACTGTCATTTTGATTTGCATCTTTCAGATGATTAATGACTTTGAACATGTTTTCATGTGTCTCTTGGCCTTCCTTCTGTCTTCTTTTAAAAAGGTTCTATTTAGGTCCATTCCCATTTTTTTATTGGATTGTTTATCTTTTATTAAGTTGTATAAGTTGGCTATAGATGTTGGAGATTAAACCTTTATCACTGATAACATTCTTGTTGTTCTCTTTCTAATTCTTTGAGTTGTAGAGTTAAATAATTTATTACCATTTTTTCTTCTTTTTTTTTTGAGGTAGGCTTGTAGACCTATGAACTTCCCTCTCAGAACTACTTTCATTGTGTTTCATAGATTTTTAATTTTTTTGTCATTAGTTTTCAGGATGCTTTTAATTTATTCTTTGATCTCATTGGTAACTCAGTCATTATTTAATAACATGCTATTCAGCTTCCAAGTGTTTGAGATTTCTGGGTTGTTTATATTGTAGTTTATTTCTACTTTTATAGCATTGTTATCTGAGAAGATGCTTGGTATGATTTCAATCTTTTTGAATATGTGGAGACTTCGCTTGTGGCTAAATATGTGGTCTATTTTTGAAAATGTCCCATGTGCACTTGAGAAGAGCGTATATTCCATGGCTTTGGGGTGAAATGTTCTGAAGATGTCATTTAAGTCCATCTGAATTAGTGAGTCATTTAGGATTGCTGTGTCTTTGCTGATTTTTTGTCTAGAGGATTTGTCCAATGATGTCAGTGGTGTATTAAAGTCCCCTACTATGATGGCATTGTGTCAATCTCTCCTTTGATATCTTCCATGAGTTTTGTTATGTATTTGGGTGCTCCTACATTGGGTGCATATATGTTTATCAGGGTTATATCTTGTTGTATTGATCCCTTTATTATTATGAAGTAGCCTTCATTATCTCTTCTTATGGCATTTACTTTGAGGTCTATTTTGTCTGATATAAGTATTGCTACCCCAGCTTTTTTTTTTTCATTTCTATTTGCCTAAAAGATATTTTTCCATCCCTTTACTTTCAATCAGTATGAGTCTCTTGTTCTGAGGTAAGTCTCTTGTAGACAGCATATATATGGGTTGTGTTTTTTTATCCATTCAGCCACTTGATGTCTTTTGATTGGAGATTTAGTCCATTTATATTTAAAATTATTATGGAAAGGTACTTGTTTGTAGTCATATCTATTTTTGTGTCTGTGTTCCCTTTTACCTGTTTATTTCTGCTTTTTACAGTATTCCCTTTAGGGGATACTTGCATTGCTGGTTTGGTGTTGATAAATTCCCTTAGCCTTTTTTTTTGCCTGCAAAGCTCCTGATTTCCCCTTCAAATTTGATTGATAGTCTTGCTAGACAAAGTATCCTTGGATTCAGTCTTTTGCTTTGCAACACTTTATATACTTTTTTCCATTCCCTTCTAACTTGATGTGTTTCTGTTGAGAAATCATTTGATAATCTGATGGGGGGTTTCTTTGTAGGTAACTTTCTGTGTGTCTCTTGCTGCCTTTAAGTTTCTCTGTTTGTTGTTGATATTTTCCATTGAAATTATAATGTGTCTTGGTGTGGGTCTTTTGGGGTTGATCCTGCTTGGGACTCTCTGTACCTGTGTAACTTTTTTCTTCCCCATATCAGGAAAATTTTCTGTCATTATTTCTTCAAATAGATTTTCTAATCATTGCTGCTTTTCTTCTCTTTCTGGCATTCCTATTATATGTAAGTAACTTTGTTTCATGTTGTCTGAAAGCTTTCTTAGGCTTTCCTCCTACTTTTAATTTTTTTTTCTCCAATTGCTGCTCAGATTGAGCTTGTTTCTGAACCTGATCTTCTAACTCACTAATTCGATCCTCTGCTTTTTCTAACCTACTGTTGAAACTTTCCATGATGTTTTTGATTGTAGCTAAATCACTTTTCATTTCTTCCGGATTCTTGCATAGGTTGTTGATTTTCTTATATATCTGATGTATAAATTCCATAACCATTACTCTAAATTCTTTTTCAATCATGTCGCATGTTTCAATTTCACTAGTTTCCTTTCTTGGTGACTCCTCATTTTCTTTCCTTTGGGGATTGTGTCATCTCCCCATTCTGACTATCACCAGAAGTTTCAAACTTCACGTTGTGTGGATCTGGGCCATGTGCTGTAGGAGCTTTGCAATACCCTACTGTAACTGAAGTGCTCCAACACTAGGATGTGTGGCTGCTGTGGATTGGTGGAAACCAGGCTTGCCCAGGGTCAGTGTTACCAGCATTCAGTGTCTCTGGAAACCAATAATTGTCTCACTAATAGAAAGTGAAGGAGGAACCCAGAAGTCTGGTCAACCTTGAAGCTCTGAAAGGTCAAAGCCAGCCACTCCCTATCTAATTGAGACAATGAACTTCCCCATCAAATAATTATGTAAATCCTTACTGATAAAGATAATCTACTTGTTACTGAAATTGCCTGCTTCAGGGCAAAGGGTGTATCCCAAAAACCTGAATAAAAGGGATAGCAAGGCCAAAGGTAGGTGGTAGTCTTTCCACTAGAGGAAAGCTCCCACCTGGACCTCCAGTATTGCCAAATTAATGCTTTTCTAGTCTCTCTTTTCATGTGCATATGGCCTCCTCCAGAACCCTAACCCTGAACCGGGAACCCTGAACCATGAGGGGCATGGAAAGAGGTTCCCACACAGTGTGGTCTTGTGTGTGCACCTAGAATCAGAGACCCTGCCTGCACCATGTTGTTAGCATGTGCCAAAAATGAGTCCCCTAGTGCATGCCAGGAGTCAGAGTTTCCCTGTGTCTGTACCAAGAATTGAGTATCAGAGTCTCTGTTGCCTTGTGAGGCTTCTTGCTGAGAATCAGGTTCCCCATGAGCACATGCACCATGAATTGGTCTTACTGGCTCTTAGTGTGAATGTGCTTTGAGTTAGGGATTCCAGGCACACATGGTAAGAAACAGAGTCAAGTTTGTGGTGCTTGGTGCTTTCTCTTGCCGGGAGAATCTGGGTCCTGGTCATCATGGGGGACTGGGTTGCACAATAGTTTTGTGGCTTGCCTGCACTGTGGAAAACTGACTTTTTTGTGCGCTTGCCTAGAATCCAAGTCAAGTGGCACTCCCACCCTGAGTGGGCTTCGGGTTTGGTCGCCCAATTGCATTGTGGGGAGCAGATTCCAGTCTCTCAAATTCCAGTAGCAGCTCTGCAGTCTGTGGATGCACTCTCAAGTTCAACTTCCCATAGGGGAGGTGAGGCCTTGTGTGCTCTCTCAAGCTCAAATTTCCTGTAGGGGCACTGTGGATTGAGTGAGGGGTGGGTCTATCAGTTACTATGATGCTATCCCAGAGCCTGTGGGGAGGGGGATAGACTCTTTGACTCACAGAAATCTGCTTCCAGGAAGTCTGGATTCTTATTGTCTGTGGTCTGAAGCTTTGGTTGCCATTCTCTGTCCCCAGTGGCTGCAGGGACCTGGTTTGCATCTGAGATGTGAATGGGTGTTGCTGAGGCAGGATCCTAGTCTCAAACAGCTCTGTTTCTCAAGATGGCTAGGTTCTGTGCCTACACCAGCCACCCAGAAGTGTCCACTTTGTGCATGAGCTCTGCTGTTTAAGACTGACCGGTTTTGCAGCCCCTTGGAGGACCTGCAGAATCTAACAGTCCCTAGCTCATACACACACACACACACACACACACACACACACACTACATGTCTACATTCTCCTCTATGGGTTCCTCATTCTCTCATACTCTCTTTCCCTACCCTCCTACTGGTTGCCATCTCTAATTTGCTGATTACACTTTCTTTCCTGATTCCTTAAAATATGACTCTTGCACTGTTTATATTAGTAATATCAGTCACCTGTGTCAATTGCACTAAATTAGCACTAGTCTCAGTTCTCTAATTGTCTACTTCTTTATATGTTTATTTAAATGGTAATTTCAAATGTAATTTTTCTAACCCCAGACTCATATTTTTCCCAAATTGCCTTGTTTTTAAGACTACATTATTTCCTATTCCTCTGTTATGTGTGCCTGGATATTTCAACATTTTCCTACCCCATACTCCAGTCTAGCCCAGCTTTTTTCTTACTATACAACAAAGACTATTTATTAACACAAATCACAAAAAATAACAAATAAAGCAAAAGTAAAATAATGACTTACTTTAAAATTTTATTTTTTTCTAGGTAGACTGTGAAATTATTAAGTACAAAGGCTTATATGCAATTTCCTTTAACATTTAGCACAATAAGTATTTATTGGTAGTTCATTCTCTGTTTTCATCTCTTAACATATAATAATTAATATGCATTAAAACAATTTTATAGCTTTCAGATAAACATAGCAGAATTTTTAACATTTTTAATATTTGAGAACTTTTGAGATTCTGATGAAAACAATATGCTCTCTCCTTAGGAAAACAAATGCACATACAGACACCAAAACATGAGCAATTACACATAGCATTTTTGGTATTCTTTTAGGGCATTCCTGGGTCTTGGTTAAGTTACTGCCCATTTGTTTTTTGTTAATCCTCATCTGAAGATATTTTTTCCATTAATTTTTAGAGAGTGTAGAAGGTAGTGGGAGAGAAAGAGGGAGAGAAACATCAATGTGAGAGAGACACATTGATTGGTTGCCTCTTACACACAATTTGGCCAGGGTTGGGGATCGAGCCTGCAACTGAGGTATTTGCTCTTGACTGGAATCGAACCCATGACCATTCAGTCTGCAAACTGCTGCCCTATCCATTGAGACAAACTGACCAGAGCCCAATGTTGTTGTTTTTAAAGTAATTTTCAATTATAGTTGACATAGAATATTTATTAGTTTTAGGTGTACAACAGTGATTAGACATTTATATAACTTAGAAAGTGATCACCACAATAAGTCATTCACAGGACACACACTATACATAGTTATTACAATATTGTTGAATATATTCCTAATGCTGTACTTTACATCCCCATCATTATCTTTATAACTGGCAATTTGTACATCTCAATTCCTGTCCCTTTTTCATCCTTCCAGTCAAACCCTACTCCATCTGGCAACCATGAGTTGGTTCTCTGTATCTATGAATCTATGAGTTGTTTCTGTTTTATTTGTTAATTTATTTTGTGTTTTAGATTCCACATGTAAGTGAAATCATATTGTATTTGTCATTTTTTGTCTGATTTATTTCACTTAGCATAATGCCTCTAACATAATCCACCCATGTTATTGCAAACGGCAAGATTTCATTCCTTTTATGGTTGAGTAATATTCCATTGTATATATGAATCTCTTTTTCTTTATTGGTTTGTCTATTGTTAGACACTTAGGTTGCTTCCATATCTTGTCTATTGTAAATAATGAAGCAATGAACATACTGATGCATGTCTTTTTGTTATTTCTTAAGGGAACTTTTAAAATGTTATTTCTCTCTCTCTCTCTCTCTCTCTCTCTCTCTCTCT